>CM049432.1:14142037-14598515 GCA_026929855.1 Poa annua | reverse complement strand
AAGTTCACAACGGCACAAGTACGCTCTTCTGGAAAGACTTTTGGCACGGTGATTCGTTATTTCATGTGCTATACCCTCAGCCCTTCTCGTTTGTCTTGGATGAGATACGTCTGTGGCCCAGATGAGGCAATTAAATGCGCTAGATGAGGTATTTGCTCTGCCGCTTTCAGTACAAGCTCATGAACAGTATGTGCAAATTAATCAGATATTTCAGCATATGGATGCCACGGGTGTGGAGCCAGACACCAGATCATATGTTTGGGGAGGCAGTGACTACACTCCAGCAAAGTTTTATGCATTCATCTTCGCTCAAGTGGACTGTCACACGATGATTAAACGTGTCTGGACCTCAAAATGCCTGCCCAAATTGAAGGTCTTTCTCTGGCTGATGTCATGTACTATGACAAACTGAACACAAAAGATATCATGAGGCGCAAACAATGGACTTTGGAGGATGGCCCTAATTGTATCCTTTGCACTAGGGGCGAGTTGGAGACTAGAGATCACCTACTTTTTGATTGTCCATTTGCTGCTCGTTGCTGGAACTCCATCGACATCTGTTGGGACATGGCGCTCCCCCTGCTGGATCGAGTTCAAGCTGCTCAGAGAGCTTTTGCTGGTCCATGTTTTCTTGAGATATTTGCCTGCGCCACTTGGAATATTTGGAAAATGCGAAATGACCTCATCTTTCAGCAAATCCAACCATCTTATGGAAGGTGGAAAGTGAAGTTTCTTGCTGACCTCTACCTTCATAGATACCGTATCAAAGAACGATAAATCTAATTATTGCTCGGGCTCCGTCTTTGTCTTTCACGGTGCTCACATCTCGCGACCGTCCGATCGGAACGAGCGACGGAGATTCGCCCCATCGGCGCGTCCGGACAATTCCCCACCGCGATTTGGAGAACCAGTTCCTCTCATTTTCTCCTTTCCCCTTCGTTCCCGCAGAGAAGTCGCCGTCCCCATCGCCGGCGATTTGTCCGTCGGAGAGACAAATCCAGCGGTGGGCTTGCGCGCTGACTTCGGTCGTCGACTGGTGCGAGTCGATATGACGGCGCGAACCCAGCTCGCATCGGAAAGCTGAGGGAAGCAGGAGGTCGGCGGGGGAAGAGGTGCTGCTGGCCTGCTGGGCTACTCTAGGACCATTATCTCGAAGATCTGACCAAGGGAACGGTGGATCCTCCCTGTGTTTTCCCGTAAGGTGAGTGGTGCTCAAACCCAAGCCTCTTGCATGCCATTTCTTACACATATGTTCCTTTGTGGCGATGGTGTTGGATCTGTAGCTGTTTTTGTGAGCCGCCGATTGGATGTTTAGGTGAAGACATTATTGTGGTGGAAGTTCTTCTCCATCTTCTAGTTGTATCCGTGAGTACCAAATCATCCGAATTCTCTCGATCATTTCTTATGAACTGGGCATTGCAAGCATGTTGACTTCTGTTGGTTTATGCGATATGGAATTTCAAACACATAGTTGATGTAGTTTTTCTTAGATTTTAATCTTGATTTGTATTTGCTTGTTTATTTTGTTCTGAAAATAGGTGATCATCTAGTGTGGCACCTACACGAGTAGGTTCCAATAGGGCAACAGGTGCGCATGGTTAGATGCCGGAGAAGGCCGTGAGATGCGGCGAGCATGGCGAGATTACAATGGTGGTGTGAAGCTGCAGTGCAAGTGCTGAAACTACTGGACTGTAGGTGAATTAGATGATATAGCTAACTGTATGGGTGGAGTAGTTAGCTAGCACACATGCATGTTGGCCTACTCGTGGTGCCTAGAGCAATTCTAATTTCTAGGAGAGGATCAAAGTCAGCTGTTTGTGGCGTCTGTTAGTGCGTTAAGTGGCACAAAGTCAGGGAGGTTTGTTGCTCTGGCTGCGTGTGTGTGTGTATTTAACAGTTGTATACATGTTTGTTTCGAACAAGAGAAACAGGGAGCAGAAATCATTGGCTGTGTGAGGCAGCCAGCACCAAACGCTTGCCTTCCTGTTTTTGTACGAGAGTTGTGAGAGGCACCAGCTTGGGAGGAAGAAGAGGGGCTGAGCAATCAGCCACAACAGTTTTAGGGTCATATTACACTAGTGTTTATGCAATCTGTTTGTTTTGCGTAGTAAGTGCTACAATTTTACACTTGTGTTTGGATAGCATGCAAGTTATCACATACTCCCTCCGTAACAATATATAAGACGTTCACTAGAGCTAAATTAGGTTGTCCAAACGTCTTATAAAAAAGTTACAGAGGAAGTATAATGCATGTAATTATTACTCTATGCCCTGTTTGGCCAGTATTACTATTGGTCAGTGGTTGTTCTTTTAGGAATAAATGTTCCTGATTTTGCACTTCATTTTTGTAGTATTGTAAGTTATAACATATAATGGATGTACTTATCACAGATTTTTGCATTTGGTAGCATGTAAGTTATGACAGATTTTACTATCATGTAAGTTTATGGGTATATGGAGAGCAATTGCCTGATATAGTTCTCATACATTGTAGTTCTCGTAAGGCAGTGTTAACGTCTCTGGTTTGCAATTAGACTTGGCAGCATGTAAGTTATCAAACATTGTGGATGTAGTTTCCATTGTTACTGGATGTTTTTCAGTATGGATTTGATGTGCTGTAAGTTATCACATAGACTGGATGTAGGGGTCCATTTTTACATGGGATGTTTTTTTCAAACTGGATATGGCTGGCTGTAGTTTTAATTCAATATTGGATGTATTTTAGAGTCATTTTCTATCATTATAAATATTTTTGTTGTTACATATATGTAGTTTCTTCCTCATAAACAGTATGATTATGTTGTTTGTTGCAAATATTTTGATTATGCCATCTGAAAATGGTGTAATGTAGTTTCCATTGTAATTACAATGTAATTTCAGATGTGTCCTACATCCGGTATTTAGTCATAGATAATGTAGTTTCACATGCAATTTATTTTTAATGTCACGTGGATGTAGTTAATACTAGGTAAATCTGATGTATAGTTTAGCCTCATGTATCTGGATGCATGACACCATTTGGTATCTAGAGACTGGATAGCGCTAATGGTACGCATATGTGGTACTGACATAAATATAACATACGTCTAGATGTCATTTGCACAAGTGACAACTGAAATCTGCAGATGAATCAGGATAAACAAAAGGAAATCCATCTGCTGGTATCATCAAAGGGATAAGTTACATCTGGAGATAGGTTACATATGAATTCAGTGGGGTTTGTGACGGAAGACCTACAGGTGCAGTTTTCAATTTTTTCCCGTAGAAATCCATAACAGGAAACTACTTTTAAATGCAAAAACTGTTGTTTTTTCTACATAAACGTACATGAAAGCAACTTTTCATATGAGCAAACAAATGGCAGTTCTTCGTATGATCAACTTTTTCTTGAGCAAGATGTAAATTAGCTTCTTTTGAAGATGTTCTTGAGGTTGTGGAATTTTTTTCCCTGCTGGTGGATTCCTCTCCTCCGAATCCTTCTTTTGTTGTTTCTCTAAAATTGGATTTCAGATCAGCTGTATTTAAATTTCTTCTGAAAACACCATCTTCAGGAGAGTTTTCTCCTCTCGGTGGCCGGTCGGCTGCTTCGAGAAAAAAGATGCAGGCAGAGACTTTTTCTTGTTCTGAAGATGCGAGCAGAGGAGTACATAGGCTCCGTGGTCATTCGGGACTACGCTTCGGAGGGTTATGTTTTTCTGTTTTAGGAAAGGATTGGGGACCACTTTCCTTTTTTAGATTTCGGACAGGGGGCACTGCGGAAGACTAAATTGGTGCCCGGGCACTGTGTAGCCATGTCCATCAAAGAAAGCCTGATTCAACCCATGCTCCTTTGGCTTAGAACACCTACCCAATAATGCATTTCTCCCTCACTTTCCTTCCCCATAATATATAACTCCGACTGTATTTGTTCCCCCATAATTTATAAAATAACCGTAGGGAGTCCCTACGGTAAGGTGTTCTAAAAAAACTTTTAATTATGTCAAGTAAATATACAAGATCTTTCAGTCAACGATATGTCATCTACATAAAGTATCATGAATATGTCTTAGCGCTCCCACTTAATTTCTTGCGAAAGTAATCATCTTCATTGTTCATATAATGAAATCAAAAATTCATTTGACTATTTGATTTAATGAAGATATCACTCCGTGATGCATACTTCTATCATGGAATTTTGCATTCCCCTTTCTAGATCTCTCGGGATCAACAACTCCCTCGGATGTATCAGTTATACATCCTTGGTTAGTACTTCAACTAAGGAACACAATTTTGTTACCCGGCATAACTCATATGCAGCGATTGCTAGAATAATCCATTCAGATTTAAGGTTTCGCTACGGAAGATCCAAATCTTAACGTAGTCAACTTCTTGAATTTTGTCGTAAACATTTTTTGACAACTCGAACGTTTTATGGATGTGACATCCACTTCTGTTTACAGACTCATTTTTATTTTACCAAGTTCCAAGCTTGATTTCGTATATGAATACTATCTTGGATTTTATGGCGTTCAACCATTTTAGAGGAGTTAAGGGTCCATCATCGTTTCCTTGTATACAATCGGTTTACTATTGTCCTACAATAATATTTCGTTCTCAAATCCTTATTATTCGATTACGAAAGTGTACCTGACTAGTGAGGTTTAATATATAATTCAATCTTCAGAGTTACAACAACTTGTATTTGTGGGTGTCATGGGCGACATGGTCGCTTCCAGAACAAACTCTGGTGGTGCGCCACTTTGCTCATCTTAGTTATTGAATTCTATTGTCCTCCCACTCAAAACTTTCACGAGAACATCCTTCTCGGAAATAAGTCATTTTCAGCGACAACAACACTTTGTCTTTGGCATAAAGTGGAAAGAGTTCACAATGATTCACCTATAAAGATATCCATTTTGGTTGGAAAATCATTTGCATACCAAAAATGAAGAAAAGACCGTTGGGTAACTTCCGGTCACATATCTCATATGGTTGTCAATTCAATGGATCATATATGATGATACTCTTTTAAGTGTAAAAGCGGTAGTCTCTAAAGAATAGCTCTTCAAAAAATATAATGGCAATTTTAATTTACATCTTTGATATTCCATGTCAAAACACGGTTTTATTATGTCTCTCGAACCCACCATACTTATGGGGTGTTTTACGGAGGCATAATTTGTGGAATTAATTCCGCAACACACTTAGATAACACACTTAGATGTCTTGTGCTAAACTTGTAACTTAAATAATCCCTTCTATGAACTCATCATAGATATTATTGTTACGATGATTTTCTACGTCATGTTGAAATCTTTGAACATATTCAAATGTGTCGGCCCAGTGGGAACTGGGGTATGGAGAGCCCATTCCCTCCAGGCCTCGCACGCTGGCCAGATAGACGAAACGACTAAGGACCAGGCATCACCGCCTGGCGGGACCCTCGAGAGGCAATTCCCCTCGAGGGCCTAAAGAGGAAACGAGGGCCTCAAGGGATCCCTCGCCTCAGGGGACCCTCCCGAGGCGCCAGCTCGCCTCGAGGCAGTCCCGCAGGACTCTCCCCTCAGGCCTCCCCGCGCCTGAAGGGAAACGTTGCGGCCAAGGAAGTACGGCAAGACGCACATGGCCTCTGCCACGCCCACGTGGTGACGCAAACACCCCCGTTGCCGTTTGTGGGGACCCCGGACTAGCTGTCCGAAATACCCTTGTGCCTACAACATCAGCGATCCCGTGATCAGTCTGTCGCTGAGCACAATCAAACTGGTATCGAAAGAACATCCAATTACCGACGTAATTACTTACTTGATTGAAGCCATAATCTTCCATAAGTTCTTGCAGCGGAGAAACACCAATCAACGTGGGGCCCGAGTCATTTGCCAAGACACCTACAGGCAGCTGACTGGGAAGACGGCCTAGTTCGCAAAGACGTCATCGGTCTCTCGGTCTTCATCGTACTTCTTCTTGAACTCTGGACATCGGAATATCCAGGGACACAGCCATGAGTACATTTACGTACTCGCAAACTACCCCAACATGAGCATGCGCTATTCTTTTATTTGTTTAAATAAAGCTTTGTTTGCCTTGAAAACTCTATATCTTTATTGAAAAAGGAAAGAAGGTATTCAGAACTTTTCCCATAAATCTGCCTTTGTAAGAAGTCTCTTTAAAACTCTTTCCCCAAAAGGGTGCATCTTTGTAAAAAGGTAAGAAGTCTGTTAAATAAACATTTTATCGAAAAATCACCACTTTATCTGTTTCTCCAAAACTCCTCCTTTTCCTGGCCATGGACCTCCATGATACATATTCTCCAACAACCTCATACCGATCCGTTGGTATAGGTGTATGGAACATTCTCCACTTCATTTTTCTTTTTAAAACCCAAATCTTTTCCAAAACTTGCACATGGTCGAAGTAGGGTCTCCAACTGTCCATATCCGAGGACTCGGCTATTCGAATAGTTTAATTACCCTCTGCAGAGGTAGCACGCTTTTCCCACACTCATCCGATAACTCATCGTGTCAGCCACGCCTCGCCATACCAGCGGTATGCGAAGTTGAGTCACCGACCCTAGTCTTTCCTTTGCTCATGCTAGTATAGGATCCTGCCCCCTATGAACCATTCCATCTACACCTAGTCTAGTTTCCCGTCGGAAACCCTAAGTGTGAGGACTCATAGGTTTTATCTGGCGGTGTATACGGACATCCTTCTATCCTCCTCCTTATCTACTCATAGACTTTTGAGCGAGGACCCAGGTCAGGGTTAGGTCGCCAAACCACTCCCTCATGCATAACAGAGTCATCTCTGTTGATGCAGTGTCCCATACTAATAAGAGCAAACTATATGACTAGGCCCCTTTCCCATATGTGGGTAAATGTGGTCGCACAGAGTATCGGTTGCTTGACTGAGTACTAGGACACAATGTGCTTTTCCCAGAAACCACTTTTCTCCATTTCTTTTCTTCAACACCATATCATAGTGCTTCATATCCACACAAGCTTTCAAAGGAGTTTTGAATAAACAAATTTTGGTTTTTCCATCCTATAGTTTGAAAAAGAATTTCCATCTAATATCTCCATACAGGGTGTCAAAATAATATACTGGTATTTAGGGAAAAAGGGTTTTCAAACTCATAGCCTTAGTGGCAACCACCACTTAAATCACATATGCTCCTTATAAGTAAAACATGTGAACCAAAATAGATGTATAAAGATGCAAGCTCAGGGAATAGCTTGCCTGATTCCAGTATGATGTTCTTGGACTTCTTCTCACCGCTCAAGAAATAAATATCATCCTCCTCCGATAAAACCTTTCCAAATACCACTCCGGTAGCGTTTATAACTAGCGTCGCAACATGAAAATAAACAACACGCAATAAGCAAACCAAACCACGAGTGGCATAAAAGCAAGGGACAAACCACAAGTATCAAACTAATCACTCAAGCCACATACATAGTACTAGTTTAATCAAGCGACGAACTAAATCGATATTCACTAGGGCATTATACTCACAGGAGTATAAGACCATACACATGCCAAAATATAGAGCACCAAGGCATCCTCAATTAGAGGTAATTAGTAACCACTTTTCTCTGATCAGGAAATACTTCAGACAAAAGTTAAGTCACCAATTAATCTCTATAACTTAAATACCTCACCAAGCTAAGGTGGGTACACTAACAAGATATTTAATCTGATACTCACTTAAGTTCTTCAAGTCCATCAAGCTAGGCAATATTGTACTCATACCAACTTTTCCCACAAATTCCACTAACAGCACTAACATATTATAACACACTAAACAATAACAACTAGAGAGTAATTGTGACACAACCACCATTACAGCAATACAATCTTATATGCTCTAAATAGTCACTTCATATACCAAGCAACACAATTGGTTTCAATTTAATTGAATTAGCCATTATTTGATTATGTCTTAATTTTGGCAGAAACTAGTTGAACTTGTTTAATTACATATCTTAAGTTCTGTTGTTCACAAAAATACAAACTAAATTTCTACAGAAAGCTACTGATGTGTAGAAGACAACACAATTGGATTTGGGTCAATGGGAGTTACACAACTCCCTACACAATGGTCTCAATCCAGAAGCATACTAATCAAGTTTTAGCTATCAATTACATTCTGTTGTTCTAAAAATTAAATCCTTTTTGGGGTGACTAGCCATAACTAAATGTGACTCAATAAAAGTGGTCTCCACTAATTTGGACTAACAGAGTATCAGAAACAAACAATTTTAGATTTTTAAACCCTTCGTGGTATTTTGAGCAATACATTTTCATTATTTATCTAAATGAGGTGAAACCAGTTGGGTTGGTTAGAAAACTTCATAAGCTTTCCAGAACATTTTAATTTGATTAATTTGGAGTTATAAATATCAAGATATTGAATTTACAATCTTAACCCTATTTCTGTTATTTGTAGTATTTACAGAAAAAGGCCAGAAAAGACCCAAACCTTTTTAATTATCACCACAGTCAATCAATGACTCCTAAATTCAAACCAAGCTAGGTATATGTTCTCCTATACATATAGAAGACCAACCAATTGGATTCATTCCAAAATTCATCTCCTAAAAGTCTACAAAAATCACCAAAGTGCCACTGGAGTGTTTACAAGAATGGATAGAACTTCTGTTTTAGGTTTCATTTGCATGCAAGGTTTACATATCTAGAAAGGTATCACTTAAGGCTACCCATAGAATTTTAGTTTGCAATATTTGGAGTTATAAAACTCTAGATACTGAATATTTAGTGAAAAAGATACTTTTTACAAGTTTTAGTCTAGACAACACTTAAAACAATGTTTTTGTACACAACCAGTGTGGCATGTTTAAGAGAATACATAGGAACTCTACAAAATTTGAATCACTCAAAAATCTACCACAGATCCATCACAAATGAATTAAAGCTTCACTGTAAAAATAACAGGAAATAAAATCATATATTACATCTACTGGAAAAAAAACAAGATTGGGCCGAACCAGGCCAAAACCCGGCCGAGCGAAGCAGAGGGCGGCCCAGCCAGCGGCCCAACACACGAGCGAAGCGGTACGGGGGGGGCTCTTCTTCCTCGACTGGAACAGGGGCTCGGGGAGGGAGCGGCCGGAGGCACGGCGAGGACGGCGACGGCGCTCCGGCGAACCTGGGAAGCAACGGTGATGTCTACGAGTTAGAGAAGGAGAAGGGGAGCACGGGGGTGCAGAAATGGCGCGGAATGGAGGACCGAGCTGCTCACGGGCTTGAAGAAACGGCGGCGGCCGGAGCGGAAGGGGATGGAGACGGGCTGCTCGACTCGCGGCTTCCCGCGACGATTCCTTGGACCGGGGTGCAGAGGACGGCGAGGCCGATCTTCTGGTGCTCCTCGTTCTGCTCGGGGATGCTCCAATCGCCGGCGATGTTCGACGGCGTGCTCGGGCGGGCGTGGTGCTGCGGGGAAGGGAGGAGAAGAAAAGAGAGGGAGGGAGAGTCGGGGAGCAGAGGAGCGGCGCTCGGGGCTTCTTATCCACGTCGCAGGGGAAAGGAGAGGAGGGGGGGTCCGGGCGGACGAGCTGGAGGACAGGGCTGGCCGCGGTCGGCGTCGGCGCTCGGTCGCACGGTCGGGCGAGCAGGGGGACAGCGAGGGGAGGGGGCACGGTCGCGGAGGAGCAGGGCCAGGGAGCAGAGGGGCGAGGCGTGGTCGGGGCGTGCGAGAGCAGCAGCGAGGGGACGGGTCCGGCGGCGAGCTACATCGTAGGGGAGGGTCCGGCGGCGACATGGCCACTGTGGCCATGTCTCTCTACGAAGACAATGTCGTTTTGCCAAAAAAAACCCCTGGACAAAATGTTTTTTTTTTTCATCACAAACGAGTCCTCTGGCTGTTTTCTGTTATTTCTTTTAAATCCAGTAGCTTTGCAATGATTTATTTGAGGCACTAAAATATTTTAGAAAAATTTGAAAATATTCATGATGCTTCCTATATATATGTAGAAGCTGCACAAAAATTGGTATTGGAAAATAAAATGTTTTGAACCATATTTGTTCATAGGGTTTAAGTAGGTTATTTTTGGTAAATAATATTTGACACTCCTTTAATATTTTTAAATCAAGTGAGAGATATTGTTGTGAGCTCTTGGAACTTCCTTGACAAATATTTTAACTTCAAATATATTTAATTTTCATAATAAGGTATTTGTTCTGAAGAAATTAGAGAGTTGAACAGGGAATCTAATTTATTTAGATCATTTCTTCAACTCCTGATCTAAATTTCCATTTGTTGAATAATTTAGGAGTTTTGCTTTATTCAAGTCACATATCAAATTTGTTGTAAAGTGTGTGTTTTAATTTATTGCTCTAGCACATTGAATTAATTATACTCACAAGCAACAACACAACAAGATCACATCAATCACAAGGATGATGCATTCAAGACAAACAAGTCACACACACAAAAAGGAGCAGCCACACAATGTCAAACATAGCAATGGGAAGGGAAACACCATCATTAGTCAAACATTTCAAAAAGTTTTTGTTGGTTCTGAATTTTGGGTCTGGTAAAAATAAATTTTTCTTGGTTCCAAAATTTGGGATGTTACAGACTTCCCCCCTTAAAATAAATCTCGTCCCGAGATTTGCAAGGTGGGGTGATAGGGGAGCACGAGGGTTTGTGTTTTAGGTAGGTTATACTTCCGAGGTTGTGGCTTCTTTAGTAAGGTCAGCACGTGAGATCCTGACAGAGTTATGTTGTGAGGCTTTTTCTGTTGATAAACTTATGTGCTGAGTTCCGATCCTTTATGATGGGGTTGTCTTGACGATTGACTTGTATGGATAGTCTTGGTCGGATGTTTCTGGATTCTACAGGGCCAAGGTGTACGGATCTAATTATGTTGTTCTGATATACCTATTGCAGGTCTTCCCCCCTTAAAAGGGGTCTTGAACCGGTCTTGTGGGAAGTCGCAGCTGGAGTTGACTTGGAGGCAACCTTCTTCTGGAGTGGTTTGTCGACATCTGTCTTCATATTTGTCCTTCTTCAGCTGAATAAGGGAGGGACTTCATTGTTGACTTCATTGGTTCTTGATCTTCATGAAGCTTTGGGAAGAATTGCAAAAGGTCCAATCTAGGGTATCGAGTTCCCAGAGAAGTCTAAAAGTCAATTCGAGTGTCCTGAAGTAGGTGGTTTGGGGGAGTGGATCGATGATTGTTCAGATGTTGCGGGTTAACGGACCTTTCAGAAAAAGTTTGGGAAGATCCTTCACACCCGTTGTCTTTCTCAAATGGTAACTTTTTATTTTCTTGTTTTTAGAAATCCTATCCTTGGGAGAAACACTATAAATCTCCATGTGACTTTCTTATTTGAAACTTGCATGTTTCCTAAGTTATACACTTGATTTAAGAGAATTTTTATTGTCCTTTATTTGGGTTTGAACATCATTTATCTCACCCCTGTGGTGAAGGAATCCACTTAGCCCTAGCAAAGCTTTCTATTGGTTAGTTGTATAAGAATGTGATCGTCTTTTATGACATCGAACTGCCCTAGTCATACGAGAAGAATTTGTTAACAAGGTAGCTAGTCTTGTCAACAAACTACTTTTCATATTCCAGAGGCCGAGATGCACTGAATTATCTGACGTTCTATTTAGTTTAGGGTATGACACTCAAGTGTTTGAGCATATAAAAGTGATTTGTTAACAAGTTCATGAGGCTTGTTACCAAATTACTTGTATACCACACGAACATTGGAATATCACACTATTTTTAGGGAGATTAATAATAACAGCTTCTGATGTATGAGTTGCCGAATACTCAAGGATAGTCCGGTATATTAATTACTTGTTACCAATTTAAGAAATCCCTTTTTAATCTTTTTGCTGCAATTCCTTATTCTTGCGGTCTCTGAGCTTGAATCTTCCTAGCAGTTCCTCTTCGAGATCTTGACGCACTTGCTCCAGATGGTGCTCGAAGGCCATTATCTGATTTTCCGGTTAGGTTGCAAAAACCGCAGGTTATTGGTTAAAGATTGGGGGTCTTTTGTATCTCGCGAAACCATTAGTTCTTATCGGGAGACGGTCGAGATAAGAGGAATTTTCCAGAAAATATTTTTATAAGAGGGTTTACATCCGCAACAAGGTGCAACTATGGCGAGAAGTCAAAAATTAGTTTTTGTTGGGTGACAAAAGGAGTGTATTAGAAGAGAATTTTGGTTTACTTTGTGGTGCCATCAAGGCGTGATTGTGAATGCACAAGAAAAACAACACACAAACAGAGGGGTCTCAAACAACAACAGAGAAGCAGAGTGCATATTAGCAAGAGCACACAAGGTACATTTAGTACCAAAAGATGTCCTACTCGTGGTAATCGGGCAATACACCCGAGGGTCCTATCATGTTTTTCCTATGGGCTTTGGTTGATATGGTTGGTGAAGTCCTCACTTTGTCGCCTTCATCTTCAGCTGGAGAAACTGAGATTGTCGAAGGAGTAACTGGGTGGAATTGTGGATATTGAGTTGAGGTCTTCTGAGGTCTTTTGCTTTGTTGATAATATTGGTACTGGCGAACCCATCATCTCGATGTGGAATGTTGAGTACTTGCAATGGAAGCTTCTTCTCGTAGGTGCTAGCTAATGGGGTCTCATTTGGGTGCATCGTCAATTATTTTGAACAGGTAAGAAGAGATAACAGAAGAATCCTTGAAAATTCTTAAAATAGAGGGGTAAGACTTTGAGATATTTGATAAGGTGAGAAGAGTGGAAGTTATTTTTGGACTTCCTTAGATAAAATATGTTTTTGGTAACAATATATTTTTAACCAAATATTTCTTTCCTAACTAACGTCCATGCTAACTAAGGTCTGTTACAGTCAGGATGGCTCTGATACCATGTTTGTGGGGACCCCGGACTAGCTGTCCGAAATACCCTTGTGCCTACAACATCAGCGATCCCGTGATCAGTCTGTCGCTGAGCACAATCAAACTGGTATCGAAAGAACATCCAATTACCGACGTAATTACTTACTTGATTGAAGCCATAATCTTCCATAAGTTCTTGCAGCGGAGAAACACCAATCAACGTGGGGCCCGAGTCATTTGCCAAGACACCTACAGGCAGCTGACTGGGAAGACGGCCTAGTTCGCAAAGACGTCATCGGTCTCTCGGTCTTCATCGTACTTCTTCTTGAACTCTGGACATCGGAATATCCAGGGACACAGCCATGAGTACATTTACGTACTCGCAAACTACCCCAACATGAGCATGCGCTATTCTTTTATTTGTTTAAATAAAGCTTTGTTTGCCTTGAAAACTCTATATCTTTATTGAAAAAGGAAAGAAGGTATTCAGAACTTTTCCCATAAATCTGCCTTTGTAAGAAGTCTCTTTAAAACTCTTTCCCCAAAAGGGTGCATCTTTGTAAAAAGGTAAGAAGTCTGTTAAATAAACATTTTATCGAAAAATCACCACTTTATCTGTTTCTCCAAAACTCCTCCTTTTCCTGGCCATGGACCTCCATGATACATATTCTCCAACAACCTCATACCGATCCGTTGGTATAGGTGTATGGAACATTCTCCACTTCATTTTTCTTTTTAAAACCCAAATCTTTTCCAAAACTTGCACATGGTCGAAGTAGGGTCTCCAACTGTCCATATCCGAGGACTCGGCTATTCGAATAGTTTAATTACCCTCTGCAGAGGTAGCACGCTTTTCCCACACTCATCCGATAACTCATCGTGTCAGCCACGCCTCGCCATACCAGCGGTATGCGAAGTTGAGTCACCGACCCTAGTCTTTCCTTTGCTCATGCTAGTATAGGATCCTGCCCCCTATGAACCATTCCATCTACACCTAGTCTAGTTTCCCGTCGGAAACCCTAAGTGTGAGGACTCATAGGTTTTATCTGGCGGTGTATACGGACATCCTTCTATCCTCCTCCTTATCTACTCATAGACTTTTGAGCGAGGACCCAGGTCAGGGTTAGGTCGCCAAACCACTCCCTCATGCATAACAGAGTCATCTCTGTTGATGCAGTGTCCCATACTAATAAGAGCAAACTATATGACTAGGCCCCTTTCCCATATGTGGGTAAATGTGGTCGCACAGAGTATCGGTTGCTTGACTGAGTACTAGGACACAATGTGCTTTTCCCAGAAACCACTTTTCTCCATTTCTTTTCTTCAACACCATATCATAGTGCTTCATATCCACACAAGCTTTCAAAGGAGTTTTGAATAAACAAATTTTGGTTTTTCCATCCTATAGTTTGAAAAAGAATTTCCATCTAATATCTCCATACAGGGTGTCAAAATAATATACTGGTATTTAGGGAAAAAGGGTTTTCAAACTCATAGCCTTAGTGGCAACCACCACTTAAATCACATATGCTCCTTATAAGTAAAACATGTGAACCAAAATAGATGTATAAAGATGCAAGCTCAGGGAATAGCTTGCCTGATTCCAGTATGATGTTCTTGGACTTCTTCTCACCGCTCAAGAAATAAATATCATCCTCCTCCGATAAAACCTTTCCAAATACCACTCCGGTAGCGTTTATAACTAGCGTCGCAACATGAAAATAAACAACACGCAATAAGCAAACCAAACCACGAGTGGCATAAAAACAAGGGACAAACCACAAGTATCAAACTAATCACTCAAGCCACATACATAGTACTAGTTTAATCAAGCGACGAACTAAATCGATATTCACTAGGGCATTATACTCACAGGAGTATAAGACCATACACATGCCAAAATATAGAGCACCAAGGCATCCTCAATTAGAGGTAATTAGTAACCACTTTTCTCTGATCAGGAAATACTTCAGACAAAAGTTAAGTCACCAATTAATCTCTATAACTTAAATACCTCACCAAGCTAAGGTGGGTACACTAACAAGATATTTAATCTGATACTCACTTAAGTTCTTCAAGTCCATCAAGCTAGGCAATATTGTACTCATACCAACTTTTCCCACAAATTCCACTAACAGCACTAACATATTATAACACACTAAATAATAACAACTAGAGAGTAATTGTGACACAACCACCATTACAGCAATACAATCTTATATGCTCTAAATAGTCACTTCATATACCAAGCAACACAATTGGTTTCAATTTAATTGAATTAGCCATTATTTGATTATGTCTTAATTTTGGCAGAAACTAGTTGAACTTGTTTAATTACATATATTAAGTTCTGTTGTTCACAAAAATACAAACTAAATTTCTACAGAAAGCTACTGATGTGTAGAAGACAACACAATTGGATTTGGGTCAATGGGAGTTACACAACTCCCTACACAATGGTCTCAATCCAGAAGCATACTAATCAAGTTTTAGCTATCAATTACATTCTGTTGTTCTAAAAATTAAATCCTTTTTGGGGTGACTAGCCATAACTAAATGTGACTCAATAAAAGTGGTCTCCACTAATTTGGACTAACAGAGTATCAGAAACAAACAAGTTTAGATTTTTAAACCCTTCGTGGTATTTTGAGCAATACATTTTCATTATTTATCTAAATGAGGTGAAACCAGTTGGGTTGGTTAGAAAACTTCATAAGCTTTCCAGAACATTTTAATTTGATTAATTTGGAGTTATAAATATCAAGATATTGAATTTACAATCTTAACCCTATTTCTGTTATTTGTAGTATTTACAGAAAAAGGCCAGAAAAGACCCAAACCTTTTTAATTATCACCACAGTCAATCAATGACTCCTAAATTCAAACCAAGCTAGGGATATGTTCTCCTATACATATAGAAGACCAACCAATTGGATTCATTCCAAAATTCATCTCCTAAAAGTCTACAAAAATCACCAAAGTGCCACTGGTGTGTTTACAAGAATGGATATAACTTCTGTTTTAGGTTTCATTTGCATGCAAGGTTTACATATCTAGAAAGGTATCACTTAAGGCTACCCATAGAATTTTAGTTTGCAATATTTGGAGTTATAAAACTCTAGATACTGAATATTTAGTGAAAAAGATACTTTTTACAAGTTTTAGTCTAGACAACACTTAAAACAATGTTTTTGCACACAACCAGTGTGGCATGTTTAAGAGAATACATAGGAACTCTACAAAATTTGAATCACTCAAAAATCTACCACAGATCCATCACAAATGAATTAAAGCTTCACTGTAAAAATAACAGGAAATAAAATCATATATTACATCTACTGGAAAAAAAACAAGATTGGGCCGAACCAGGCCCAGACCTGGCCGAGCGAAGCAGAGGGCGGCCCAGCCAGCGGCCCAACACACGAGCGAAGCGGTACGGGGGGGGCTCTTCTTCCTCGACTATAACAGGGGCTCGGGGAGGGAGCGGCCGGAGGCACGGCGAGGACGGCGACGGCGCTCCGGCGAACCTGGGAAGCAACGGTGATGTCTACGAGTTAGAGAAGGAGAAGGGGAGCACGGGGGTGCAGAAATGGCGCGGAATGGAGGACCGAGCTGCTCACTGGCTTGAAGAAACGGCGGCGGCCGGAGCGGAAGGGGATGGAGACGGGCTGCTCGACTCGCGGCTTCCCGCGACGATTCCTTGGACCGGGGTGCAGAGGACGGCGAGGCCGATCTTCTGGTGCTCCTCGTTCTGCTCGGGGATGCTCCAATCGCCGGCGATGTTCGACGGCGTGCTCGGGCGGGCGTGGTGCTGCGGGGAAGGGAGGAGAAGAAAAGAGAGGGAGGGAGAGTCGGGGAGCAGAGGAGCGGCGCTCGGGGCTTCTTATCCACGTCGCAGGGGAAAGGAGAGGAGGGGGGGGGGTCCGGGCGGACGAGCTGGAGGACAGGGCTGGCCGCGGTCGGCGTCGGCGCTCGGTCGCACGGTCGGGCGAGCAGGGGGACAGCGAGGGGAGGGGGCACGATCGCGGAGGAGCAGGGCCAGGGAGCAGAGGGGCGAGGCGTGGTCGGGGCGTGCGAGAGCAGCAGCGAGGGGACGGGTCCGGCGGCGAGCTACATCGTAGGGGAGGGTCCGGCGGCGAAGTGGCCACTGTGGCCATGTCTCTCTACAGAGACAATGTCGTTTTGCCAAAAAACCCCCCTGGACAAAATGTTTTTTTTTCATCACAAACGAGTCCTCTGGCTGTTTTCTGTTATTTCTTTTAAATCCAGTAGCTTTGCAATGATTTATTTGAGGCACTAAAATATTTTAGAAAATTTTGAAAATATTCATGATGCTTCCTATATATATGTAGAAGCTGCACAAAAATTGGTATTGGAAAATAAAATGTTTTGAACCATATTTGTTCATAGGGTTTAAGTAGGTTATTTTTGGTAAATAATATTTGACACTCCTTTAATATTTTTAAATCAAGTGAGAGATATTGTTGTGAGCTCTTGGAACTTCCTTGACAAATATTTTAACTTCAAATATATTTAATTTTCATAATAAGGTATTTGTTCTGAAGAAATTAGAGAGTTGAACAGGGAATCTAATTTATTTAGATCATTTCTTCAACTCCTGATCTAAATTTCCATTTGTTGAATAATTTAGGAGTTTTGCTTTATTCAAGTCACATATCAAATTTGTTGTAAAGTGTGTGTTTTAATTTATTGCTCTAGCACATTGAATTAATTATACTCACAAGCAACAACACAACAAGATCACATCAATCACAAGGATGATGCATTCAAGACAAACAAGTCACACACACAAAAAGGAGCAGCCACACAATGTCAAACATAGCAATGGGAAGGGAAACACCATCATTAGTCAAACATTTCAAAAAGTTTTTGTTGGTTCTGAATTTTGGGTCTGGTAAAAATAAATTTTTCTTGGTTCCAAAATTTGGGATGTTACACCGTTTTGGTGATAAAGGGGTCAATAAAGCGGCTCTGCCTGCTGCGCCGCTGACAGGACCTTCTACTCTGACGATAAAGCGGGAGGACGGCGCAACCCTCCAAAGGAGAACGTCATCATGGGCTCCACCTCAGAGACTGCCCTCTCTCCAGGCAGTACAGCGTGGTCGGCCCCCGGTCGGCCACCGCACCCACCTTTATCAACAATGGACCGCGTCCATGGACGAACACGCCGCGGTGGACTCCAACTCCACCCTGCCTCTGCCATGTGGGAACCACCTTGAAGGCCAAGACATCCATCGTAGCACGGGTCGGCTCTGGGCGTGCTACAACCCTTGTAAACCCTAGCAACACTTGGTAGGATAGCCTCGGACTGGAGGAGGAAGAAGACGATCGCTTCCCTCCCCAGGGAAGAACTGCCTTAAGGGGGCCTCCGGCAAGCTCCATTGTACTATAACCCATCATCTAATACAGACAAGCAGGAGTAGCGGTCTTACCTCCTCACAAGGGCCGTGAACCTGGGTAAGGGCCGGTGTCTTCCTCTGTCGTGTGCGTGTCTTCTTCGGGTCCGGCGAGCAACGTCGCGGAGCCACTCGAGGGTCTAGACCTCCGCGTTCAATCCCCTTCACGAACTACACTTCAGGAAGTGACTACCCCCGATTCTTGGGAGTCATAACCCGACATTTGGCACGCCAGGTAGGGGATTGAGGCGCGTCAACAACCTTCGAGTTCGTCTCCGCGCCATGGTAAACACCCGCGCCACCCGCGTCGCCCGCGTCAACCGACATGCGCCTGGGGGAGCACGCGCGCCGCCAGGCACCGCGACCACCCGCGCACGGCGGGGCCGACCCCGCCATGAAGAGCATGTCTCTTCTGGCCCTCACGCAGAGGCGCCGGAGCACAACTCCGACCACCAGGAGGACGTGTAGTCGTCGCACCCGACGCAGCGCCCGAGCGGCTCAGGCCCGGGGAGGACAGACCCTGCGCCACACACCGCGCTGCTCACCGCTGAGGCCCACGAGCAGTGGCTCCAACGCCTCAACCACCTCGTCGGCATCGCTACAACACGCCCCGCTCCGTCGCAGTCCAACCTGCGCCCCTCTCTCGCGGGCACGGTCGCGACAAACGTGCCTCCGCCACCTCCGGGGCCTGCACCGGCTGCGGCGCAGAGGGCTGCTTCGCACGCGTCCTCGCCGCACGATTGCTTGATCGTGCAGCGCACCGCGCCCGACGCTCGCGTGGGGATGGAGCTCCAGCGAGACCACCAGAACATGCTCGTGGAGGAGATTGGCCAGGCGGGTCAGCAGAACCGCGGCATGCTGCAGCACTGGGTCGCTACGTACGCCTCAGGCTGCATGGCGTTCACCCGTTCTCTGCGTCGCGTGGTCTGGCCCCCGAAGTTCAGGCCTGCTCTTTCCAAGGGCTACGACGGCTCCAGCAACCCCATCGAGTTCCTGCAGCTCTACACCACCTCCATCCAAGCTGCGGGTGGAGATGACAAGGTCATGGCCAATTGGTTCTCCCACGCGATTATGCGTTGTCGTGGCTCCTGAACCTCCCTGAGGACTCCGTGAACTCCTGGGAGGAGCTCCGCAAGTAGTTCGTCTCCAACTTCAAGGGGACATACGACCGCGCCCTCACCCACAACAATCTGCGCGCCGTAGTGCAGAAGAAGGATGAGACGCTCCGCAAGTACATCCAGCGCTTCAGCCAAGTGCGCAACAAGATCCCGAACATCCCTGACACCCAAGTCATCGCCGCGTTCCGCGAGGGCGTCACTAACAACAGGATGCTCGAGAAGCTGGGCATCCACGACAAACTCACCTCTGTGGTCAAGCTTTTCGACCTGGCTGACAAGTGCGCCAAGGCTGAAGAGGGACTCCTCTTCGTCAAGATGTCCTCAAGAGGGGACGATCACGCTGAGGGGTCCAAGAGCCTGAAGAAGAAGGAGGGGCCCAAGCGCAAGGCCACCGCGGTTCTCGCGAAAGGCCTGACGCGAAGGGCACCCGCAGGGACTCTCCCAAGCCTGGAGAGAGAAGAGACGACCACCGCCCTTTCTGCATCTACCACAACAGGCGCGGCCACTCTATGGAGTCCTGCTTCGACCTCAAAAGGTTGAGCAAGGAGCGCGAGCAAGCAGAGGGCAGTGGTAGCCGTGGCCGAGGCCGTGGCTACCGCGGGAGCGGACGCAAGGGCGGCTACAAGAAACCATCTGGAAATCAGGCCAATGCCGCAGAAAAGAACAGCAACCTCCCTGACGAGGAAGATGGCGGCTACCAAGCCCAGAGAGGCGCCATTGCCTGCATCCTCGGGGGAGCGCAGGTGCCGAAGTCGAACAACCAGTTCAATAAGTTCGCATGCGAGCTCAACGCCGCCCTCCCAAGCCCGGAAACCTCCAGGCCCCTCAAGTGGTCGCAGTACACCATCGCCTTCGACGCTCAGGACCACCCCAAGTCCACCAAGGCTGTTGGAACCCTCCCGCTGGTCTGCACCCCCACCATCGACAACGTGGTTGTCTCCAAGACTCTCATCGATGGCGGAGCAGGCCTGAACGTTATCTCCATAGATACGTTCGAAGCGCTTCAAGTGACCTACGAGCGCCTCATGCCCTCGTGGCCCTTCACGGGAGTCACCAGCGGTTCGATCGAGCCTCTAGGCCAGGCCAGGCTTGCCGTCACCTTTGGGAGCAAGGAAAATTACCGCACCGAGCACATCGATTTCGATGTCGCACACATCGGCATGTCGTACAATGCCATCCTCGGCTACCCCGCGCTCGCGAAGTTCATGGCCGTCACGCACCATGCCTACAACATGGTCAAGATCCCCGGCAGCGCTGGCACGATCACAATTTGTGGGCATGTTCTGGATGCTACGCGCGCGGTTGAGACGGCCTACAAGACCGCCGCCATGGCATTCCCCGCATAAGAGGACCTAGAGCCTCTCGAGAGACCCAAGAAGAAGAAGTAGTTGTTCTCCCAGGAGGCAGCTGCTACCAAGAAGATCTCTCTGAGCTCCGGTAGCCTGGGGGCTGAAGGCTCGGGGGCTAGCGTCACCATTGGCGCCACGCTGCCTCCCAAATAGGAAAACGCGCTCGTCGCCTTACTCCAGGCAAACTCTGACATGTTCGCGTGGACACCGTCAGATATGTCTGGTGTACCGAGGGAGGTGATCGAGCTCCACTTGGCCATGTGCCCAAACGCGCGCCCCATCAAGCAAAAAGCAAGAAAGCAAGCCCCCGAGAAGAGAGCATTCATCGTCAAGGAGGTCGAGAAGCTTAAAGCGGCAAAATTCGTTCGCGAAGTCGCGCATCCCACTTGGCTCTCCAACGGCTTGGTAGTCCCAAAGCCCACCGGAGGAGGTCGCCTCTGCATCGACTACACTGATGTAAACAAAGCCTGCCCCAAAGACCCTTATCCCTTGCCCAGAATTGACCAGATTGTGGACTCCATGGCAGGCTGCGACCTCCTCTGATTCCTTGATGCCTTCTCTGGTTATCACCAGATAAAGATGGCTAAGGAGGACGAGAAGAAGACGGCTTTCCTCACCCCGTGCGGTGTGTATTGCTACGTCTCCATGCCTTTCAGCCTCAAAAATTCCGGAGCCACTTTCCAGAGGTTGATGAGGATAGTCCTTGGCGGGCAAATGGGGCGGAACGCCGAAGCATATGTCGATGACATCGTCGTGAAATCACGAGAAGGAAATACTCTCCTCGGAGACCTTGAAGAAACCTTTGCCAGCCTGCGCAAGGTGAACATCAAGCTCAACCTCACCAAGTGCGTCTTTGGAGTACCTTCAGACAAATTGCTTGGGTTCCTCGTGTCTCATCGAGACATAGAGGCAAACCTAGACGAAATCAAGGTCATAGAAGACATGCAACCTCCACGCAGGCTCAGGGACATGCAACGCCTGGCAGGCTGCATGGCCAGCTTGGGTCGATTCATCTCCAAGTTTGGCGAAAGAGCCCTGCCGTTCTTCAAGATCATGAAAAGAACGGGCACTTTCAAGTGGACCCCTGAAGCTGAAAAAGCATTTGAGGACTTCAAGAAGTATCTGGCCAGCCCACCAGTAATGGTCGCCCCAAGGCATGGCGAGCACCTGAAGCTGTACTTATCAGCTACTCCGCAAACAGCCAGTGTTGTCCTTGTGGTGGAAAGAGAAGAGCCAGTACTCCACAAGAAAAGTGCAGCCACTCCAAAGAAAAAGCCTCCCGATAAGAAGTTCGACGAAAGGGCAGCCCTCACAAACCCTCCGCCAGGCCCAAAGCCCCAAGAGAGGCCCGCCCCAAGTCCACTGCTGCAAGGAATTCATGCCGAGGAGCCTGAGGAGCCTCACGAAGCCAACCTCCTCGGGGCCTCGAGGCACACGGCAAGCCCCTTGAGGCCAACCCCCTCGAGGTCCAGGGCAAGCCCCATGAGGCCAACCCCCTCGAGGCCCAAGCCAAGCCCCCTGAGGCAAACCCCCTCGAGGGCCAAGCTGAGCCACCTCAAGCAAAAGACGCTGAGGCTACAGGAACTACCATCGTCGAGCATCCAGTCTACTTCGTCAGCACATTACTGCGTGATGCTTACGAGCGGTATACAATGCAACAGAAGCTTCTCCTCGCACTCCTCATCGCCTCAAGAAAGCTGCGACACTACTTCCAGGGGCACCCCATCACAGTGGTCACCTCTTTTCCCCTGGAGCAAATACTGCGCAACCCAAACGCAATAGATCGTGTCGCAGGGTGGAACATTGAGCTACAGCCATTCAATTTGCGCTTCGATACCACAAGGGTAATCAAAGGAAGAGCGCTGGCTGACTTCGTCGTCGAATGGACTGACCCAACCCCTGAAGAGCCTTTGGGAGAAGAGCAAGCGCCCTCTGGGGCTGCAATGCCCAGCCTCTTGACCATGAAGTTTGACGGAGCTTTCGCTTTCGCCGCGGCGGAGCAGGCGTAGTCCTGATCTCCCCCAAAGGCGACAAGTTGTATTACGCAGTCCAGTTGTGCTTCGGAATTGACAAGATATCCAACAATATCGCCGAGTATGAAGGCTTGATTGCCGGCCTACGCGCTGCAATCGCCCTAGGCGTCAAGCATCTACTCATGAAGGGCGACTCCCAGTTGCTCGTCAACTTCTCTAACAAAAGCTACAAGCCTAAGGACGACCACATGGCCGCATACCTTGAAGAGGTTCGTAGGCTTGAGAAGAACTTCAGGGGAATGGAGCTCATGCACATCCCAAGAAAGGAAAACCAAGAGGCTGATGACATCGCCAATCGCGCATCAAAGAGGCAAGCCCAGCTGCCAGGTGTCTTTGAGAAAGGCTCGTCAAGGCATCCATAAAGCAGCCCCAAGAGGCCCTGCCCGCAAGCACAGACGAAGCGCTCCCGCCACCACCTGCAAGCGGGGCTCCAGGCTGCGGGCCCCCTACAGGGGAGTGTCTGTTGCTCACAGCGGTGCACTAAGAAACAGGATGGATCGACGAGATCAAGGACTACCTGCACAAAGGGATCCTTCCCGAGGAAGACGTTGAAGCGGAGCGAATTGCCCGCCAAGCAAAATCGTACCAAATCCTCGAAGGAATTCTCTATCGCAAGCGCCCAAACGGCGTCGCGCTCAAATGCGTCCCTCTTGAAGAAGGCAAACTGCTGATCAAGGACATCCACAGCGGGGAATGCGGCCACCATTCGTGCGCCCGCACCCTCGCAGGCTAAGTCTTTAGGAGCGGCTTGTACTGGCCTCAAGAACTTCAAGATGCAATGAACATCATTCAAGCATGTGAAGCCTGCCAATTCCACGCCAAGCAAATCCACCAACCAGCGCTGGGACTACAGGCCATTCCGCTCTCGTGGCCGTTTGCGGTCTGGGGGCTCGACATCCTGGGACATTTCCCAACGGCGCATGGTGGATATCGCTACCTCTTCGTGGCCATTGACAAGTTAACAAAATGGCCTGAAGTGGAGGCGACGCGCACAATCACAGCAGGCGCGGCGGTGAAATTCATCAGGGGCCTGGTCTGCCGCTTCGGAGAGCCTAACCGCATCATCACCGACAATGGCTCACAGTTCACCAGTGGCATCTTCAGAGCCTACTGTGAAAGAATGGGCATCAAGCTCTGCTTCGCCTCAGTCGCCCATCCGCAAAGCAACGGACAGGCTGAGCGCGCAAACGCAGAGGTCCTCAAAGGCCTAAAGACCAGGACCTTCGATATCCTCAAGGGCCACGGCAAGGGCTGGATCAACGAGCTCCCCTCGGTGCTCTGGTCCATCCGTACCACGCCACCCAAGCCCACCGGGGAAACACCGTTCGCACACGTCTATGGAGCCGAAGCAGTCCTCCCCACAGAGATAAAGCATGGATCCCCACGGGTCCTTGCCTTTAACGAGGACCAGCAAGAGGACCTCCACAACGACGACCTGCTGCTTCTTGAAGGGCTACGACGCCGCGCCGCCCTCCGGGCGTCAAAATACCAGCAGGATTTGAGACTCTACCACAGCCGCAACATGCGCCTGCGCACCCTGCAGGCAGGCAATCTCGTCCTGAGGCGAATCCTCTCCAGGGAAGGCCTCCACAAGCTGTCCCCGATGTGGGAAGATCCCTACAGGGTCACCCACATCGCCAGGCCTGGCGCGGCTCGCCTCGAGACGCAAGACGGCGTCCCCGTCAAGAATCCATGGAACATCATGCACCTACGCAAGTTCTACCCGTGATCATTGTCACGTCAAGGCATTTAACGAAAAAGACAGCCCACGGCTCAACCTCCAAGCACTTTTTGTCCCTCAATGTTAAAAGCTCAAGGCTTAAACCTCACAAATCTTTGTATCCACAAGGAACAAATTGAAAACGTGATCATAGTCACGCCCGTTATCATTGTCATGTCGAGACTTTTAGCGGAACAGGCATCCTACGGCTCAACCTCCAAGCATTTTTGTCTCTAGAGGTTAAAATGCTCACGGCTTAAACCTCTAAAACATGCTTTGTCTCCTAAGGGGACAAACACAAAACGTGATCATTGTCACGCCCGTGATCATTGTCGCGTAGAGACTTCAAGCGGAAGAGGCAGCCTACGGCTCAACCTCCAAGCATTTTTTGTCTCTAGAGGTTAAAATGCTCACGGCTTAAACCTCCAAAACATGCTTTGTCTCCTAAGGGAACAAACGCAAAACGTGATCATTGTCACGCCCGTGATCATTGTCACGTAGAGACTTCAAGCGGAAGAGGCAGCCTACGGCTCAACCTCCAAGCATCTTTGTCTCTAGAGGTTAAAAGCTCACGACTTAAACCTCCAAAGCAAGATTTGTCTCCTAAGGGAACAAATGCAATCCTGGTCATTGCCACGCCCGTGATCATTGTCACGTCGAGACTCCTAGTGGAAGAGGCAGCCTACGGCTAAACCTCCAAGCGTCTTTGTCTCTAGAGGTTAAAAGCTCACGGCTTAAACCCCCAAGCTCCAAAGGCTTCTCTCGAGGGAAAACCCTCCGAGCTCTCCATTTAACGAGCCACCTCAGGTCGTTGAGAGTCTCTGCCACTAATGGGTGGTCCCCATGCCTCGACATGGTCAAAACATTAAGTTGGCAACCCCAAGCATAATAACTCAATTTTGTTCCCAAGTGAACTCAGCGCTTCGGCGCCGCTTTAAAATGTATTTGGTGAGTTTTATTTTCCTATTACTCTCTTGAAGTGTGCGCTTACATCTCTCCACATGCGTACCTCGCGAGTGGGGGCTGAGTACGGTGCCAGTGCCTCAAATGACACACCAGCAGCACTGCAAAATCCAAGAGTCCGAGCTCTGGCTGGAGGGCAAGATCCCACAAACACGCCATCTCTACAGAGGACCTTGGTACTTACTCTCCTCGCAAGGAACGCCTGAGGGGACCTATAAGCGCGCACGAGTCCCTTGAACCGTGTTCCAGCGTTTGGGTTCGCCCCTCTAACATATGCAGGGAAAAATCCCCCCACAAGCCTGAAGAGGCATCCAGGAGCGACCCCTCAAGTGGGCAACCTCGCCAGGGGAAAAGCCTCTGCAGGGCGGAAACCTTGAGAAGCTAAGTCGTGCACCCACGCCTTAAGAGCGTTTTCTCCCCCTAGCGCACGTTTGCCCCTCAAGCGACTTTGCTTTCCCTTACGCTTCATGGACTACTCGCACGTCTAAGGGGGGCACTTGAGCATCGCGACTCAGGGCTCTTACCTCTCATAGGCCTAAACTCCCCCCGGCCTTGCGGAGTCATTGCTCCTACATACCGAAGTGGCAGAGTCATGGCACGAAGAGATGGGACCTACCAACACAGAGAACAAATAGACATGAAGATGAGTCCAAAGAGACCTCACGAGGGGCAGACAAGCTCGAATTAAACAACATTAAAGAGTATATTACAGGCCAAAAGGTCTTAAGAAATCTAAACACACAGTTGTTTTAAATACAAGCGCTCGCAGGCGCAATAAGGAGAGGCTCAGAGGAAGCAGCGTCGCCTTGGACCTCCTCCGCAGCACCCTCTTCAGCCTCGGCAGAGCAGGCCTCCTCCTCGCTGTCTTCAGTTGCAGCCTCCACGCGCCTGAAGCGGTTGCAGAAGGCGTCAACTCGCTCGCGGAGGGAGGTGGAGACCCGCTCCGTACTCGCCTTGAGCAGCTTCTGTGACGGAGGAGAGGTCAAAGTCTGGCGTGAGGAGCTTGAGGTTGGTGAAGATGCGGTCAACAACCACCCCCAGGAGCTGCCTGCTCTCATCTTCGATCATCCCGCGAAGCTCGACGGCGGGGCCCTCAAGCGCCGCGAAGAGCTGATCGAAGTAGGCCAGGAACATGGCGGCGTCATAGCCTCGGCCTCCGGGGCACTGCGCATCCGCACCAAGCCGCGCCGCAAGTTTGTTGCCGCGCGCGACCAACGCCTCAAACAGGTGCTCACACTGCTTCGCAAGCACGCTGGCCGCCTGGGCTGAGTCCGGTGTCTCCTCCGCCCGCTCCATCGCCGGAGCCACCTGCTCTTCCACGCCCTCGACCGAAGGGCCGAGGCCGTGAACTGCTTCGTCGCGAGCCTCCTCCGTTCGGCGCCGACCAGCCTTGGAGTGCTTGAGGCGGCGCACCAGTTTGGAGTTGGCCTTCTCGAGCTCAGCGAGCCGCTGAGCGTCCGCAGCGTACTTGGCCTTGAGGCGGTCCTCCCGCTTTCGGACCTGAGCGCGGTACTTCTGAAGTAGGGACCGACGGAACTGCTTCTCGTGCTCCACGAGGGCCTTCCTAGCCGCCTTCGTCTTCTTGGTGAAACGCCGCTCGAAGCGCTCATAAGAAAGTTTCTGAGCAGCGACACGCTCGTTGAACTTCGAGATCGCCTGGGCCAGGCCTCCCTCACGCGCCTCGAGGGCCTCGCGCTGGGCAAACAAGTCCTTCTCCGCATGAAGACGTTGTTCCTCACGCCGCTGTTGCTCTCTCCCCATAAGGGCCAGCTGCCGCTCACGCTCGGCCAGGCCCTTGCGGTCCTCCTCCAGGGCAGCATGCGCCTCCTGCGGTCCTCCTCGTGGAAGGATGTCCACGACCTCGTCAGCTCCTCCTGCTGCTGGGCGAGCTGTATGTCACCAAGGGCGAGGTGCGCCTCCAGGCCCTCCAAGGACTCCCGCACGAGGCCGAATGCCACCTCGCGGCGTCCTGCGCTCCAATCCTAGCCTCGGAGGACCAGCTCCTGGCTAGACGAAGGGCCAGCCGTAGCGTCCGGTCCCGCGAGCCCGGCCCCTCGTCGAGCTTGGGGCTGAACATAACTCTGCTTCCGTCCACGCCTGCCTCTGGTTCCGTGCTGGGGCCAATAAGGCGTCCGTCTTCTCCAGCCGGACGAGGGGGCGAGGAAACACCCCCTCCTACAGACGCACTTGCGCCCGCTGGCGCCTCGATCGTTTCCTCCGGATGCGGTGCGGGAGCCACGGGCGTGCGCGGTGGAGATGACGCATGCATCGGCGTCAACTCGCGCGGCGGGGTCGGCTCGCGGGGCAGAGCTGCCTCACGGAGGCGTAGCCGCGCGAGGGAGAGTAGGAGTGCGGAGGGGCGTAGAAGCCTTCTCCTCCGCGCCTTCCACCCCCAGTGGCTCGGGGAGCGATGAAGATGCCTCTTGGCATGGCGCGCCCACCTCCTCTTGATGTTCAGCCGCCCCCGCCGGGGGCGCGTCCGCCTTCACTTGAGGCGCCCCCTCAGCAGGGCCTGAGGTGGCCGTCTCCGCAAGCCTCGTGTGACCGTCGGCCACTGCCTCTATGGTGGCTCTCTTCACGTCTGCAGCCTTGCGAAGCCGGCGGCGCTTCGCAGGCACAAGATCGCTGACAAAAAGCACAGGAAAAGACAGTCAAGAGAGAGCAAAGCAGGCGGGAAAACAAGAGCCAAGAATGGCTAGGTGCCATAAATACTCACCCTGAAGGGGAAGCACCGGCATCGACCCATGTCAGGCCTGGAGAGTGCCAGGAAGGCGTGGTATTGACGCCTGATCCCCCCGGAGGCGTCCCCGCTTTCCTTTTGGAGGGGACGTCGGAGGGCCTCACCCCAGAACGATCCAACACAGCCTTGGTGCGAGGTTCGCGCCTCCCCGACCAAGCATCTGTCTCGAAGGACGTCCCCGCCTCGGCCACCTCCTCCACAGGGCACGAAGGCGCCACAACGAAGGCGTCGTCGTCCCCTGACGAGATGTCGCAAATCTCGTCGGTGAAGGGCTCGTGCCCCACGAGGGACACCTCTCCCGTCGCGGCCTCTTCCTCGCCATTCCAGGCACGGGAGGCTGATGAAGAGTCAACACCGACAACTGCATGCGCCGACGGAGCGACCACCTGATCCATCACCCCCGCCATACCATATAGGGTAAAGTCCGGCATTCCGTCCAGGATGTCCATGCGATCACCCAGAGGGAGCTGATGCAGAGGTCGCACGGAGCCGGCGATCTTCATGGGCACCACCGGCTTGACAAAGAGGATGTTCAAGATGGTGTCGACAACATCCGAGTCGTGCTCCTCAGGGTGAAGCCGCATTGGGTCCGAGGGGCCATTGTACATCCACATCGGCTCTGAGTGTGCCTGGAGGGGCGCGATGCAGCACGTCACGAAGTCCGCCGCGACCATCTGCCCCGTGAGGCCCTCCTCGCGGAGGAAGCTCAAGCGCCCCACCAGGTGTGCGTCATCTGCGCCGCGAAGGGCAGACTTGCACCAGTGAGAGTTCTTCACGGGCGGCGCCTCCGGGACGTCTAGGAACGCGCAGGGCGACTGGACGCCGATGAGCAACCACAATTGACGGAAGTCACCCACCTTCTTGAGCAGGGCCGTGACAGGCTTGTCTCCACTCCACGACATGGGAATACACACACTCCCCATGCCATCCGCGATGCGGAAGGAGACGCACCCAGTCCGCTCGCCGCCAGCCGTGCAGCGCAGCGAGTAGAAGTTCCGGAAGAGCGCTACCGAGGGGCGCACGCCCAGATAAGCCTCGCAGAGGTAGGCGAAGATGGACAAGATGAGCACGGAGTTTGGATGAAGATGAAGGAGTTGAATTTGATAGAACTCCAGCACCGCCTCCAAGAAAGGCGAGTACGGCGGCACCAGCCCGGCGGTGATGGCATGGAGAAAAATGGGATAAAATCCTTGGGGGAATCCCCCGAACCGCGCGGCTTGAAGCGCGCTAGCGCCATACTCGTTAGTCGGCCCCGCGACTAGGTGGCGGATCCTCTCCAACGCCTGAAGGTCCATGCGCGCCCCCTCGAGAGCCGCGCCCTGCACTACCTCTAGGGTTTCTGCTTGAGAGGAAGGTCCCACAGCGGCTCTGCTCTTGCTATTGACTGGGCCCATCGTCACGAGTGCAGAGGATCGAAGAAAATGGAGAATGGAGATTCGCAGGAGAAAGCGGAGGCGGAGAGCTCTGTAGAGCGGAAATTTCAGCGAGAAGAATTGGAAACGGTAACGGCCCCCTGCTGCCTCGCTCGGGCTTTATGTCACCTCGAGGAGCAGTTACCGGGACGTGGTGGGACCCCCCCACGGCTCGCGCCCTGGATCGTGCAAGACCATATTTTGACCAAGTGCCGCGTGGCTCGGGCTAGCTGGGCACTAAGGGCCCACGACGCTTCGCCTGAGCCCATGGGCTCAATCGTGCCCATGGACCCGGGGGCTACTATCGTCCCAGTAGGAACTGGGGTATGGAGAGCCCATTCCCTCCAGGCCTCACACGCTGGCTAGATAGACGAAACGACTAAGGACCAGGCATCACCGCCTAGCGGGACCCTCGAGAGGCAATTTCCCTCGAGGGCCTGAAGAGGAAACGAGGGCCTCAAGGGATCCCTCGCCTCAGGGGACCCTCCCGAGGCGCCAGCTCACCTCGAGGCAGTCCCGCAGGACTCTCCCCTCAGGCCTCCCCGCGCCTGAAGGGAAACGTTGCGGCCAAGGAAGTACGGCAAGACGCACATGGCCTCTGCCACGCCCACGTGGTGACGCAAGCACCCCCGTTGCCGTTTTGGTGATAAAGGGGTCAATAAAGCGGCTCTGCCTGCTGTGCCGCTGCCAGGACCTTCTACTCTGACGATAAAGCGGGAGGACGGCGCAACCCTCCAAAGGAGAACGTCATCGTGGGCTCCACCTCAGAGACTGCCCTCTCTACAGGCAGTACAGCACGGTCGGCACCCGGTCGGCCACCGCACCCACCTTTATCAACAATGGACCGCGTCCATGGACGAACATGCCGCGGTGGACTCCAACTCCACCCTGCCTCTGCCATGTGGGAGCCACCTTGAAGGCCAAGACGAAGGAGAGCGCCAGAGGCGCCTATAAAAGGAGGAAGTCATCCTTCATAGCACGGGTCGGCTCTGGGCGTGCTACAACCCTTGTAAACCCTAGCAACACTTGGAAGGATAGCCTCGGACCGGAGGAGGAAGAAGACGATCGCTTCCCTCCCCAGGCAAGAACTGCCTCAAGGGGGCCTCCGGCAAGCTCCATTGTACTGTAACCCATCATCTAATACAGACAAGCAGGAGTAGCGGTCTTACCTCCTCACGAGGGCCGTGAACCTGGGTAAGGGCCGGTGTCTTCCTCTGTCGTGTGCGTGTCTTCTTCGGGTCCGGCGAGCAACGTCGCGGAGCCACTCGAGGGTCTAGACCTCCGCGTTCAATCCCCTTCACGAACTACACTTCAGGAAGTGACTACCCCCCGATTCTTGGGAGTCATAACCTGACAAAATGTTTCAGACTTCTTTCTCATTAAATAGGTAAATCCGAATATATCTATTCAACTCATCAACAAAGTAGATGAATCTACCGCTTATGGCTACACCCAATGGATCACATACATAAATCATGTGTGATTTCCAACATGTTTAGCCATTCGTTCAATCTTAGGCCTCTCGAACGAAGTTCAAGTCATTTTCCTTTTAGAAGGTGTTGCAAGCGCCAAATGATTCAAAATCAAGTGACTCGGAAATTCAACAACATTAAGTTGCTTCATGCAATTAATTCTAATATGACTTAAATGGCAGTTCCACAATTATGTGAAATTGAAATCATTAGCCTTGTGGCGTTTAGCGTTAGTATTATAGATATATGTTTTACCAACATGATTTACAATAACTTATCCATCTTCTATGGATTATGGTCAAAATTTGAACAATTACTTGTTTTATTTAGACCAGAACAAAATAACAAATTTATTAAGTTATTTTAGAATAAATCTCGCGGGCTAGGTATAATACCAACTACGAACACAATAACAAATTATCATATTTCGTTGCGTATTGTTACCACATTCCTCGTAAGTCACTTAGGTCATTGTATTCTTGTATTGAGTTGTATGACAGTTCATACCAACCAATCTAGTACAAATACCCAAGAATTACAGTATGTGACTAATAGGAAAAATATCTATAACATGTATATCAGCCATATACACCTGAACTAGACTTTCTAGTATTTTCTTTTCTGCCAAATACTTTTGCAGTTCCTCTTTCGGTTTTTCCTCTCTATGCGGAAGAAACATTCAACATCAAATTTGTGCCAATCAAATTGGAACAAAATCCTAGGCGAGAATAGTCAGTACTAGCACCCTTTAGAGTTTTATGTTGAAGTTGATCATCATATGATAAGTGTTCTTCCGGATTTCACTATTAGTGGTCTTTTAATGCAATGAACAAATTCACTTACACTATTTATCCATCCCATCCTGAATACTATCATGATGAAGCTACCATGGCTCAATTAGATTGGATATGAATCAGTGGATATCGATATGCCTAGCATATTCTATTTTGTAGTACATACTCATACAATATGAGCTCAGGTACTCCCACTGAAATTCATAAAAACTTGTAACCAAAACAAGGTCCTAGATATCAATCATATCGCATACCTCATTCATTTCTGAAAACAAATTTTCAGCTCCATCGTTCTCCTCAATTATCAAACAAATTCGAAAACTAAGTTTCACGGAGACAAGAAAGAATTTAGACACCAATAAGAATTGTTGCTCATTTTAGATTCCAAATCACATGGAGCAATTCTAGAGTTACCGGGAGTTTGCAGTATAACTTTAAAACTTTTCTATACATAATTACTTACTTACAATATGGTACCAATCCATAGAGTAAATATCAGATTTTGAACAGTTTTGATCTCAACTAACAAGCCTAGTGCGTAGTGGACTACGCATGCCAATACTACAAATATTCATGCAAAGACATATTTAGACTATGTTTATGATAGATATATGGAGTTAAACTAATTCTTACGTCAGCTCCCACTCAAAAACAACATCCCTCTAGTCATTTTAGTGATTACACGAACCAAATTCACTACACCAATAACCGATCATCACGAGAGATGGTGCTGCTGAAAGGCGAAAATCGACATGTCGATCATATCATCCATATGACACATGCTTTACCTTTCGGTTACGTGTTTCGAGACCATGTATGTACATGCTAGGCTCGCCAAGTAGAACCGTAGTATTTGCGTGTGTAAATCTGGGTTACACCCGTTGTATGCGAACGTTGAGTCTATCACACCCGATCATCACGTGGTTCTTCGAAACGACGAACTTTCTTAACGGTGCATACTAAGGAAGAACACATTATTATCTTGATATTAAGATCATCTTATAATGCTACCGTCGCGATCTAAGCAAAGATCTAAGCAAAATAAGATGCATAAAAGGATTAACATCACATGCATGGATAATGTGATATGATATGGTCCTTTTCACACTCAATCTCTATCTTGTGCATCTCGGCATGATCTCCATCATTCCACCGGCATGGCACCAAGGTCCATGGCGCCTCCTTCTTGATTGTCCTCCAAATTTACAACATATCATGTAGATATGATATTTAGCACGCAGGCCATAAATTAAAAAGACAACCATTTGGCTCCTGCCGGTATGTCATAATTTATAAAAGGTATCATCGCATACATCAAATTTGTAAATTTGACCATAACACATCGCATGCCCTCCAAAAACAAGTTAGACGTCCTCTAATTTATGTTTGCATATTTTACGTGGCTTCGGGCTTTCGAAGATAGAACCGTTCTTACCTACGAACATGAAACCACAACGGTGATGAAAATATTATTAGCAACCCGTTCTATTTTATATCTTAACTATAGTGGGAGAGACAGACACCCGCAAAGCCACTTATGCAAAACAAGTTGCATGTCAGTCGTGGAACAGGTCTCATGTACGTGGACATGTAAGGTTAGTCCGGGCCGCTTCATCCCACTATGCCACTAAGATACAAAATATACAAATGAAGCAATAATATGATCATCAGCGCCCACATACACATATGTGCTCTACCCGTACAAAACATCTACGCATAGACACGGCTCTGATACCACTGATGGGTTCGTAGCATAGAAAACAAAAAAATTCCTAAAGTGAGAACAAATCAACAATCCAAGATCTAATCTAGGATATGCTCATAACGAGTGGAACATATTCCAAGAGAAACTCACCCTCGAAAACCGTAAGCGTTTCGAGAATAATTCTCGTGGATGATGTAGTCGTTCACTCGCCGATCTCAAGATCGTGAAGATGTGCGCTGCAACGGCAGCGCCTCCGTACTCGGTCACACGTACGGCTTGATGACGACCTCTGTTCCCTCGATCCAGCGGGGCAGTGGAAGTAGTAAAACCACCAAGGAACTCCAACAGCACGATGGCGTGGTGTGGTGGAGAACTAAACGGCCATGGCTTCGCAAAGCGGATGGCCGAGAGGTGGAGCAGCGGGAGGATGGAGAGAGGATCAAGTGTGTGCTCAAGAGGGAGCTCCCACCCCTCCATATAGGAGAGGGTTGAGTTTGGGTCGTTGCCCCCTAGGGTTGACTCCACCTCTTCCCTCTTGATGTGAGTGGAGCATCCACTCATGCCCACTCACTCTCTTTTAATCTCCACTCAAAAATCCCAAGGGTTTTTCATTATTAAATAAATCAATTTTTTTCTTTTTTTAATATTTGTTAATTGTAACATCCCAAGTTTGCTAAATGGAAATATAAGGTGTGTTTTGAGCATTGCATGCATCTCATTTAATTTGGACAAGAATCTGCATTTAAAATTCACATGTTTGCTTTTGAAAGAAAGGGTTAAACTCTTGTTATTCTTGGTGAACTCAAAATATTCCAAATTTTCAAAATCCAAGACTGCCAATGGCTTCTTTGTGAAATTTTGAATCTCCTAGTATTTTTCTGCAAACTTTTCTCTTTACAGAAAAGCCCAAACCTTTTAAATAAGGAACCAGGGGCCTGTTTGTAAAGGAAACCGGAGATTTTTATTTTTCTCGGGGGGGGGGGGGGGGGGTTCAGAAAAAAACTGCCGTCCTCTTCCTTCTCGCATCGCCGCCGTGCCGTGGCGCGTGCTCCGCCGTTCCCTGCCTCCCTGCGCCGCGATTCGCGCCGCCGCTTCGCCGAGGGACTACAAGAAGCTCGCCGCCGCCCGGAGGAACCCTAGCCAACCCCATTTCGCCTCCTCTTTCCTCAATTTCTTCCCCAAATCGGCCGAACCCTAGCTCGGGTCTCCGGCGACCGCCGCCGATTCCGGCCATCTCTCACCCCGGCGAGCAGCTTAGAAGCACCGCCGTGCTCTCCTCTCCCTCCACCGCGAGCCGTTCGTGCCGGGACGATCGGAGAAAAGAGGAATCGACCGATTTCCTCCGCCGGTCCGCCGCCGTCGAGCTCGTTTTCCGGCGAAACCCGACCTCCCCTCGCTTCCTCAATTCTCCTACGAGCATCAGGGTGAGCTACTGGTCCTCATGGACCTTCCCTCCTCCTCCCGTTCGCTCTGGTTCTTCCGGCCGACGGACCCCAGCTCCGGCCGCCGCTCCGCCGCGCCGTGGGAGCAACTCCGGTGACCATTTGGTCACAACGCCGCCACCGTTCGGTCCGCCTCGATCTCCTCTAGCGACTGCCGCAAAGCAATTTGCTCAAATTGCTCGAATTTGAGTAGTTCGTGATCGGCAGGAGAGATTTGGGCGTTGATGACGTCAGATGACGTCATCATCTCCTTTTAAATTCTGAAAATCATTATTCCATTTCTGTAAATGTTTAATTATGACATGTGGGACCATGTTGTCAGAGTTTTAATCTTTTTACATTATTATTTTCTGAAATGATTAACATTATGACATGTGGGGTCAATTTATTTCAATAAATTTGAAATTTGAATTAAATTGTTTAAACTTTGAAAATTCATAACCAATTCATTTTAAATCAGAAAAATATGATTTTTATATCAAAATACTCAGAAAAATAAAATATATTCAATTATAATTTAATCATACATATTCCATACAAGAAAAATAATGTTATTAGTCTCACCTTAATAAACCCTAATTTAAATTATGGGTATGTTTTATTCATCCATTTAATTTGATGCTTGCATCTAGGATATCCTAAAAATGACATATCATTCATGTGATCGCGCATTGCATCAATATCGTATTGATTGTGTCATTCCTTTCCGGTATTTGGTTCTTCGCGATAGGATTTGAGCCCGAGAGTGTTTGCAACGCCTCCGAAGACCAATACCCAGCTACTGAAGAGCAAGGCAAGCATAACCTTATATCTGCACATATAAGATTTCCAAAGTATTTGATTCTTGTGTTATGCATACGGTTCAAAGATGTTTTGGTCAAGGTATAGAGTGTCACTTGCGTTGCATTGCCGCTTAGACTTGCTTAGTTGTTCCTTTCACCATCCAGTTGAGAAGATTGGGATGGAATAAGTATGCATGATTTATTTATTGCTAAAGACTTGGATGAGAGGCCACATTGGGATTGTGGTGGATTGTCTCGTTCTCGTCGACAATAGGAACTGAGTTCCTGGGTTCGGAACCAAGACTATTCGTGCATCCACACGGGGTATTCATTTCCCCCTCGACTCCAACTTGCCTAGCCTACTACGTGAAGCCACTAGTTCGAGTGTTCCATTTGCGTGTGCGGTAAAATGGTTTGAGGAGAAATTTAGGGCTCGGGTCAGGAGAGTGTGACGCTCTGATCTTGACCCTGGCAACCCGCACTAGAGACCGCTGCGCGTGGTCAGATCTACTACTGTGGCTCATGGACATAGGCGAAGCTTGGGAAAGGTCGTGGCCAACTCTCCAGCCGGCACTCCCAGGTAGAGTGCTAATGTCTGGCGTATCGGTTGGTTGGCGCGTGTGGGTAGTTACACCCCCTGCAGGGTAAATCTTTTCGGAAAGCCGTGTCCACGGTTATGGACGACTTGGTACCTTATTTCGGTTATCATAGACAACTTAAAATTAATCATAAGACTGTCAACTAAGGGTGGTTAAAGTTACTTCCTCGGGTTGAGCGAGGGGGTGATTCCAGAGGGTGGTGCAAGCGATGGCATCTCGGTGGCTACAGAAGATGGAGGATGAAGTCAGAGGTGTTGTTCCTTACCCCATTCTACAAGTCTACTGATGCGAGATTCCCTCCTCACTCGATTTGAAAACAAAGATGGCTTTATGCAAAGACATTCATGAATACTCTCTGAACGGGCAGATATATAATAGGTTAAATAAGTCTTGTTGAGTACCTCCTGTACTCAGCCTTGCGCACTTTTGGACAGGTGAAGGTTCCAACTCCACTGCTGGTTTCTACATGGACATCGACGAGTAGATCGGGGTTCCCGGGCAGCAGCCTGGAATCGATGGGCGGGACGTCGCTTATGTTATGGCCTCTTAGGCCTCTGGGTTCTTGTTATGTAGCATAACATAATTTGCTTTCGATGTTTGATGTTTTGTTGGGTCAGTGACCCCTGTTTGTAATATTTGTTATCTTCACTCTGCTAAGAGTTTGTGTAATATTGCTTTGAGTCGTAGAGTCACTGCTGTGTTATCGAATGTTCAACTGTTGGCTCTCGAGATCGAGGTTAGGCTTATATCAGATGGATATCTGGGATTTGTCTAGCCTGGCTCTCGGGGGTGCTACAGGTTTTGGTATCAGAGCAGGACTGCCTGTAGGAAACCCTTTTTGTTGGTCGATGTTGAGTTTAGTGTTTCTGAAAACTATTTGAAAGCTAAAAACTATTTACAGAAATCTTGATAGGATGCTTTTTCTCCTTATCCATGAATCTATTCTTGGAGCCTCTTTTCTTGATTTGATTTCTAAAGGTTTACCATCTCATCCCATATTTCAAAATCTTAGGATTTCGAAGGTTGGGTAGTGTTTTTTTTTCGTACCTATTTTCGGTTGCGATTCTCAGAGTGTTCTATATGCTTCAACTCCGCTGAAGCATGTATCTTTCTTCTTCCAAACTTGAATTCTACCGCTTGACCATCTCTTATCATTGATATCATGTTACTTTCCACGTCTTTTCATCTATCCTGTTTACCGGTGGATCTAACCTTCGTGGTCTCTGTTCTATTCTATCAGGATGTCAAGTGGTACTCGTGGCCAAGGCCGTGGTGGTCGTCACCATGGTGATGATGAACTGCCGCCACCTCCCACAATGGCGCAGGTTCTCCAGAACATCGAGAACAATCGCGTGAGGACTGAACATCTCCTTGAGTGTGTGGCCCAGAACACAGAGCGTCGTCCCAATGTCTGTGCTACACTTGGAGATTTCCTTAAAGCTCAACCTCCTACCTTTGGTGAATACAAGGAGCCCCTTGAAGCTGATGACTGGATCCGTACAATTGAGCGTAAGGTTGCTGCTCCCCATGTTCAAGCCAATGACCGTGTGAACTTCGCCACCTACCAGTTAGAGGGTGCAGCTGGCGCTTGGTGGGAAGGTTTCTTGGCGTTGCAGGCGCCAGGACATGAGGTCACTTGGGAAGAATTCCGTACTGCTTTCCGTGCTGCCTATATCCCTAAGGCAGTAATGGACATCAAAAGAAAGGAGTTCCTGGAACTGTCCCAGGGAAGGTTGAATATCGAGGCTTACGGGCGTGAGTTCACTCGTCTCGCTCTCTATGCCCCTCGAGATGTTACCGATGATGCGGATAAACAAGAGCTATTCCGCAAGGGCCTGAACCCAGCACTTCGGTATGAGTTGTTACCCTTTAAGTTCCAAACCTTCCAAGATCTGTACAACCAGGCTATCACCCTTGAGAATGGAAGGAAAGAAATGGATTCTGCTATGAAGTCTGTCTCCGGGGATCCTCGTGCATCTGGCTCCGGCTTCAAGAAGCGCCGTGTGTTCATTCCATATAGCGATGTTCCAAGAGCCCCATATGCACCCAAGCCTGCTGGTTATGCTCCTCGCCCAACTGCACCCCATTCTACCTCGACTCATGGTGGTGGGCAAGGTTATCGTCCCTCGGGTGTTGCTCCAGCCGGACTTATCTGCTACACCTGTGGTCAACCCGGACACTATGCTTGGGGATGTCCTCAAAGGAACATTGGTGGTGGAACCCCTCCGCCAAAGAAGGATGCCAAACCATCTGGTGCTGGACGTGGTCGTCTGACCCATGTCACCGCTGAGGCTGCTGAGGAAGATCCAAGCGTCATTCTTGGTACGCTTCATCTCAACTCAATTCCAGCTACAGTTTTGTTTGATTCCGGAGCATCGCATTCATTCATTTCGCAAGAGTTTGCCCAAAAGCATGGTATCCTTCTAGAGGAAATGTCTATCTCTATGGAGATTAATACCCCGGGATCTCGTTGGCGGGCAATCTGGACTGCCCCTGAGCCCAACATTGTTATAGGCTCTTTATATTATCCCGTCTCTCTCATTGCCCTCAAGTCAACTGACCTTGACGTCATCTTGGGCATGGATTGGCTGGTACGGTACAAGGCCGTTATTGAATGTGCAGCCAGATCAGTAAATATGACCCATCCCTCCGGTGAAACTGTTCGGTACTGGTCCCCTTCCTCAGTACCTTCCTCTGCAACATCTTTTCCAAGCTCAGAGTTGTGTGCCATGGACGCCACACCTACCCTCGAGATTCAAGACGTTCAGGTGGTTCGTGAATTTCCAGATGTTTTTCCTGAGGATTTGCCTGGTATGCCACCTGATCGAAGTGTGGAGTTTGTTATTGAGTTGGTTCCTGGAACTGCTCCAGTCTCCAAAAGACCTTACCGCATGCCTAAGGAAGAGTTGGTGGAATTAAAGGGACAGTTAGAGGAGATGGAAGAAAAGGGATTTATCCAACCTAGCACCTCTTCTTGGGGATGCTCTGCACTCTTTGTTAAGAAGCGGGACACCAACATTCCTCGACTGGTGGTTGACTATCGACCGTTGAATGCTGTGACAATCAAGAACAAGTACCCTCTTCCTCGGATCAATGATCAATTTGACCAACTAGCTGGTGCTACTGTCTTCTCCGAGATGGATCTGAGGTCTGGTTATCATCAAATCAAAATCCGGGAGGATGACATTCCAAAGACGGCATTTCAAACTCGTTATGGTCTCTATGAGTATACCATGATGTCCTTTGGTCTTACCAATGCTCCAGCCACTTTTATGCGGCTTATGAACTCAGTATTCATGGAGTACCTTGACAAGTTCGTCGTGATCTACATCGATGATATCCTAATCTATTCCAAAACCGAAGAAGAACACGCAGAGCATCTGCGTTTGGTGTTGACTAAGCTTCGTGAGCATCGTCTCTATGCCAAGTTCTCTAAGTGTGAATTCTGGTTGAAGGAGCTTATCTTTCTTGGTCATGTTGTGTCAGCCGATGGTGTTACCGTCATTCCGGAGAAAGTTCAAGCTGTTTTGGATTGGGAGACACCTAAATCAGCTAAAGAGATTCGGAGTTTTCTCGGACTTGCTGGTTATTACCGTCGCTTTATTGAGAACTTCTCCAAAATTGCAAAGCCCCTGACTGATCTCCTCAAGAAAGGAAAGAAGTTTGAATGGTCCGAAAAGGCAGAAGAAAGCTTTCAGGTATTGAAAACCAAGTTGACTACTGCCCCAGTTCTTGTTCTTCCTGATACGAGCAAGGATTTCATTGTTTTCTGTGATGCTTCTCTTCAAGGGCTCGGATGTGTGTTGATGCAAGATGGTCATGTGGTGGCCTATGCCTCTCGGCAGCTGAAACCACATGAGCTGAACTATCCAACCCATGATCTAGAGCTGTCTGCTGTTGTACATGCTCTAAAGCAATGGCGGCATTATCTCTTTGGTAATCGCTGCGAGGTCTATTCGGATCATCAAAGTCTGAAGTATCTATTCACCCAGCCGGATCTGAATCTCAGACAGAGAAGATGGTTGGAACTCATCAAAGACTATGATTTGGGTCTCAACTACCAACCCGGCAAGGCGAATGTTGTCGCCGACGCGCTAAGTCGGAAGTCTTACTGCAACAATCTGATACTTAAGAAAGCTCAACCCTCCCTCTATGAGGAGTTTGCACGACTCAACCTTGAAGTTGTTCCTAGTGGATTTCTCGCGAATCTAGAGGTGAAACCCTCTCTTGAGGACAAGATCAGGGCTGCTCAGAAGCTAGACTCTGAAGTTATCCAGCTAAAAGAGAACATCGTTAGCGGAGTGGATAAATGTTTCTCCATTGATGATAAAGGTATTGTCTACTTTGGTGACCGTCTTGTTGTGCCGAACCATCAGAAGTTGAAAGCACTAATTCTTCGGGAAGCTCATGAATCACCTCTTTCTATCCATCCCGGTGGCACTAAGATGTATAGGGATCTTCGTCAGAGATTCTGGTGGTCCCGGATGAAGCGAGAAATTGCTAAGTTTGTGGCAGAATGTGACGTTTGCCGTCGCGTTAAAGCTGAACATCAAAGGCCAGCTGGTACCCTCCAACCCCTTTCTATTCCTGTCTGGAAGTGGGATGAAGTTGGTATGGATTTCATCACTGGCCTTCCAAAGACTCAAAAGGGAAACAACGCTATCTGGGTAGTCGTGGACCGCCTCTCTAAGGTTGCTCACTTCCTTCCTGTTCGAGAAGATATTACCGCTATTCAGCTAGCAGATCTGTATGTCTCCCGGATAGTTGCTCTTCATGGTATTCCAAAGAAGATCATCTCTGACCGTGGAAGTCTGTTTACCTCCAAGTTCTGGTCTAGTTTCCAACAAGCCATGGGAACACATCTCTCTTTTAGCACAGCTTATCATCCTCAAACCGGTGGTCAGACAGAACGAGTCAATCAGATTCTTGAGGACATGTTGAGAGCCTGCGTTATATCCTTCGGAAAGAATTGGGAGAAGTGTCTTCCATTCGCTGAATTCAGTTACAACAACAGCTTCCAATCTAGCATTGGTATGGCACCCTTTGAAGCTTTGTATGGCAGGAGATGTCGTACTCCTTTGAATTGGTCCGAAACCCGTGAAAGATCACTCTTTGGGCCAGATATCATCAAAGAAGCAGAAGATCAAGTCAATATCATCCGTGAGCGTCTCAAAACAGCTCAGTCTCGTCAGAAGAGCTACTATGACAGCCATCATCAAGATGTTCACTACGAAGTTGGCGAGTATGCCTATCTCAGGGTCACTCCTCTTCGGGGTGTCCGTCGTTTCGGTATTAAAGGCAAACTGGCTCCTCGCTATGTTGGTCCCTTTCGCATTCTTGCTAAGCGTGGAAAGCTTGCCTACCAATTGGAACTACCCTCAAAATTTCCAGACGTCCATGACGTCTTCCATATTTCCCAGTTGAAGCGTTGCTTCAAAAATCCCATTCGTGGTGTTGATCATGAGACTCTTGACCTTCAAGAGGATCTAACTTATCGTGAATATCCTATCCGTATCCTTGATGAAGCCGAGCGTAAAACTCGTCGTCAGAGCATCAAGTTCCTCAAAGTTCAGTGGTCTCATCACTCTGAGGAGGAAGCAACCTGGGAACGCGAAGATCGTCTCCGATCTGAGTATCCCGACTTCTTTTCTAAAACCTAGGAATCTCGGGGCGAGATTCTTGTAAGGAGGGTAGATCTGTAACATCCCAAGTTTGCTAAATGGAAATATAAGGTGTGTTTTGAGCATTGCATGCATCTCATTTAATTTGGACAAGAATCTGCATTTAAAATTCACATGTTTGCTTTTGAAAGAAAGGGTTAAACTCTTGTTATTCTTGGTGAACTCAAAATATTCCAAATTTTCAAAATCCAAGACTGCCAATGGCTTCTTTGTGAAATTTTGAATCTCCTAGTATTTTTCTGCAAATTTTTCTCTTTACAGAAAAGCCCAAACCTTTTAAATAAGGAACCAGGGGCCTGTTTGTAAAGGAAACCGGAGATTTTTATTTTTCTCGGGGGGGGTTTCAGAAAAAAATTGCCGTCCTCTTCCTTCTCGCATCGCCGCCGTGCCGTGGCGCGTGCTCCGCCGTTCCCTGCCTCCCTGCGCCGCGATTCGCGCCGCCGCTTCGCCGAGGGACTACAAGAAGCTCGCCGCCGCCCGGAGGAACCCTAGCCAACCCCATTTTGCCTCCTCTTTCCTCAATTTCTTCCCCAAATCGGCCGAACCCTAGCTCGGGTCCCCGGCGACCGCCGCTGATTCCGGCCATCTCTCACCCCGGCGAGCAGCTTAGAAGCACCGCCGTGCTCTCCTCTCCCTCCACCGCGAGCCGTTCGTGCCGGGACGATCGGAGCAAAGAGGAATCGACCGATTTCCTCCGCCGGTCCACCATCGTCGAGCTCGTTTTCCGGTGAAACCCGACCTCCCCTCGCTTCCTCAAGCCTCCTACGAGCATCAGTGTGAGCTACTGGTCCTCATGGACCTTCCCTCCTCCTCCCGTTCACTCTGGTTCTTCTGGCCGATGGACCCCAGCTCCGGCCGCCGCTCCGCCGCGCCGTGGGAGCAACTCCGGTGACCATTTGGTCACAACGCCGCCACCGTTCGGTCCGCCTCGATCTCCTCTAGCGACTGCCGCAAAGCAATTTGCTCAAATTGCTCGAATTTGAGCAGTTCGTGATCGGCAGGAGAGATTTGGGCGTTGATGACGTCAGATGACGTCATCATCTCCTTTTAAATTCTGAAAATCATTATTCCTTTTCTGTAAATGTTTAATTATGACATGTGGGACCATGTTGTCAGAGTTTTAATCTTTTTACATTATTATTTTCTGAAATGATTAAAATTATGACATGTGGGGTCAATTTATTTAAATAAATTTGAAATTTGAATTAAATTGTTTAAACTTTGAAAATTCTTAACTAATTCATTTTAAATCAGAAAAATATGATTTTTATATCAAAATACTCAGAAAAATAAAATCTATTCAATTATAATTTAATCATACATATTCCATACAAGAAAAATAATGTTATTAGTCTCACCTTAATAAAGCCTAATTTAAATTATGGGTATGTTTTATTCATCCATTTAATTTGATGCTTGCATCTAGGATATCCTAAAAATGACATATCATTCATGTGATCGCGCATTGCATCAATATCGTATTGATTGTGTCATTCCTTTCCGGTATTTGGTTCTTCGCGATAGGATTTGAGCCCGAGAGTGTTTGCAACGCCTCCGAAGATCAATACCCAGCTACTGAAGAGCAAGGCAAGCATAACCTTATATCTGCACACATATAAGATTTCCAAAGTATTTGATTCTTGTATTATGCATACGGTTCAAAGATGTTTTGGTCAAGGTATAGAGTGTCACTTGCGTTGCATTGCCGCTTAGACTTGCTTAGTTGTTCCTTTCTCCATCCAGTTGAGAAGATTGGGATGGAATAAGTATGCATGATTTATTTATTGCTAAAGACTTGGATGAGAGGCCACATTGGGATTGTGGTGGATTGTCTCGTTCTCGTCGACAATAGGAACTGAGTTCCTGGGTTCGGAACCAAGACTATTCGTGCATCCACACGGGGTATTCATTTCCCCCTCGACTCCAACTTGCCTAGCCTACTACGTAAAGCCACTAGTTCGAGTGTTCCATTTGCGTGTGCGGTAAAATGGTTTGAGGAGAAATATAGGGCTCGGGTCAGGAGAGTGTGACACTCTGATCTTGACCCTGGCAACCCGCACTAGAGACCGTTGCGCGTGGTCAGATCTACTGCTGTGGCTCATGGACATAGGCGAAGCTTGGGAAAGGTCGTGGCCAACTCTCCAGCCGGCACTCCCAGGTAGAGTGCTAATGTCTGGCGTATCGGTTGGTTGGCGCGTGTGGGTAGTTACACCCCCTGCAGGGTAAATCTTTTCGGAAAGCCGTGTCCACGGTTATGGACGACTTGGTACCTTATTTCAGTGATAATAGACAACTTAAAATTAATCATAAGACTGTCAACTAAGGGTGGTTAAAGTTACTTCCTCGGGTTGAGCGAGGGGGTGATTCCAGAGGGTGGTGCAAGTGATGGCATCTCGGTGGCTACAGAATATGGAGGATGAAGTCAGAGGTGTTGTTCCTTACCCCATTCTAAAAGTCTACTGATGCGAGATTCCCTCCTCCCTCGATTTGAAAACAAAGATGGCTTTATGCAAAGACATTCATGAATACTCTCTGAACGGGCAGATATATAATAGGTTAAATAAGTCTTGTTGAGTACCTTCTGTACTCAGCCTTGCGCACTTTTGGACAGGTGAAGGTTCCAACTCCACAGCTGGTTTCTACATGGACATCGACGAGTAGATCGGGGTTCCCGGGCAGCAGCCTGGAATCGATGGGCGGGACGTCGCTTATGTTATGGCCTCTTAGGCCTCTGGGTTCTTGTTATGTAGCATAACATAATTTGCTTTCGTTGTTTGATGTTTTGTTGGGTCAGTGACCCCTGTTTGTAATATTTGCTATCTTCACTCTGCTAAGAGTTTGTGTAATATTGCTTTGAGTCGTAGAGTCACTGCTATGTTATCGAATGTTCAACTGTTGGCTCTCGAGATCGAGGTTAGGCTTATATCAGATGGATATCTGGGATTTGTCTAGCCTGGCTCTCGGGGGTGCTACATTAATTCTATTAACAAACATTAACACTTATCCCCTTGATTCATTTGTTAATTCTATTAACAACAATTGGCAACCTTGGACAATTAACCCATTGAACTATTTCAATATTACCCGGAACAATTTCGGTGCTGTCCAACTTTTCTCCGAAATTCCGTGTCTACCCAAAGCATCGACAAACCTTAAGTGTGTCACCCTACGGTTCGTGAATAATGTAGACATGATCGAGACACCTCTCCGATCAATAGTCAACAGCGGGATCTGGAGATCCGTAATGACTCTTACATATTCGATGATGAATCTTGTGATCGTGCGAACCAAAAACGTCATAACCAATTCCTTTTGTCTCGCGATATTTTACTTGTCCGACATCCGATCATTGGTATCATCTATACCTAGTTCGATCTCGTTCCCGACAAGTAATCTTTACTCGTTCTGTGATATGACATCCTTGTGACCTAGTCCCATGCTTGCATGCGGTGACGATGTGATATCACCGAGAGGGACCAGAGTATATCTCTCTGTCATCTGGATGGACAAATCGCACTTCTTGATCCATGAGCCTCAACTAATATTTTCAGAATACCCAACGCCACCTTTATAGTCATCCTGTTACGGTGTGACATTGAGCGATCTATGGTCTCAACAAGCCCCGATAGCGTCGGTTTGAAAAGTTTATCAAAGCATTCTTCCGGTGTTAGTGATTGAGATCTCATGGTCTAAGGATTATGATTACTTCGTATGCTTAGTACAACAATGTAAACTTAATGACTTGATCGCATTGCTATACTTAATTTAGGTGTGTGTTCATCACATTATTCTCCTAATGACGTGATCCCGTTATTAACAACATCCAATGTTCATGATCAGGGAACCTTAATCATCAGTTAATAAACAAGCTAGTTAAACGAGAGGCGTTACTAGCAACTCTTATTTATTCATTAGTCACACATGTATTAACGTTTCCAATTAATACAATTCTAGCATGAGAAATAAACATTTATCATAAACATGGAATAAGATGATAACCACTTTATTATTGCCTCTTGGGCATATTCCTTTCAGATGCAGTGTCTTTTTGGGGGTCTAGCGATAGCGCAGTGGTAGTACCTTGAGCTAGCGGTAGTACCGCCGGGTGCAGCGGTAGTACCGCTGGGTGGAACTTCTCCCGCTTCAGCTTCATCGCCTGGCGGTAGTACCGTGGTGGATGTAGTAATACCGCTCCGGTAGCAGCTGGTTCCTCTTCCTTCTCCTCTTTCAAGCCACTGTCTTGTCGGATTCTATCTCTCGTATACTCGTACTCGTCATGAAGAAACTAGAATTACTAGGGGACGGAGCATGACATAGCATACCATCCAAAAGGGTAGGAATTGAGCTCAAGTATAGGAATGGGTTCACCTTTGAGATCCATGGTGACTCTTTTTTTTGATAAACACAGTACAGACATAGACGCTCATAAACACGCACGTACAAACACCTTATGACCGCACACACGCAAACCCTACCCTTATGTGCACCTCCGAGAGACTGGTCCGACATATCTTGAGGTTGACGAAGTCACCATGGGCACCTCACTGTTGACGGGCACGTCACCTACCACTAAAAGCATAGCGCGAGTTAAATTAAGGGAAATGCGAGCACTCATACCAAGTGTGGGACTTGAAACTGGTGGGCTGGTTTCACCACAAGTAACCACAAGGACTTCGCAGACCCATGGTGACTTGGGACATGTTGGAGTGCCGTGGAGTTTTGTTGTGTCTAGAAGTAATTCATATCGAACCAAGTCGACCTATTTCCACATGTAATTATGTAAAACGATATTGTATGTGCAAGTAATGTTGCTACCCTACAAAATCACAGAATAGTTCTAGTTTACTCTGTTCTCAGACATCCACCAGGAAGTAAGAACCTGAACCTATATGCGTTCTTGATCAAATAAGAGGGCAGATGAACCGCAGACGCTGAGCTGGGTATGGGTCCCATCTTCTTGAACAGGTCCTCTGAAGGTGTACTCTTCGGGGAGCATGTCAAACAGGTCGTCCCCGCTGCATATGACCCTCTGGATTCTTGGTGTGCTCGCCGGTAGGTGCGAGTTAGTTGGGTTCCGCGCGTTTGGGAGTCGGAGTTTTGTTTTGGTGTGCTCGCCGGTAGGTGCGAGTTAGTTGGGTTCCGCGCGTTTGGGAGTCGGAGTTTTGTTTTGATTTCTTTTTATGGATCTAAATCTCAACATTCTGAATTGGAACCCGCGTGGGCTCAATGATCGGGCTAAAAAAGACTCGGTCAGAGTTTTTGTGGAGTCGCTTAACGTTAATTTAGTCTGCCTTCAAGAGACTAAACTTGAGGTGGTGGATAGGTTTACGGTGTTGCAGTGCCTGGGACCAAAATTCGATGGTTTCGCCTTCTTACCTGCGGAGGAAACGAGAGGTGGAGTCCTGGTTGCCTGAGACACATCGGTGATCAACTTGGGCCATGTCAGCATGGATTCTTATGCGCTGACAGGGGAAGTCCAAACGAGGGAGAATAGCAGGTGGTGGCTTACGGTGGTGTATGGCCCGCAGTCCGATGTGGACAAAACCCAGTTCCTCTTGGAATTGACTGAAAGGAGATCGTTATGCCCAGGTCCTTGGCTGTTGCTTGGGGATTTCAACATGATCCTTGCAGCAGCAGAGAAGAATAACGCAAATCTGAATCGGAACATGATGGCCAAGTTCAGGGACTTCGTGAATACGCACGAACTCACGGACATTTACCTGCATGGTAGGTTGTTTACTTGGAGTAATGGACGTTCTTCTCCGACCATGACACGTATTGACAGAGCGCTGGCTTCGGTGGACTGGGACATCCAGCACCCGGACTGCATCTTACAGGCACTGTCTAGTAATGTCTCAGATCACACACCGCTTCATCTTTCTTTGAGTGCGGCGTTCAAGCCAAAAAGGAGATTCAGATTTGAGATGTTTTGGCTCAAATTGGAGGGGTTTCAGGAGGCGGTGCAGGAGGGTTGGCGCTGTGATGATGCCATTGTGGATCCTTTTAAGCGTTTGGATGCACTGTTCCGGAACCTGGCGGCATATCTACAATCTTGGGGCCAACGGCGTGTAGGCAACATCAAAATCCAACTGGCGATAGCAAATACAGTTATTTTGCGCTTGGATAAGGCGCAGGAGAGTAGACAACTGTCACCTGGAGAGGTTTGGCTGAGGAAGACTTTGAAACTCTCGATCTTGGGTCTCTCCTCGCTGGAGAGAACCATGGCCAGACAACGATCGAGAATCCGGTGGCTTCGTGAGGGGGATGCGAACACAAGATTGTTTCATGCCGTGGCCAATGGTCGGAGAACCAAAAACTTCATCCCAATGATCAGAGTGGGTGATACGTTGATAACTGATCAGGATCATAAGGTGGAGGTTTTTTATGAGGCATTTAATGGGCTGCTGGGGAGTTTACAGACCAGAGAGCATGGCATTGACCTAGAGTACCTTGGGCTGCCCAATCATGATTTGCACTCGCTGGATGGGTTGTTCACTGAGGAGGAAGTCTGGGCTACAGTCAAAGAGTTACCACCAGATCGTGCCCCGGGCCCAGATGGCTTCGTGGGGGCCTTTTACCATCATGCTTGGCCTATTATCAAACATGATGTTATGGCTGCTTTGCTGAAACTAGCAGTGGGGGATTGTAGAGGCTTTGCCAAACTGAACAGAGCACTGATCACCTTGATCCCGAAGAAGCAGGATGCCATGGAGGTAGGGGATTACCGTCCTATCAGTTTAGTTCATAGCTTTTCAAAGCTCTTTTCTAAATTGTTGGCTAATCGACTGAGCAAGAAGCTTGGAGATATTGTGAGCGCAAATCAATCGGCATTTATCAAAGGGAGGAGTTTGCATGACAACTTCATCCTTGTCAGGAAAGTGGCACGCAAAATCAACACGAGAAGGCAAAAAGGAGTCCTGATTAAGTTGGACATCTCGCGCGCGTTTGATTCGGTTTCTTGGCCATTTTTGTTGGAGGTTCTGAGGCACCTAGGGTTCAGCGAGAGTTGGTGCAGGCTGATTGCGTGCTTGTTATACACAGCCAGCACGAAGGTGGTGGTGAATGGAGTGCCTGGCAAAAGAATTGTCCATGCTAGAGGCTTGAGGCAAGGGGATCCAATCTCGCCGATGTTGTTTGTGTTAGTCATGGAGGTGGTGACGATTATGGTGGCCAAAGCTGTTGACCTAGGTTTGTTCCAGCCGCTGGCAGCCTGCACGGCAACCCAACGCTTGTCTGTGTATGCTGATGATGTGGTTCTTTTTGTGAGGCCAGTAATGCCTGACCTTATTACGGTGCAACAAATCCTGGAGATCTTTGGGGAGGCTTCGGGGCTGAAAGTAAACTACCTCAAAACCTCGGCAACTATCATTAGAGGAGGCGAGTTTGAGGAAGGAGTGGTCGCGCAGGTTCTCAATTGCAACATAGCTAGGTTCCCAATCAAGTACCTAGGGCTTCAGCTTGCTTTGAGACCTCTTTCTAAAGCCGAATGGCAACCGTTATTGGATCAGGTGATCAACATGGTTCCAGCATGGCAAAGCGGTATGATTGCTAGGGCTGGCAGGCTCACACTAGTGAAAACCGTGGTGACGGCGCGGCCGGTGCATCAACTACTTGTGGCGGAGGCACCCAAGTGGCTTCTGGAGGAAGTGGAGAAGTGGATGCGTGGGTTATTCTGGGCTGCGAAGGAGAAAGCAGGTGGTGGACAGTGTCTGGTCGCCTGGGACAAGGTGAGTAAACCCATTAAGTATGGTGGCTTGGGAGTCAAGGATTTGGAATTACAAGGGTTGGCTCTTCGTGTGCGTTGGGAGTGGCTCGAAGAACTGATCCTGTGAGGCCGTGGCAAGGGCTGCCTATGCTTAAGGATAGCAAGGCGGCAGAGGTGTTCAACAGCCTCGTGTCGATAAAGATAGGAGACGGGGAGAAGACGCTCTTCTGGAAAGACCGCTGGTTGAATGGGGATGCAGTAATGGACTTTGCCCCAAGAACCTGTGCACTGGTGACTACAAGGACAGCTAATGTACGCTCGGTGAAAGAGGCGCTACTGGAGAATAGATGGATCCTTGACATACCTACGACAAGCCCTGAGGATCTGGCGAGGGAATGGATCACGCTATGGTTGGCAATCAGAGAGGTGCCAAGAGACGACCAGCGTGCCGATGAGTTTGGTTGGCCGGCCTCGGCAACGAACAGGTACTCGGCGAGTTCAACCTATAAGCGGTTGTTGCAGGGCCAGATTACTTTCCCGCTGGCTAATGGAGTATGGAAGTGCTGGGCGCCTGGAAAATGTAAGCTTTTCATGTGGTTAACCTTGCATTACAGAATATGGACGTCAGATCGCCGGGTTCGACACGGGCTACAGGAGACAACGGAGTCCTGCAAGCTATGTTTACAGGAGTTGGAGACGACGGACCATCTGTTCACCCAGTGCGTTTACGCAAGACAAGTATGGTGGTTGTGTGCTAACCGCTTCAGGGTTCATTGGACTCTGCCGGAGGGGAATGATACGCTGGAAACTTGGTGGCTAAACACTAGAGCTAGGTATACAGCAAAACAGCGGAAGGCGGTGGACTCGGTGATCACACTAATTTGTTGGAGCATTTGGAGACAAAGGAACGCGAGAGTGTTTGGGAATCTAAATCAACAATGCAACGAGGACGTGTTAGCTGCTAGGGTTGTGGAAGACTTTAAGCTTTGGGTAGCGGCTGGTGCTGGAGTTGGAGATTTGTTCTTAGAGTAGTTGTTTTTTCTTCCCGGGAGTGTGTGATAGTGAAGTTGCTTGTAGCCTCACTGTCAGCAAGTTGTACTCTGTTTCTACCCTTCTATAAAAATCTGGTATGCACTTTGCATACCCTCTAAAAAAAACCCTCTGGATTCTGGCCTGGTCCAGGAAGCTCTCCTGCCTCACCCGGTCCGCGTGGCTGTACGCCTTCATCTTGAACGCGAACTCCTTGATCTCCCTGAAGCAGAAGCTGCAGTGCCAGCCGGCGTCGGCCAGGATCAGCTCGCTCTGGCGGGAGTGGCGGTACCCCGTGCGCTCCGTGAACATATGCGCTGTCGCCCTCCAGCTGCTGTAGTCCACGGGGAACTCGAAGGAGTACATATAGTTCTCCAGCTCCAGGTGCATCACCGGCGGCACCCCGTCGCACCACCGCAGCAGTTGCACCGTCTCCGGGCTCGGGATCTCGTCGGCGTCGGCCATGACCATGATCAGGACGTCTCCCGCAGCGATGCCCGACTTTTGCAGCAGGGCGTTGAGCGCGCGGCGGTGGCTGGCCTCTACGTTGAACGGCTGCCGGCGAGACCCAGCTGGGTCCGGCCTGCCGATCGGCAGTCTATCGTAGACGATCTTTGAGCGTGCGAACGCGAAGCGGTTGCGGTTTTGGGAGAAGGAGAGCGGCTTGAGGATGCCGGTGAAGGTGGCGTTGGCCTCCAGGATGACGAACTTGTCGACGTAGGGGAAGAGCTCGCGGTAGCGGATCTCCAGGATGTCGAGCTCGTTGTTGAATAGGATTGCGTCGAAGACGCGGCGAGGCGACGATAGGGCGTGCCAGCCGTGGAGCTTGCACAGCTCGGCCATGGAGGTGTTGGGAGCATAGTAGTGCGGGATACGAGTGAAGGGTTTAGGGGGGGCGTGTCCCACAGTGGCCGTAGGAAGTAGGTGATGCTTTGGTGGTACTGGGTGACAGCAATGACACATACCGAAAGAAGTAGAGCAATGGGTAGCAGCAGCTTGAGAGATATATAGAGCCTTTCCTCTGGTCCTGCAGGCCGATAATGGTAGTTACCGGCCAGGTTAAATGGAGGTCTCATTGTGCATATGACATACACATCAAGAAAGAGAAATGCTTTTCTTGCAGGAGCATGCGATGCGAGGAATCACTCTCTCCTCACTACGGGACTGGCAGCTCAGCCCGACGGCAATAATAATGGCGACGACCAAACGTCGTGGCCGTCGGCGTCACAACATAACACCGACGGTCGTAAAAGTACCGTCGGGCTAAAAGTGTCGTCGGCGTCCAAGAAGTGAGCCCGACGGCCACCGTCGGCGTAAAAGTACCGTCGGTGTACCACCCCTCGTGCACGTCTCCGGACGCGTCGATCTGACGGCGCAGTAATCCCCCCCCCCCCCCCCCCACTATGACGCCGACGGCAATACTGTCGGGCTCAGTACACTATTTTCCAGTTTTTCTTAAAACATTAGATTACATTTAAAAATATTATTTGTAAGGCTACTAAATCATAATAAATAACATAAGAATTAATTTATACAAATGTGGCCATAATATAAGGACACATATGCGGGTATCTCCGGTGTTTTGTTGTGGCGGGGTTCTTGCACTTAGACGTGAAAACCCCCGTTTCAGGTGTCGGGCATAGAATCGTGCGACGGAACACATGAAATGTTTGTTTTTTATGGTCCAATATACCAACCTAACACATCCAAGCAAAAAAATCCATGCGTCTACCCCCTCCCCGCGCCGTTTAGAGGGGTAGATCGACGGGTCAGACTTTTCTCCAGCGGGAGTAGGGTTTCGCCGTATAGTGGGTCCGGAGGGTCAAGACCCCATCAAGACTTGCATAGACCCCTAATATATGTATACTAGTGTGTTGGTAGTTTGTGGGAACCAAGATACATCTCCGAGGTGCGACCCGCTTCACTGACCCCTCTTTCTCCGTAGTAAGTTCTTGCACTTAGAGGTGAAAACCCACGTTTCGGGTGTCGGGCATAGAATCGTACGACGGAACACATAAAATGTTTGTTTTTTATGGTCCAATATACCAACCTAAAAAATCCAAGCAAAAAAATCCATGCGTCTACCCCCTCCCGGCGCCGTTTAGAGGGGTAGATCGACGGGTCAGACTTTTCTCCAGCGGGAGTAGGGTTTCGCCGTAGAGTGGGTCCGGAGGGTCAAGACCCAATCAAGACTTGCATAGACCCCTAATATATGTATACTAGTGTTTTGGTAGGTTGTGGGAACCAAGATACATCTCCGAGGTGCGACCCGCTTCACTGACCCCTCTTTCTCCGTAGTAAGTTCTTGCACTTAGAGGTGAAAACCCCCGTTTCGGGTGTCGGGCATAGAATCGTGCGACGGAACACATGAAATGTTTGTTTTTATGGTCCAATATACCAACCTAACACATCCAAACAAAAAAATCCATGCGTCTACCCCCTCCCGGCGCCGTTTAGAGGGGTAGATCGACGGGTCAGACTTTTCTCCAGCGGGAGTAGGGTTTCGCCGTAGAGTGGGTCCGGAGGGTCAAGACCCCATCAAGACTTGCATAGACCCCTAATATATGTATACTAGTGTGTTGGTAGTTTTTGGGAACCAAGATACATCTCCGAGGTGCGACCCGCTTCACTGACCCCTCTTTCTCCGTAAAAGTTCTCGCACTTAGAGGTGAAAAACCCCGTTTCGGGTGTCGGGCATAGAATCGTGCGACAGAACACATGAAATGTTTGTTTTTTATGGTACAATATACCAACCTAACACATCCAAGCAAAAAAATCCATGCGTATACCCCCTCCCGGCGCCGTTTAGAGGGGTAGATCGACGGGTCAGACTTTTCTCCAGCGGGAGTAGGGTTTCGCCGTATAGTGGGTCCGGAGGGTCAAAACCCCATCAAGACTTGCATAGACCCCTAATATATGTATACTAGTGTGTTGGTAGTTTGTGGGAACCAAGATACATCTCCGAGGTGCGACCCGCTTCACTGACCTCTCTTTCTCCGTAGTAAGTTCTTGCACTTAGAAGTGAAAACCCCCGTTTCGGGTGTCGGGCATAGAATCGTGCGACGGAACACATGAAATGTTTTTTTTTATGGTCCAATATACCAACCTAACACATCCAAACAAAAAAATCCATGCGTCTACCCCCTCCCGGCGCCGTTTAGAGGGGTAGATCGATGGGTCAGACTTTTCTCCAGCGGGAGTAGGGTTTCGCCGTAGAGTGGGTCCAAAGGGTCAAGACCCCATCAAGACTTGCATAGACCCCTAGACATAAACTCTGACATAAACCAACCATAGACTTAGAACTATTTTTCATGATTCAGTTTGGACTTAGAATGTTTGCATGCATTTGGACTTAGAACGTTTGCATTAATTTGGACTTAGAACGTTTGCATGATTTTGGACTTAGAACGTTTGCATGAATTTGGACTTAAAACATCTGCATGACTTTGATCATTTTTCCTTGCATGAATTTAGACTTAGAAGGTTTACTTGACTTTGATCATTTTTCGTTGCATGTTAGATTTCGCATGCTAATCTCGGAGTTTCTTTTTCATCTTGTAGTGATGATGCTCTTGGTGCTGTGGAGAGTTCCGTCGGAGACGTCGCTTTGTGAACTTATAGTGTATGGTGGTTGTCATGTTAGAACGTGTGTGAATGATGTTTGTGAATGATGGTGGTTGTGTATGGAACATGTGAATATTCGGTTTGCAACATGTTTGTGATCAATTGTGTTATGTTGTGTGAATGTTTTGTGCTATACAATATGATGTATTCAAATGTGCCAGAATTTTATTTGAAATTTTCCCAGAATATTATTTGAAATGTGCCCAGAAATCACCAAAAAAAATAATTTTGCTGTAATGTTCTGTAATAGTTAGCCCGACGGTAATACCGTCGGTGTAGGACTGACATGGGATTCCATCCCATGGTGAGCCCGACGGCATTTACCGTCGGCGTAGTGACGTTGTGGTGAGCCCGACGGCATTGCCGTCGGCCTCATTCTCCAGCGTGTTGCCAGCCGCTGACGTGTGTGTCTAACGGCCGGAGCGCCGTTTGTGCGTTTCCGGCGCCGAGGGCATTCTGAGCCCGACGGCCGTAAACCACCGTCGGCGTAGTGCGTGAGCCCGACGGCATTTGCGAGCCCGACGGCCACGGCGTGAACCCGATGGATCACCGCCCAACGGCCTTAGGCCGACGGTGGCCGTCGGTCTCACTTAGGCCGAGGGTTTCTGTGATGAGACCGACGGCAGCTGTTACTCCTGTAGTGCCTCCAGTAGTCCTCCTGTTGTAAAATGTCGCAAATGTTTGATGTAACCTGCATAACGCAACGGGAAGAGCAAAGAATGAGAAAACGAAACAGGCACAAGAAGCGTTGTCATGCATGCTACATTAGTTAGACAAGTAACTTCAGAATGAACATTTTTTTTTTGGAGGTGTGCTTGGTATACTCCCCGTAGAACACCCAAAAAGGGTAGTTTTGTTCCTGTACTCGCTTGTATGAAAGTATTTATGCAACACCAAATTATTTAGCACAAGGTCAAACGGACAGGTTGGTTAGTCTTGTACCACAACTTAAAAGAGCAGGTTTCAAAAGGATAAGTTCTAATTAATCCCCACTTTTGATTTGAATCCTAAATAAATAAAAATGTAGAAGGAGTGTTCTGAAGCACATCCTTTCTTTTAATTCCTTTTTTCTTGTTGCACTAAACAGATCCATGGCATGGTACACGCCGAGTGATGGCTCCACGTACGGAGAACTGAATGGTGGTGAGCTGAGGCGGCGGCGAGAAGAGCTTTCAATTGGATAGATCAGAGGTCTCAACTAGAACTATCACTAGTGGAAATTGGGGATCTAGTCCCGGTTCCAGAGGGCCTGTAGTCCCGGTGTAGCAATCGGGACTACCAAGGCGGGACTAGAGCCCCCCCCCCCCCTTTCGTCTCGGCTCAGCACAAACCGGGACCGGAGCCCCCCCCACCAATCAGAGCTCCGCACGTGGAGGGGGCAGGGGCGCGCAAGGGCGAACCCTTTAGTCCCGGTTCGTGTTACGAACCGGGACTAGGGTTTTGTTTTTTTTTACATTTCAGGGTTTTGTTTTTATTTTCATTTCAGTGCTTTGTTTTTTTTTCGACCGGTTTTCTGGGTAGGGGTTTCGGATGGTACCATGTCGATGCGTCGGGGGTAGGGGTTTCGGATGCTACAGCTTCGATGGGCGAAAAACACGTATAAATTATTATACGAACCTAGATGAAGTTGCATCATGCATATATACAATTACATGAAAATCATGTGTGTTGATAACACATACACATTTAAGTACGCGTGGTACATGAATATCACGTTTCCCGGTTCCAGAGACTTAGAAATATTTTGTTACATGGAGATCACTATATATTACATGTCCGCACTAGTCAAAATGGTGGTACTCTCCGATCTCCGGTATGACATCGGTGAGGTAAAATCCCGTCAACTCCTCTGCAATTGCCCTGAAGCGGGTCTTTATTGGTAGCTCGTTGCGCTTTCTTGCCAACTGTAAAAAAATGATATCACAATGAATACATGAGATATGAAATGGATAAAACTCATCACGATTGATGATACAAAAAAAATGTTGTGACTAGAGCTTTACGTACTTCGATACTTCTTTTGCTCTTCAAACTCTCGTTGACCACAGTGTGCATGTACTCGCAAACGAACAATCCACATAGATCAGTCCCTATTGGCTGTTTAAGGCAAGTCTATAGAAGAATAAAATTTAATCAAATAATAATAAAGTATGATAATGGTGCATGGGCCTAGTTATAGTACTACTTACATCGTTAGTACGCCAGCGCAGTTTCTCTGGCCATCCACTGTTCGGATGTTCCGCGAGGAACATTTTCCAAACGCTGCATGACAAGAAAATGAATGAATGAGTCATAAATTCCTTGATATTAGGAAATGAACGAAAGAGGCGATAAGAAAAGAAAGTACCTTGCCACCAAATCAAAACAGGTCTTGTATTGTTTAGGGCATCTTCTTAACGAGTCAAGGACAACAATTTCTCCTTTCCGCAAGTCAATAACGATAAGAATGTAGTGGAAGCTGCGCACGTTTATAAATAGTCATGCATAACTAATCAATTAAACTTAACATCGGGTGAGAAAAATAGAATGTATAATAAGCAGTACCACTCACTTGAAGTTGTAAGGCCATAATATATATTTTTTGTAAGCTTGTCGCTTGAAAAACATTAGCAAATTCACCGGTGTATCCTTGTTAAGTATTGGATCAATTATGTTATCTTCATGCATTATAGAGGGGTCAATGAACCCAATGTGGTTGATTTTCTTCTTCTTGCATTCAAGCATCTTCATTCTGCGTAATAAAGCACACAAAATATTATAGAGAGGATTATCACAGACAATGAACGAGCAGAGCTAATTAAAACATTAAATTACAGGAATAGATGACTTACAGACAATAGGAACTTATGATGTTTTTGTCGAGGGCCCGGAGATTGTATAACTGAAAGATTTCGGCGAAGTAAAGGACAACGGAGTATTCTTGGAAATAATGCTCTTCCTTAACTGCCATCATGAGAGCGTCTTTATTCGTCTCCTTTACGGTATCCTTGTACCAGGCTTGAAATTGACGCATTCTTGTGGGTAAGTCGCCGTCAATAAAATTCTCCCCGTGAACATAAGTACGAACAACATCCGCGAAGGGGATATCATCTCCCGAATATACCAGCTCCCGCACATTGATGTTTTTGAGAACTCTGTCATCAAGCACCTTGAGCGGGGGGGCCGACTGTGCGTCTTGTTCTCCGAGTTGGGCAACTTGTTTCCCTTTTTTTGATCGATCATCCATCTCTTCGTCATATGACTTACCAATGTTGCGATCATAGTCTGTTGGCGGCGATGGTGGGGGGTTGTATAGGGCATCGATGCAACGGTCAATTTTTTCCTGAGGAATTCCGGCAGTAAATTTTGCAGGAGGCAATTGTTTCGCTAACGCTTTCTGTTTCACGCCAGCAAGCCAGGCATACGTATGTTCTTTGCATGCGATATCGTTTTCCTCGACGGTTCTCTCCCAAGGTAACTTTGGAGTAGGCGGCGGTGTTTTCTGCTTTCTAGGTTTCTTCCTAACAGGAGAACCAGATTGGCGCCTACTCGAGAGCGACTTAACATTCTGGCGGACTGGCACAGACTGCGATGGCCTCCCGCTAGGAACCCTCTCGGGGGGCGGTTGGCTTTGCTGTTGAGCTGGAGATGGACTCGGGCTGGGGTCCCTATCGGGGAGGTGTGGGCTTTGCTGATGGGGTGGAGATGGACTCCGTCTTTGATCCCTCTCGAGGAAGAGTGGACTTGGCTGGTGAGCTGGACTCCTAGAACGAGGAGTGGACTTTGCTTGTTCTGGAAGGACGATGTATTTCTTGGGCCATAGGGCGAAGGCATGCTTGACGTCTGCCAACGTTTTCTCCTCGTCACCTCCAGGTAACTCAAGTTCCAAGGATTCAAATCCCGGCATAATTTTGTCCACCCCGACACGAGCGTAGCCATCTGGAATTTGACCACAATGGTAGAGTTCTCCAGGTTGAATTACTAAAGCTTGCCCCACCGCCACCTTCAAAGTTATGTTTCGCATTGCTATATGTAGCTCACAACCTGTAGGCTCTGTGATGTCATCCACTGGGTAGGCACCAACGTCGACCTGACGCGTGGAACCAACGCTGCTTCTACGCTGAGATGGGGCGGCATGCGCTTCATGGTCTAATTGGTGCCGCTCCTGAGGTTCCGTTCTTTGCTCCTTCAATGCTTTTATTTCCGCCCGTTGCTCCTTCATTTCACGTTCCAATTGTAATATCCGGTCGGCCTCCTTCTTCTTACCTCTGCTACGGCTTCTATAAGTGTGAGCGGATTCCGGCCACGCAGTCTTAAACGTAGCACCGCCAGGAAAGCCTCGAGCTCGTCCAACATGTTCAGGATTCCCCAGTGCCCGTGTCAACTCGTCATCCTCTCTATCGGGTTTGAACACACCATTGCGAACATCATTAATTGCTTCTTCAAGCTTCTTTTTTATACGCTCCACGAGAACCTTCCATTTTCCCCTTCCAACAATCTCTCCGGTTTTAGGGTCCAACATTGCCCCATGCGCGAACAACCAGAATTTCGACCTCTCGGGCCAGTCAAGTGTCTGTGGACGGACCCCCGATTGAAGCAGTTTTTCTTCATAGGCTAACCACTTAGGAATGGCGCTCTTGTAGCCACCTGTCCCCAATGTATGGTGGTGTTCCTTCAGCCCAGCATTCAATTTATTTATCTCCGATCGGGCCACAGCCATAGGTGATTCCCTATACGCCTTAAACGCCGCCCATTCAGATTCTAACTTCTTCCCTTGTGCTCCACTGAAATCTGGCACTTCTTTTGTTTCTACATATTGATTCCATAACTTTTTCTTCCAGTTCCGGAATTGTTCCGCCATCTTAATAAGAGTCCACATCTTGAGGTTGTCCTTCTTCACTTTAGAGAGATCTGGCGGGAGGGTGAAATGTGACAACAGCGTGTTATATACCAAATCCTTAAGAACTTGGTGGACATAACATGGGTCGTCCACATCTGCGACCGCCGGCTTATTCCATTCGCGTATGCTGATTGGGATCATGTCCCTAACAATAACTCCAGCTTGACTTATAAATTTGTTGCGGTTCTGTTTTGGTTCGAGCGGTTCGCCGAATCAGCAATTTCCTCAATCGGTAACTTTGGATCCTCGCTCGTCATTCTTTTTGCCTTGCCTCGAGGAGCACATGGTGGCTGCTTTTTTGCAGATTTGCTCGATCCGGATGGCTAAAAGAAAAATAAGTCGTTAATAAATGCAACATAAATCAATTAATGCATGTAGTTAACAACAACATATCGCCATATTTATTATAAACACATATACACCTCTCCGCCGGAGTTTGCTATCACCACATCAAAGTCTTGTGACTCGATTCCAAAGTCGTTCAAAAATTGGTCGAAATCATAATCATCTACATCTCCTCCAGCTCGGGCATCATTAAAAATAAGTTGTTCCATTTGGTCTTCCATCTCTTCGTCTCGTTGAAATTGTACTTCTTCTATCCGCTCGTCTCGCAAGTGCTCCATAGCTCAAATGTACCTGCAATCAATCAAATTTGCAATCAAGTTTAGATTTATTCTAAAAAAGATACAAGTATGCAATCCTATAAATTACAAGAATACGAATATTGGGTTGAATGATTGTTTAAAATATTCTATAAATTACAATGTACCTGTTTACTACTCAAGCATGTCAAACTAATGCACCCAAGTGTAACTCTCATAAATAAAACTGGGAGGAAGCAACTGATACAACTGGGTCATATATATTATATATATATTACAATCATATCAATTTGCATATCTAACACACAAAAGGTCTAAGATTTAATTTCAGACCTCGGCTAACTCACATCACAGTTCAAACAAATATCTGCAACCCAAATTCCATACACATAATGAAGGCAATATCTCATCTTCAGACCTCAAGTTCTCCAACAACTAAAATAGCTTTAAATTCCATCAGCTTTATATACATGTTGTAGACATATCGAGGAATCTAGAATTCCATCAGATTTATATACAAATAGTTCGTATTTTCTTTACTACTGGATCATATAGGCATGTCTTTTACACCTGAAATCGAGGCAACGACGAGGAGGAGCGGCACAGCCTCGGCAAGGAGCAAGACCTCCTGAAAAGCCGTGGACACAAGGACCCGAGCAGCAGACCTTCTGCAAGTTTTATAATGAATTGTATATCAATCAAATTAGCATTGAGTCACAGAGAGATATAAGAGTCAAACACAACAAGTTAGCAAATAAACGCATGAGTCGACCGAAGTTCATAAAAAGCCTCATCTGATACATACACAAACAGTAAGTACAGCAAAGACATATCATGAGTTGATTCTAAACATTAGCTATTGTTACTAAGGTTGTGTATTGCTCCTTGATCAAAAGAACCACACAAAACACAAGTAATGAGAGTAATGCAAAATAAAGACATAATATGTCAAAAACTGGACAGCCCGTAAAGAGTGAATTTTCAGAGGCACTTACGGTGCTCAAATCAGAAAACTTCGAACTAATGAAATGTGTATTAATAACTGAATATTTCGGTCGTAAAATATCAAGTCAATTTTCCTTTTCTGTGATTTTATACCTTTTTCCCAGTAAAGATCAGGAATCTGTTTTCTAGACTATGCCCAGATTTAGAGAGATGACTTATTTATGGTTTGAGTAACATCCTACAAATATTTTGGATACAGTTTCATATATGATATCAATGGGAGAAACAATGTAATGCAGCGAGCTAACTAATCAATAGCAACATTTATGCCTCTTATTCCATGATTTCTGCAACTAATGAATGTATGATACATAAGCACACAAATAATATGAGAATACAATATTTCCTCTCGATACGTCAACGTAAGAATGGATGTGCCACTCTAAGGCATATTCTTGAAAAAAAAAGTAAGAATGGATATAAATTGAAGTTTTAAATTCAACATTATAGTATCTATGAAATCATGTCTACAGACCCAAAATCTAACAGGCAATTGACATGATTTTATAGATACTATAATGTTGAATTAAGAATTTTCTAAACCTAGATATGAGTTAATCAACATAAATGTTACACTTTTAACGCGAACCGTCCACACAATATTAATGAAGCATTAAAATTTTAAGAACATGGACATCCATGAACCTACAGAATGGTGAGGTGGACAAGCTCACCAAACTCCAGCAGGATGCCCCCTCACAAATAGTTGGCTCTCACATAACTAAACAAACAGACAATCAAGCACTCACATTTTTCAGCAAACACGCACAAGTTGAGTACATGTCTACCAGATAAGATAGAATAAAGTAGTATCATACAAACCAGACCATATAAAGCTATTTGCTAGAAATTTGATTTGCAATCCTGAGAGAAGATTAATTTTCATGTTGTTCTTTGCATTTTGTCTTGCCACGGCTAGGGTTTGAGCTTACGAATTCGAAGAGGATGGCGAGCGACCGGAGAGGAGCGACCGGAGAGGAGCGCGTCGATGCGGAGGAGGCCGAGCCGTGGGCGCGTCGAGGCAGAGGATGGCGAGCGACCGGAGAGGAGGTGCTGGCGGTGAGCGTGGCGGAGCGAGGACACGGCGGACGACGGAGGCCACGGGTGCGTCGATGCGGGAGGAGGCCGAGCCGCGGGCGCTTCGATGTAGAGGACGGCGAGTGACCGGAGAGCAGCGCGGAGACGACGGTGAGCCACCGGAGCAGCACGGCGGAGAGGAGAGGAACGGCGGGAGGCGGCGCAGGAGCGGATCGAGCAGGGCTTCGCCGCGCGAGAGGATTTGGAGAAGAGAATGCCCTAAAAATTGGCCGTGACCACACTAACTGGCGCGGAAGGACCTTTAGTCTCGGTTCTAGCCACGAACCGAGACTAAAGGGTCTTTAGTCGCGGTTGGAGTTACCAACCGCGACTAAAGGGTTCTGGCTGGAGCCCGAGCGCCTCTTTAGCTCTTTAGTCTCGGTTGGTGTTACCAACCGAGACTAAAGGGTTCTTTTTTCCTTATTTCTTTTTACTGATTTTTGTTTCTGTTTTCTTTTAAATTGTTTGAATTGCTTAATTTTCTATTTCTTATTTTGGTTTACTTATTTTTTGAATTGTTTTGGTTTGTAGCTTATTTTATGTTTTGTTTTATATTTTCTAACATTTTAAGATGCCAAGGTGATTTCTTCAAATTATATCATAAATATCATTTTCTATGTTTTAAGGTTTTTTGTGAAGTAAGTACATAAAATATGATTCCAAATGGTACCCAATTATTTTTCACTAAGAATGGTGCACATATGATGGATGATCCCCAAGTTTGAGTTTTTTCTTAGAATTATAGCTAATTTTCCCTAATTAATTGAGTTTATGTTGATTTATCGAAAGTAATTCAAATTTGAACTACAACTATTTGATAGTTTGGTCTGAAACTTTTGGAAAAATCATTTTAAGGTACACAACTAGTGGTTATATCACAGAAACATTGATAGTTCTAGAAAATATCACCTCTTCCGATGATTAGTCGTAGCGACCGTTTTGATCGTTTTTAAGAAAAAATGTAATAAAGTGATAAACACCTCAAAAAATCAAATACTTTGGCATGGGCTCCTTATATGTGTACTAGTTGCTAGGAAAAATGATAAACTTGATTTTTGCCTACATTTGCAAAAAAAGTCTTCACAAAAAGGTCTATCATGTATGAACATCTAGAAGTTTCAAGCCAAATGACCAAGTTATGGTCATTTCGACGACATAGTTTGTGATAAAGATCTCATACTCCACACATAGGTGCATATTGGTATATTAAACAACCATGCCAAAGGGATTCTTCAAATTATTTTCATAAATATCATTTTCCTTTTTTTAAGTGCAAAAAATGAGGTTTTTTGTGAAGTGAGTACAGAAAATATGATTCCAAATGGCACCCAACTATTTTTCACTAAGAGTGGTGCACATATGATGGATGATCCCCAAGTTTTGAGTTTTTTCTTTCAATTCTAACTAATTTCCCCTAGTTAATTGAGTTTATGTTGATTTATCGAAAGTAATTCAAATTTGAACTACAACTATTTGATAGTTTGGTCTGAAACTTTTGGAAAAATCATTTTAAGGTACACAACTAGTGGTTATATCACAGAAACATTGATAGTTCTAGAAAATATCACCTCTTCCGATGATTAGTCGTAGCGACCGTTTTGATCGTTTTTAAGAAAAAATGTAATAAAGTGATAAACACCTCAAAAACTCAAATCATTTGGCATGGGCTCCTTATATGTGTACTAGTTGCTAGGAAAAATGATAAACTTGATTTTTGCCTACATTTGCAAAAAAAGTCTTCACAAAAAGGTCTATCATGTATGAACATCTAGAAGTTTCAAGCCAAATGACCAAGTTATGGTCATTTTGAAGGAGATATGCCCTAGAGGCAAATAAATAAGTATTATTTATTGCATTATCTCATGAGTTTATAATAGGTCTGTGTATTGTGATGTGACTGTATTAATAGGAATCATTAATACACGTGTGATACACAGACAACCAGGTCCCTAGCGAGCCTCTATCTGAGCTAGTCCATTGGGCAACAGTTGATCGAGATTCCCGATCAAGGACAATGACGTCGGTTGACAATGGGGTCATCTTGTTAGTAGAATAAGGTGGTGGACATACGCAAAGTATTGCAATAAGATCGTATTACGATGTTTGTCATTTGCAATAGTTAAGAGTGTGATAGCTTATTCCTTAGACCGTGAGACCGCACTTATTGTTGCTTCGTAGGGGTGCTTTGAGAGCATCAAACGTTGTGTCTTATATAGCATGACAATAACGGTGTCCATCTTGGGTATTCCGAAAGAGCATCAAGACGTGAGGATCAAGAGCGGGATTTGTTCATTCTTGTAATGGAAAGATACTCTGGGCCCACTCGGTGATATTGCATCTATATAGCTGCGCAGCTTATGACTAGGTCATGGAGATGTAATATCGCAGACGAGTTAATAACCTTCATCGGTAACGAGATATAGCAAAGGCATCGGTGTGTCTACGATCATATCTCGGACAAGGTAGTATCGCAGAAACAAAGGGAATGAATATCATACTTATGGTTCAACGACGATATTCGTGGAATGCACAGGGATCGTCATATATTTCCAGGTATCCCTGACGATCATTGGTGAGCGGAGTGTCTCGACCATGTCTGGAGTATTCCCGAACCGTAGCGTAACAAACTTAAGGTCTTAGCGATGCTAGAGATAGGTTCTGGAATTTTATAGGTTTTTATTGGAGAGAAAGAAATGATCCGGAAAGAGTTCCGGTGGTCCGGAAGGAGTTCCGGTGAGCTATGGAAGGGTTCCGGGAATGTCTGAAAGTTGTTCGGGTGGTTCCGAAATAGTTTCGGAGTCATGGGATATTGAATTATATATAAATATATTAATTATGAATTAATGGGAATTTTATATTAATTTAATATTAATTAAATAAAGGAAAAAAAGGGCTCCCACCTAAATGGGCCCAAAGAGGGCCCATGAGGGGGGGAGGCGCACCATGCAAAGGGGCCTTCCCCCCCTAGTCCGAATTGGACTAGAGGAGGGCCCAAGGGGGGGTTCGGCCGAACCCCCCTCCCCCTCTCTTCTTTAGCCACATGGGGGAGCCAAGGGGGTTGGCACACCCCCTTGCCCCTTTATATAGCAAGGCATATTAATTGATTTAATTCATAGGAAAATCCAATTAATTCCCGATTTCTCTCTCGATCTCGTGGTTCCCAAGTCGGAGCCGCGCCGAGTAGAGGAAGAAGGTCTCTCTCCACCTAAGCCAATACCGCAGAGCGCCGTTGCTCTGCGGGATTCCAGAAAAGGTCTGCTCCTGCGATTTCAGCTGGATCTGAATGACCGGGAGTCGTCGCTAGGCTCCGTATGTTTGCGAGTGCTCGGAGGCTACTCTGCTGAGAAGCTTGGGCGACGTCGTCTCACCCCCTGCAGCCGCCGCGCCTCTTCCCCCCTGCCGGCGCGCCACCCCCCTCTGTGGCTGGCGCTCTGCTTCTTCCGCCCGACGCCCGTCGACGCAGATCACCGACGCAGATCATCGTCGACACCCCGGCGTCATCGACTTCGACATCGCGGCAAGATCTTCGCGACCTCGAGGTCGGCTACGTACGACTTCATCGTCAACGCTTGTGCAGGAGCGTAATCCCCGCTATCGGTCTACATGGAGGTAATGTAACCCGTTCCGCCACCGTTATCGCATGTACTAGATAGATAGATCCTGGCTAGTTAGGGTTTCGTACGCTAGAAAATTATTGTTTTCTGCCCCGTAACCCCTTCAGTGGTATCAGAGCCGATCTATGCGTAGTACTGCTGGTACGGTTAGAACTCATGTTGAATGAGGGCGTCTTTCTTATATTTGCTACCCTCTAGCGTGCACTTGCGATGCCTTCGGTATTGAGTTGATGAAGCGGCCCGGACCGACTTTACGCGTACGCTTACGCGAGACTGGTTCCACTACTGACATACGGCTTGCACCGTATCTGTGGCTGGCGGGTGTCTGTTTCTCTCTCTCTAGTCGGCAAAGCATTTTCAATGGAGGGCCCGAAAGGGATGCTTAAACATGCAATTATACGATTGACGTTGTGGTACAAAGTTCGTAGGTAGGGAAGCGGTTCTCTTACGAATAAGCCTATTTGCCACGTAAAACTTGCAAAACTAAATAAAGCTAGAGGCGTCTAACTTTGTTTTGCAGAGGCGTTATTTCATGTGACATGGTTACGGTAAGTTTTGATATTACTCGTACTGTCGGAGGCAATGGAGGGCTCTGTAGACTCGGAGTCATGCCGGGGCGCCGGGGCCAGGCACATGGCGCCACGAAGGTCCAGGCGCATCGACCATGTCACATCGCACTTCATTGCATCATTATTGTGTGCTGTTGTGTGTGCATCCTATTGATTGCTTATATACTGGATATACAACGGTAGCATCATAAATAGGATGATCCCTAACAAATACCAAAATTGTGTTCTCCCTCGTTGCGCACCACCAAGAAAGTTCTACGTTATGAGGCAGGCCGTGATGATCGGGTGTCACACATCTCGTCGTTCGCATACAGTGGGTGTAAGCCATGTTGCACGCGCGGGTCTTCGAGGTTTGATTGGCGAGCCTAGCATACTCAGAGGTATGGCCTCGGAACACGGGAAGATCGAAAGATCGAGCACGAGTCATAGAGTTGTTATGATCGACATTTTATGTCCACCTTTGAAGCTGTGCTGCCGGCCGTGATGATCGGGGGTGGTGGGGTGAATAGGGGTCGTGTTGTCACCATTATTATTTTAGGGATAATGATCTTGGTGTGGTGTGTTTTTGATAATGAGATTATAGAACTAAAACTCACCTACATATTATAAACTTTACCTTACCTCTTTTTGCGATCACATCTGTAGACTACGCAACTATACTTCGGTTACTTCCTCAAAAGCCCGGATGCTACATTAGAAGCCGACGGGTCCAACTTCCTCAGATGGTACAGGGGTTTTAGAAACATTCTCGAACACAACAACATTCTATATGTTCTCGATGAACCGTTAGGAGAAGGACCAGGAGATTCTGCTAGCGAGGAGGAGGAAGAAGATTTCCGTAAGCGTCGAGACATATTCATTGAAGTGGAGATCACCATGACCGTATGCTTGGCACCCGAGTTGAAAGAGATGTTTCGACGCAAGGAGCCAAGCGTCATGATGGATGCGATAAAGACGCACTTCGGGGATGAATTGAAGCGTGAGCAGTTCAGACAGCTGAAAATGTTCCAGACCATTCACATGGAGGAGCATACCTGTCTGAAGACACATTTGAAGAGATTGTATGACATCTACTTCCAGCTGACGATGGTCTTCGACTACTGGATGGCAGATTCCTGTGCCATTCGGACTGTCTTGATATCTCTACCTCCTACCTATGAGAAGCATGTACGTAAGTACATTTTGAAAGCCGACGATATGAACTTCTACGTGTTCATTCGTGAGTTCCAGTCTCTGAAGGTTGATTCCATCGAAGGAGAGATCTTCGATGCTACAGGTATATATTTGATATATGCAGAATTATGAATTCGCCCATGGAATATGATGAAATTTCTGATAATTGCTCTGTTTGTGAAACAGGTCCTGATTATCACGTATATGTGGCGCAGTTTGATATGACCTGGCGCTGAAGCTGGTAGTCAAGGAGTTGATGGCCTTTTGGTGTTCACGTCCTCAAGTTATCATAGTTATCATTAATAGTTTTTGATACGATCTTTTGTAATAGTGAGCGAGTGTGTGTGTCTTGATTGTTGCAAGACAAAGTTATTCATGTAATAAGACAAGTTCAGTTGTTTTATGTTATGGAACAAGTCAGTTGTTTTATCTTATGAATAAAGTTTCCACATCTCAGTTACATTGATTGTATGATAAGTATTCATAATCGTAGATATGATAAAATAGCTTGTCCCATGAACAAAGGTTCTATTGTTAGAACAAACGCTGTCGAGTTTAGTCATAAAAGCAACGAAAGAAGTAATGGATAATTTTGGTCCATTTAAGTATTTCTAAGTGCTAAGTTGATTAAGCTTGATCAGGTATTGAAGTTACAATACTAGCGGAAATTAATTGAGTGTCATTTTTTAATGATTAATTAATGGTATTCATTGCTTGATCCGAATTCCTCCATGAATTGGTAAATAGGAGTATTTGCCCGATGAATTGTGGAATCTGAAATTAATTTGATGATAGATCAAATGGGGTTTTTCAGAAGAAAGATTAGTGAAAATTGTATTCACGAAATTCGATCAAAGGACAGTATTTTTGAATTATGTTTTCAACACAAAAGACTCGTGGCAATTTGCTTCACATAATTATAATGTCATGTATGGTGATATGTGGGGAATTATAGTCATGCTCTGTTTTCAAAGTATGGTCGCCAGAATCAGTCTTAGAATCTCCTAGGATGTTCGAAACATTATAGTCGATGTCCACTTTAGAAAATAGATATTTTTCTCAACAAGAATTCGTAGAATCGACAATGGTGTCGACGTGTATATGATTATTCGATAATTCGGAATATACATGAGTGGTTCTTTGTAGATTGCTCGCTTTAGACGAGAGTGTATTCCAGAACCAATTAGAAACAAATTTCAGTTTGTTGTCTAAGTAATTCCGAGAAAAGATGACTTTTCGAATTATGGTTTGTGGATTGGAATTAGAAGTTTGGAATAAAGTGTCAGACCTATGTTGGAAAGTGTTCCAAAGAGTATATGTCTGCTAATGAAAGTTTAGTGATTAAGAGTGAGGGAGACTAGAAAATTGTTTTCTGCTTGCAATCCTCTTCATAAAGATCATAATATTTTCATGAAAGAAACTTCTGAATAAAGTGTTGTTATATTTAATATTGTTGTCAGGTCACAGCACTGTATTAAGTATTTCAGATCTTGTTGACAAATCAAGGTGCACTTTATGAATACAAAGAAAGTTGAGAAAATACCGGAATACGAACAAAGGCTTTTTGAGCCTGGAAATCCAAAGTTACATTTTGAAGGATTAAAAGAGTAATTGTTGCTGCAATTCTTATTAGAGGAATAAGATTGTTTAATCGTCATATAAGGTGTTATATGATAAATGTGACTATAAGAAAGACGCGGTAGCATGTTTTGTCAAGAAGTGTGTCTTGGACAAGATCAAATTTGTTGACTACATTTGAGTAGACATGTTTGAAGTCTGATGGATTTGTATTAATGTAATACTGTAGTTTGTATTAAAATCGAATTGATGGTAGATCAATGATTATTGGTTCAACCAAGATGTCGATTTAAGTGGGAGTCGTAGTTAGTTCACTCAGGAGAAATATGTGAAGAACATGTTTTTGAGTGGGAGCTCAGGAACTCAAATATGTGGATGACACGTTTTTGAGTGGGAGCTCGTGTTGTCAAATATGTGGAGACATAATTTGAGTGGGAGTCGAATTCGCCGTGTGTAGTTAACACATTGTGAAACTGTACCAGTAGAATAGGATGAAGTTGTGAAACTATTTGAAAGTTAGTGTCTATTTTTAAATAGAACGGAAATCTTGAATAGTTAGTCGAGTTATTTTGGATTATATCTGAGGATTCAGAATAGAATCAAAAGGATGGTCCTTTGGAGTCCAATTGATCATTAAGAGTAATGATGCGTGAAAGTAATGGTTGTATGACATGTGGGTCTATTATGTAATATTAGACATCATACAGAAACCTTATTATTTGCTCGATGAATCATAACCGATGTTCTTGAAACAAAGAGCAGTTATGATCGTGAATTTGCAATTTACTGGAAGTAGAAGTGCGTTAGTTGAGGGATTGACATTTGAATGTCAAGTTTTCTACACTAGTGTGAAAGTATGTAGATATCGCGAGTTTGTAATTGTTACAAGGGGCTCTGCATGGCTGAGTGTGTTTTTCAGGGCAGTTATCTGGTTAGTATAATCAGAGTAAGCGCTGGGAAGCAGAAGTCTCACTTAGTTACGGTATTTGCATATGTGTTGTTAGACGACGTGATGATATCAAGCGAGTTGATACCAGTGAATCGCAAAAGCGTGTACAATCATGGATTGTGCAGTAACACTTTTCCACAAGCAAGCATTATCAAATGATTCTTATTTGATAAGGGATTCTGATAAAGTAAAATGCAGCTAGTTTATTTGTACTCTAGTGCAAGTGGGAGACTGAAGGAGATATGCCCTAGAGGCAAATAAATAAGTATTATTTATTGCATTATCTCATGAGTTTATAATAGGTCTGTGTATTGTGCTGTGACTGTATTAATAGGAATCATTAATACACGTGTGATACACAGACAACCAGGTCCCTAGCGAGCCTCTATCTGAGCTAGTCCATTGGGCAACAGTTGATCGAGATTCCCGATCAAGGACAATGACGTCGGTTGACAATGGGGTCATCTTGTTAGTAGAATAAGGTGGTGGACATACGCAAAGTATTGCAATAAGATCGTATTACGATGTTTGTCATTTGCAATAGTTAAGAGTGTGATAGCTTATTCCTTAGACCGTGAGACCGCACTTATTGTTGCTTCGTAGGGGTGCTTTGAGAGCATCAAACGTTGTGTCTTATATAGCATGACAATAACGGTGTCCATCTTGGGTATTCCGAAAGAGCATCAAGACGTGAGGATCAAGAGCGGGATTTGTTCATTCTTGTAATGGAAAGATACTCTGGGCCCACTCGGTGATATTGCATCTATATAGCTGCGCAGCTTATGACTAGGTCATGGAGATGTAATATCGCAGACGAGTTAATAACCTTCGTCGGTAACGAGATATAGCAAAGGCATCGGTGTGTCTACGATCATATCTCGGACAAGGTAGTATCGCAGAAACAAAGGGAATGAATATCATACTTATGGTTCAACGACGATATTCGTGGAATGCACAGGGATCGTCATATATTTCCAGGTATCCCTGACGATCATTGGTGAGCGGAGTGTCTCGACCATGTCTGGAGTATTCCCGAACCGTAGCGTAACAAACTTAAGGTCTTAGCGATGCTAGAGATAGGTTCTGGAATTTTATAGGTTTTTATTGGAGAGAAAGAAATGATCCGGAAAGAGTTCCGGTGGTCCGGAAGGAGTTCCGGTGAGCTATGGAAGGGTTCCGGGAATGTCCGAAAGTTGTTCGGGTGGTTCCGAAATAGTTTCGGAGTCATGGGATATTGAATTATATATAAATATATTAATTATGAATTAATGGGAATTTTATATTAATTTAATATTAATTAAATAAAGGAAAAAAGGGGCTCCCACCTAAATGGGCCCAAAGAGGGCCCATGAGGGGGGGAGGCGCACCATGCAAAGGGGCCTTCCCCCCCTAGTCCGAATTGGACTAGAGGAGGGCCCAAGGGGGGGTTCGGCCGAACCCCCCTCCCCCTCTCTCCTTTAGTCCCACATGGGGGAGCCAAGGGGGTTGGCACACCCCCTTCCCCCTTTATATAGCAAGGCATATTAATTGATTTAATTCATAGGAAAATCCAATTAATTCCCGATTTCTCTCTCGATCTCGTGGTTCCCAAGTCGGAGCCGCGCCGAGTAGAGGAAGAAGGTCTCTCTCCACCTAAGCCAATACCGCAGAGCGCCGTTGCTCTGCGGGATTCCAGAAAAGGTCTGCTCCTGCGATTTCAGCTGGATCTGAATGACCGGGAGTCGTCGCTAGGCTCCGTATGTTTGCGAGTGCTCGGAGGCTACTCTGCTGAGAAGCTTGGGCGACGTCGTCTCGCCCCCTGCAGCCGCCGCGCCTCTTCCCCCCTGCCGGCGCGCCACCCCCCTCTGTGGCTGGCGCTCTGCTTCTTCCGCCCGACGCCCGTCGACGCAGATCACCGACGCAGATCATCGTCGACACCCCGGCGTCATCGACTTCGACATCGCGGCAAGATCTTCGCGACCTCGAGGTCGGCTACGTACGACTTCATCGTCAACGCTTGTGCGGGAGCGTAATCCCCGCTATCGGTCTACATGGAGGTAATGTAACCCGTTCCGCCACCGTTATCGCATGTACTAGATAGATAGATCCTCGCTAGTTAGGGTTTCGTACGCTAGAAAATTATTGTTTTCTGCCCCGTAACCCCTTCACATTTCGACGACATAGTTTGTGATAAAGATCTCATACTCCACACATAGGTGCATATTGGTATATTAAACAACCATGACAAAGGGATTCTTCAAATTATTTTCATAAATATCATTTTCCTTTTTTTAAGTGCAAAAAATGAGGTTTTTTGTGAAGTGAGTACAGAAAATATGATTCCAAATGGCACCCAACTATTTTTCACTAAGAGTGGTGCACATATGATGGATTATCCTCAAGTATGAGTTTTTTCTTTGAATTCTAACTAATTTCCCCTAGTTAATTGAGTTTATGTTGATTTATCGAAAGTAATTCAAATTTGAACTACAACTATTTGATAGTTTGGTCTGAAATTTTTGGAAAAATCATTTTAAGGTACACAACTAGTGGTTATATCACAGAAAAATTGATAGTTCTAGAAAATATCACCTCTTCCGATGATTAGTCGTAGCGACCGTTTTGATCGTTTTTAAGAAAAAATGTAATAAAGTGATAAACACCTCAAAAAATCAAATACTTTGGCATGGGCTCCTTATATGTGTACTAGTTGCTAGGAAAAATGATAAACTTGATTTTTGCCTACATTTGCAAAAAAAGTCTTCACAAAAAGGTCTATCATGTATGAACATCTAGAAGTTTCAAGCCAAATGACCAAGTTATGGTCATTTCGACGACATAGTTTGTGATAAAGATCTCATACTCCACACATAGGTGCATATTGGTATATTAAACAACCATGCCAAAGGGATTCTTCAAATTATTTTCATAAATATCATTTTCCTTTTTTTAAGTGCAAAAAATGAGGTTTTTTGTGAAGTGAGTACAGAAAATATGATTCCAAATGGCACCCAACTATTTTTCACTAAGATTGGTGCACATATGATGGATGATCCCCAAGTTTTGAGTTTTTTCTTTGAATTCTAACTAATTTCCCCTAGTTAATTGAGTTTATGTTGATTTATCGAAAGTAATTCAAATTTGAACTACAACTATTTGATAGTTTGGTCTGAAACTTTTGGAAAAATCATTTTAAGGTACACAACTAGTGGTTATATCACAGAAACATTGATAGTTCTGGAAAATATAACCTCTTCCGATGATTAGTCGTAGCGACCGTTTTGATCGTTTTTAAGAAAAAATGTAATAAAGTGATAAACACCTCAAAAACTCAAATCATTTGGCATGGGCTCCTTATATGTGTACTAGTTGCTAGGAAAAATGATAAACTTGATTTTTGCCTACATTTGCAAAAAAAGTCTTCACAAAAAGGTCTATCATGTATGAACATCTAGAAGTTTCAAGCCAAATGACCAAGTTATGGTCATTTCGACGACATAGTTTGTGATAAAGATCTCATACTCCACACATAGGTGCATATTGGTATATTAAACAACCATGCCAAAGGGATTCTTCAAATTATTTTCATAAATATCATTTTCCTTTTTTTAAGTGCAAAAAATGAGGTTTTTTGTGAAGTGAGTACAGAAAATATGATTCCAAATGGCACCCAACTATTTTTCACTAAGAGTGGTGCACATATGATGGATTATCCCCAAGTATGAGTTTTTTCTTTGAATTCTAACTAATTTCCCCTAGTTAATTGAGTTTATGTTGATTTATCGAAAGTAATTCAAATTTGAACTACAACTATTTGATAGTTTGGTCTGAAATTTTTGGAAAAATCATTTTAAGGTACACAACTAGTGGTTATATCACAGAAACATTGATAGTTCTAGAAAATATCACCTCTTCCGATGATTAGTCGTAGCGACCGTTTTGATCGTTTTTAAGAAAAAATGTAATAAAGTGATAAACACCTCAAAAAATCAAATCCTTTGGCATGGGCTCCTTATATGTGTACTAGTTGCTAGGAAAAATGATAAACTTGATTTTTGCCTACATTTGCAAAAAAAGTCTTCACAAAAAGGTCTATCATGTATGAACATCTAGAAGTTTCAAGCCAAATGACCAAGTTATGGTCATTTCGACGACATAGTTTGTGATAAAGATCTCATACTCCACACATAGGTGCATATTGGTATATTAAACAACCATGCCAAAGGGATTCTTCAAATTATTTTCATAAATATCATTTTCCTTTTTTTAAGTGCAAAAAATGAGGTTTTTTGTGAAGTGAGTACAGAAAATATGATTCCAAATGGCACCCAACTATTTTTCACTAAGAGTGGTGCACATATGATGGATGATCCCCAAGTATGAGTTTTTTCTTTGAATTCTAACTAATTTCCCCTAGTTAATTGAGTTTATGTTGATTTATCGAAAGTAATTCAAATTTGAACTACAACTATTTGATAGTTTGGTCTGAAACTTTTGGAAAAATCATTTTAAGGTACACAACTAGTGGTTATATCACAGAAACATTGATAGTTCTAGAAAATATCACCTCTTCTGATGATTAGTCGTAGCGACCGTTTTGATCGTTTTTAAGAAAAAATGTAATAAAGTGATAAACACCTCAAAAACTCAAATCCTTTGGCATGGGCTCCTTATATGTGTACTAGTTGCTAGGAAAAATGATAAACTTGATTTTTGACTACATTTGCAAAAAAAGTCTTCACAAAAAGGTCTATCATGTATGAACATCTAGAAGTTTCAAGCCAAATGACCAAGTTATGGTCATTTCGACGACATAGTTTGTGATAAAGATCTCATACTCCACACATAGGTGCATATTGGTATATTAAACAACCATGCCAAAGGGATTCTTCAAATTATTTTCATAAATATCATTTTCCTTTTTTTAAGTGCAAAAAATGAGGTTTTTTGTGAAGTGAGTATAGAAAATATGATTCCAAATGGCACCCAACTATTTTTCACTAATAGTGGTGCACATATGATGGATGATCACCAAGTATGAGTTTTTTCTTTGAATTCTAACTAATTTCCCCTAGTTAATTGAGTTTATGTTGATTTATCGAAAGTAATTCAAATTTGAACTACAACTATTTGATAGTTTGGTCTGAAACTTTTGGAAAAATCATTTTAAGGTACACAACTAGTGGTTATATCACAGAAAAATTGATAGTTCTAGAAAATATCACCTCTTCCGATGATTAGTCGTAGCGACCGTTTTGATCGTTTTTAAGAAAATTTTTAATAAAGTGATAAACACCTCAAAAAATCAAATCCTTTGGCATGGGCTCCTTATCTGTGTACTAGTTGCTAGGAAAAATGATAAACACCTCAAAAAATCAAATCCTTGAACATCTAGAAGTTTCAAGCCAAATGACCAAGTTATGGTCATTTCAAGCCAAGCCAAATGACCGTGGCAAGACATCTCTGATGATCTACAACCGTCCGACAAGACATCTCTGATGATATGCAACCGTTTGAAACGGTCGCAGATCATCAGAGACGTCTTGCCGCTGGTTGCCCAGATATGCCTCTGCCGAGGGGAGGGTTCACCTTCAGCCTTCACTGAGTGCTCTCTGCTACCCGTGTGCTGCCAAAATGAACTACAATGAGTAGACACTGAGTGCTGAACATGTCCGGGAGGGGGGATATATATAAGGTACGTGTGCTTCTTTAGTCCCGGTTGGTAACAACAACCGAGTCATGTGGGTCACGAAGTGGTCGTCATACTGCTGATCCAACAGTTCAGAATCTCTCAAAAGAAACACACCTCAGATCCAACGTCTCACAAGCACTAGAAAGAAACACACGATCCATGTGCTTCTTTAGTCTCGGTTGGTAACACCAACCGGGACTAAAGAAGCACATGGATCGTGTGTTTCTTTAAAGCACTTGTGAGCCGTTGGATGAAGAGATGTGTTTCTTTTGAGAGATTCTGAGTTGTTGGATGGGCACTATCATGACCAGTTCGTGAGTCACATGACCCTATATATAGCCCCCTCTTGAACATGTTCGGCAATCATTGTCTCCTCATTCTACTTCATCGACAGAATACAAAGCATTCGGATTCCCTGCATACGTCCAACGGTGCATATCATATGCAGGCACTCACGAGCCACCGTTGGGCTGTATGCAGGTGAAATCGTGTGTTTTGTTCCATGCATCTACAAAATACTTTCAGTTCACTTGTTCTTTTGATACAAAGCATTCGGATATTACACATCAACAATATTATCCCTCTCTAGTGTTTACTTGTTCTTCCGATTGCGCCGTAACCACGGACAATCTTCTTCATTTAACTTGATACTTGGATCAGTGTTGACTTTAAAGGGCGGAATGTCATGAAACTTATCATAATCTTCTGACATGTCTGTCTTGTCCTCCACTCCCACAATGACTCTTTTCCCTGAAAGAACTATGTGGCGCTTTGGCTCATCGTATGATGTACTCGCTTGCTTATCTTTTCTTTTTTTCGGTAGAGTAGACATGTCTTTCACATAGAAAACCTGAGCAACTTCACTGGCTAGGACGAATGGTTCATTCTCGTACGAAAGATTGTTGAGATCCACTGTAGTCATTCCGTATCGTGGGTCTACCTCTACCCCGCCTCGTAGGTTGAACCATTTGCACTTGAACAAAGGGACCTTAAAAGTAGGTCCATAGTCAAGTTCCCATATCTCCTCTATGTAACCATAATATGTGTCCTTTGTCCCGTTGCAGTTTGTTGCATCAAAGCGTACTCCACTGTTTTGGTTGCTGCTCTTTTTATCTTGTTTGGCTGTGTAAAATATATTTCCATTTATCTCGTACCCTTGAAAAGTCAATATAGTTGAAGCTGGTGATGTGGCCAACAAGTATAGCTGTTCTTCAACATTGGTGTCATTAATGAGACGTCTTTTTAACCAACTGCTGAAAGTCTTCATGTGTTCTACATCAATACAATCTTCAGATTTCTCCGGGTACTTGGAGCGTAAAACATTCTTGTGTTCCTCGACATACGGACCCACCAAACTGGAATTATGTAGAACGGTGTCGTGTGCTTGAGTGAAAGAATCCCCGTCTTGACATCAAGTCTTTTTTACGATCTTCTTTGTGCCAACGCAACAACTTGGCGTGCTCTCTATTGCTGAACAAACGTTTCAACCGTGGTATTATAGGAGCATACCACATCACCTTTGCAGGAATCCTCTTCCTGGGGCGCGGCTCGCCCTCAACATCACCAGGGTCATCTCGCCCGATCTTATACCGCAAAGCACCGCATACAGGACATGCATTCAATTTTTCGTGCTCACCGCGGTAGAGGATGCAGTCATTAATGCAAGCGTGTATCTTATGCAACTCTAATCCTAGAGGGCATACCACCTTCTTTGCTTCATACGTACTAGACGGCAATTCGTTATCCTTTGGAAGCATCTTCTTAACTATTTTTAACAAATTTTCAAATCCCTTGTCAGAAGTACCATTCTCTGCCTTCCATTGCAACAATTCAAGTGTGGTACCTAGCTTTTTCTGGTCATTTTGACAAGTTGGGTACAACAATTTGGCGTGATCAGCTAACATACGCTCCAACTTCAACCTTTCGTTTTCACTTCCACAGTCCATTTGTGCATCACGAATGGCCCGACGAAGATCATCGTCGGGCTCATCAATAATGGGATCTTCTTCAGTTTCGTCTTCTCCCATTGTAGTATCACTGAACCAAGGATACTTGTCATTATCCTCCTCTTCTTCATTTTCTTCCATGATAACCCCTGTTTCTCCGTGCTTGGTCCAACAATAATAACCAGGCATAAAACCATTATGCAAGAGGTGTGAGTGAATGACTTTTGAGGTAGAGTGATCACTCATATTCTTGCAGGCACTACATGGACAACGAATAAAACCGTTCTTCGGCTTGTTTGCCTCAGCCATATGGAGAAAATTATGCATGCCATCAATGAACTCAGGACAACATCGGTCACCGTACATCCATTGTCGGTTCATCTGTATTACATAAAAGTATATCGAACCCCATTATTACACTACTGTCATAAATAATATGTAAGAGCAAATTAATTAATACAATGTCATCCATTAAAATAAGAGTAGAGTATTGACAAGCGGTAATACATAGTTCTCATAAAACATACATTAACTGAAACAAATATAAAAATTATCTAAAGAATTTAAATCCAACAACAAATGCGATCAAAATCACAACTAAGGTAAATACTGAACCCACAGCATAATGATACCAAGCCTCCCGATTAATGGCATATTTTCTAATCCTTTATATCTTCAAGCGCATTGCATCCATCTTGATCTCGTTACCATCGACCACGTCGGCAAGTTTGAGCTCTAATTTCATCTTATCTTCTAAGCATTGAAGATAAAGAGCTTCACTTCTTTTCAATTTTGCTTTCAAATCATTGTTTTCTTTATCCAAAAACTCGACAATAGGGTCAGGTTCAATTTCTGGTTCAACTACCTCCTAGATAAAAATAATTCTATGTCAAGTTGGTCGCCATAATTGCCAGAAACATAAAATGAAATAAATAGTTTTGAAAATATACCACATCCGAATCATAGACCGGACGAGGACCGACGGGGACGGATATCAGAACCATGACACTATACATATAATACAATTTAGAAAATTATACAAGTAGTAACTATGCATCTAAATCATAAAAGCTATGTTTTTTAAATAAAATAAAATAAAATATAGAGGCTCACCGAGGTGGTGACGGGACGGCGCGGGCGATCGACGTCGATAAGGCTCCTCACCACACTAAAACACATAAATCATTATTTTAGTTTGAGAACAAATTGCACATATACACAAATGAGATCATAACTTAGGCATTACATCGAACACCTTGGTTGCACAAAAAAATTGAAATGAGCAAAATGAGCTAAATAAGCAATGCCGGAAAGAGGATGAAGAGGCTAACCGTGGGGTGGCTTCAATCTTGCCAAATGGTGTAAAATATTATGGATTATCTAGTCTTGGGGAGAGAAAAAGGAGAAGAAATGGAGAGGAAATGATTTTGAGCTCGGGCTCGGTGGGAAAAATGGAGTGAGCAGGGGTGGAAGAAGCTGATAAAGTGAGGACCTTTAGTCCCGGTTTGTGTTACGAACCGGGACTAAAGGTCTCTGGCGCTGGGGCCCAAACCTTTAGTCCCGGTTCGTAACACGAACCGGGACTAAAGGTCCCTCACAAATCCGGCGGTGTGGCTATCACCCCTTTAGTCTGGGTTCAAAAAATGAACCGAGACTAAAGGGGTGAACCAAAGGCTCGTTTTCTACTAGTGTATGGTTCAAGTGATTAGATCTGAGAGGTTCCAAATACATGAACCTGGGGTTTCAATTAGAGAAAGAAGACGTTCAGATGATTATATAAAAAATTCCGAGTATATGAATTATATATGATTTTCAACTGTATAAACGAGAGGTTTTGTTGCAAGAAACAAACCAGAGTTTTCAAGTAGATAAATCAAGAGTGGAAATCAGATAAGCGTCGGGCTAGTCCTATTGGAAAGCCTCTCACGAATTTGAATTCAATAAACGTCAGGCTAGTCCTATAAAATCAAACTTATATTTGCTATGATAAATAAAGAGACTTGATTCAGCTTATTTATCTAATGATTCAAGTAGATAAATCAAGACTTGAATTCAGATGCACATCGGGCTAGTCCTATAATGTTCAAACTTATGAATTTAGAAATCCTCTTGAATTCAGATTTTTAAAAATCAGCTGGTTTGTTTTTATTTAATCAAAAATTACATAGTTTGACTTTTAACTAAATTCAAAATGCAGTGTAATCGTGAACGGAAGGAGTAAGAATCTTCCTTCAGCCTATCGAATTGGCCCCCACACCGAGGGACTAGTAGGAACATTAATTAATTGCAAAAGTGTTAGTGATCGCCTTATCGGTAGTATATATTGTTGAGATATTTCAATATGATCTAGCTTTCTATCTTAAGACATCTAAAGTCAACATTTACGGCTGCTACTGTAGCACTGCTACAGTAGGTCGGTTTTACCCTGATCGGGGGCATATTTGTCCATTCACAGTGCCGGTTCCCTGGTGGCATGTGCAATTATATAAGGAGTTGTCTTATGGAGAATTAATAGATGGCTCTCATTCTCTCTTCTCACACTAAGCTCCTAGCTACTGATCCAGCAAGCACTAAGAACACCAGGAAGAACCGTGACACACCTGCACCAGTTCGTGCAGGAGAAGATATCAGAAGGAATAGATGGTTGCATCACAAGATCAAGGTAATCAGCTAATCTTTTACTGTTTTGTGGCTTAAACTTGAGCTAGTTGGTCCTAGGGGACTCAACAATGGTATCAGAGCACCTAGCTCTCAAGCTTGAGCCCTCCTATGCTCAAGTTCATGCTTGTTATATGAAGTTTATGTTAAAAGTCAAGATGTTCTTGCTTGATGTATAAAGATCTTGTTAAGTATCAAGCTATTATTCTAGTCTTAGCTTGATCTAATTATTTTAGCCCTAAAGTTTTAAGGAACAAGCCCTGATGAATTAAATTAAGGCTCTAGGGTTTTCAGATTGATGAAGTTAATAGGGGGATTGATGTTTTGAGTAAGTTTTTAAGCGAATCCCCAAATTTTTGAAACCCTAATAATAATATCCCTGATGTTTCTCCTCTGAAATTAAGTTACAGTTTCGGTTTACTGCATGAATCAAAGGGGAAATTAATTAAATGAAGTAAACACTAAAGGATTTCCCCAAATCCGAAACTCTAGCCAGTTAAAGCTTATGATTCCCTTCTCTGTTAATGTTATGGTTTCGGTTAAAGTTCGGATTAAGTGGGGATTGATTGAATTAATGCAAAACCTAATGAAATCCCCAAATACCGAACCCTAATTATGAAATTCCCCATTTCGGAGGAACCTAACCCTAATTCTAATGATCTAATGGTGGCGGATGATTACCTTATGGGTTTCGTCGCCGTCGGCGGCGTCGGAGCCACCACCTTATGCTGGCAGGTGTGCTCGGGCTCGCACCCGAGCGACCTCGCCATCCGCCGCACCGGACCATGGCGGTTCCTCCTCGCACGCTTGTCGCCGTTGAAGCCCGCTGCGGCGCTGGTCGTCGACGCCGACGCGGGGACGCCCGTTCGCGCACCGTCGCCGTGCAAAGGACGTCGCCCGGAACCGCTCGACGGAGGTGCGCGCAAGCCAAAGCCGCACGCAGCTCCGGCGAGAGGCCCTGGTCCACGCCACTGTCTCCCTCCTCCGCGCGGTGCTCGTCGCCGCCGTTGTTCTTCTTCTGCGTGGTCTCGCCGCCGTCGGGAGCAGAGGGAAAAGGACGAGAGGGGAAGAAAGGGGATTAGGGTTCCCGGGCGCGGCGGCGACGCGCTCGTCTTATCCAGACGCGCGCGCTCTCGACCGTCGGATTGCCATCCAATGGCTCGACGCGATAATGCGATGTTGGATGGGCTGAGGCTCAGGAGGGGATCGGGAGGAGCAGAAGCTGGGCTCATTTTCAGCCCAGTTCGGCGAAAAAAAAACAAATTGGGCTGAATAAATTTTAATTTCAGGGCTGATGTTTGCATGAAATTATTATGCTTATATTATCAGTTGAATTTATATCTTTCATGCTTAGTTATTTAGATGTTATTTATTTATTATTATGATTAGTAAGTTCATCAAGTTGTTAAATTATTATGATGCTTATTATCATGATTATTATGGATAATGTTCCGCTGCAAAATAAAGATGAATGGATCCTCAAATAAAGTGTGGTTTTATGCTTTGTCATTCTGACCAAAGTTGTTTGACGGGCATTTAAACCGCAAAATTCTTTTATTAATCCGTTTCACTTCTGGCCAAAGCTGATGTGAACCGGGTTAGTGGAAGAAAAATTAATGTGGAATATTAAAGTGTGGCTTCTATTTATTAATTTGGCCAAAGCTAATTGATGAATATTTGTCCACTAAATTTTTTTGTTCATTTTTATCTCTGGCCAAAGCTGTTTTGAATTTGATTAATAAAATTTGATTATGATGATGCTTACTAAAGCATTTTATATTTTTCTTTTACAGCATCTAATGTCTCTAACATTACTGGAATGCTTAATGGCATAGAACAACTTAATGGTAGCAATTATGATATGTGGAAGGAGAAGCTTGAAATCACGATGGCCTTACTTAATATTGATTATGCTCTCCTTAATGATCCTCCTGAGGCACCTATAGAAAATACTGAAAATTATGATGGCCTCAAGAAGGAGTATGATGTTATAAAGGCTAAGTGGGATGACTCTAATCGCAAGTGCCTTATGATGATAAAGGGCTCCATTACACAAAGTATGAGGGGAGCCCTTCCTGATTGTGAAACAGCTAAGGGGTACTTTGCGAAAATTGAGCATCAGTTTAAAGGGTCTTCTAAAGTTTATGCAACTAGTCTCATAAGAAGACTAATTGATGAGAAATATAATCCCACTGGAAGCCTTCGAGAGCATATTATGAAAAAGTGCAACATGGCTGCCAAACTTAAGACTATGGAGATGGAAATTTCTAACGGTTTCCTCGTCCATCTCATTATGTCATCTTTGCCTCCTGAATTTTCTCCATTTATGATAAACTATAATGCAATGGATGTAAAATGGGAGATTGATGAATGATGGCGCGATGTGTGCAAGAGGAAGAAAGGCTTAAGGCTGACAGAATTAAGCATATCAATCAGTTCCAGCATTCACAAAAGAAGAGGTATCAGAAATTTGTGAATGAGTACGTGAAGCCTAAGCCTAAGCAGTTTAAAGGAAAAGGCCAACCTTCAAAAATCTCTCAGCAAAAGAAGCCTGAAAAGGCACCTAATGTAGAAGCAAAATATCCTAATGGTTGCCACTTTTGTGGAAAAGGTGGTCATAGGCAAAAGGATTGTTTTGGCTTCAAGAGATGGCTGAAAGAGAGAGGTACTGATGTTATTACTTTTGTTGAAGAATCGCTTTATGTTAATTACGCCACCAATACTTGGTGGATTGATTCAGGTGCAACAATTCATATTGCAAATTCGTTGCAGCGGTTCCATATGAGGAGGACCCTAAAAAGAGGGGAAATAACAATTAGAGTTGCTAATGGTGTTGAAGTTGATGCCGAGGCGCTTGGAGATTTCACTCTTCTGCTCCATACCGGTTTTGAGCTTCGACTAAATAATGTTCTCTATGTACCCTCGATGAAACGGAACTTAGTTTCTGTTTCATGTTTAGATGATGATAAGTATGAGTGTCACTTTGGGAACAAGCAATGTATAATTATGTATGACAATAATAATGTTGGTCTTGCCTACCGACAAGACAAGCTTTTATGTAATCTCCCTTTGTGATGATATAAATAATGTGGGTTCTAACTCTAATGTTAACGTTAGTACCAAACGTAAACGTGATGATAATGAGACTTCTTCAAAATTATGGCACTATCGTTTAGGCCATATTTCGAGGGGGAGAATTGAGCGTCTCATTAAAGATCAAGTTCTTCCTCCACTTGATTTTTCCGATGCGGATGGTGATCAATGTATTGATTGCATCAAAGGAAAATATGCCAAGAAGATTAAGAAAGGTGCAAAGCGAAGCACGGGAGTTTTGGAATTAATTCATACGGATTTATGTGGTCCGTTTAATGTGAGATCGGTGGATGGTTTTTGTTCATTCATAACATTCACCGATGATTTCTCCCGCTACGGATATATCTATCCTATTAAAGAAAGATCAGAGGCATTAGATAAGTTCAAGGTTTTCAAAGCTGAGGTTGAAAATCAAAGTGATAAAACGATTAAAGTTGTAAGATCTGATCGTGGTGGTGAATACTACGGCAGACATACATCTTATGGCCAAATTCCTGGACCGTTTGCGAAGTTCTTATAGGAAAATGGCATTGTAGCCCAATACTCAACACCGGGCGAACCCCAGCAAAACGGGGTGGCCGAAAGGAGGAACCGCACACTTATGGATATGGTGCGGAGTATGTTAAGCCACTCCACTCTGCCGGTGTATTTATGGATGGAAGCCCTTAAGACATCAGCGTATATTCTTAACAGGGTTCCTAGTAAATCGGTGCCCAAAACACCGTATGAATTATGGACTGGGAGGAAGCCAACCCTAAATTATTTTCGTGTATGGGGCTGTCCTGCTGAAGCAAGGATTTTTAATCCACTTATGGGAAAGTTAGACCCCAAGACAGTCAGTTTCTATTTTATTGGTTATCCTGACAAATCTAAAGCATATCAATTTTATTGTCCAAGTCAGGCAACTAAGTTTGTCGAAACAAGATACGCTGTGTTCTTGGAAAGTGATATGATGAGGGGGAGCATAACACCTCGGGAAATAATTTTGGAGGAGAAACGGGTATGTGCCCCAGCTCCAATAATTGAAGAACCTGTTTTCCCGGTGTCAGCTAACACTGTGTCTCCTGATGAGGGGATTGTTGTTGTTACTCCTGCTGAGACTCCTGTGACTGTCTCAGATGTCACACCTAATGACAATCCTATTGAAGATACTCAACACAAAATTATTGATGATGTGCCAAATGATGAACCTCTCAGAAGGTCACAACGGACTAGAAAGCCTGCTATTCATGATGATTATCTCACTTATATGACTGAGGAAATGAGTTATGTTGGATATTGATCCCACCTCATTTAAAGAAGCTATGCAAAGTCATTATTCGTCTGAATGGCTTGATGCTATGAAAGATGAAATGAAGTCCATGAGCACTAATGATGTATGGGATTTGGTAGAAATTCCCAAAGGAGCCAAAATAGTTGGATGCAAATGGGTCTATAAGACCAAACGTGACTCCAAGGGTGATATCGAAAGGTTCAAAGCAAGGCTTGTGGCAAAAGGTTTCACTCAAAGAGAAGGGGTTGATTATAATGAAACATTTTCTCCCGTCTCTTCTAAGGATTCATTCAGAATAATTATGGCACTTGTGGCTCATTATGATTTAGAGCTACATAAAATGGATGTCAAAACGGCATTTCTAAATGGTGACTTACGTGAAGATGTATATGTGGCACAACCAGAAGGTTTTGTTGTGGAAGGAAATGAACATTTAGGATGTCATCTGAAGAAATCCATTTATGGCTTGAAGCAAGCATCATGAGAGTGGTATCTTAAGTTTGATCAAGTGATAAGGAAGTTTGGTTTTGAGGAGAATAAAGTGGACAATTGTGTTTATGTTAAGTTCAGGGGGAGCAAGTTCATCTTCTTGATATTATATGTTGATGATATACTCTTGGCCAGTAGTGATATAAATATGCTAATGGAGACCAAGAGGTTCCTTTCCTCTAAGTTCGATATGAAAGATCTCGGTGAAGCAGCTTATGTTTTAGGAACTGAAATTCACCGAGATAGATCCAGAGGGATCTTGGGGCTATCTCAGAGAGCATATATTGAGAAGGTACGGAAAAAGTACAACTTATATAAGTCCTCAGCCACGCCAGCTCCTATTGTTAAGGGTGACAAACTTGGGAATTTTCAATGTCCAAGAAATAATTATGAATCTGCGCAGATGAAGTCAATTCCTTATGCCTCAATTGTTGGAAGCATTATGTATGCACAAGTGTGCACTCGCCCTGATTTGTCATTTGTTACCGGGATGCTTGGTAGATATCAGTCTAATCCAGGTATGGATCACTGGAAGGCTGCTAAAAAGGTCTTGCGTTATTTGCAAGGCACTAAAGGCCTCATGCTTACTTATGAGAAATCTGATAACCTCGAGGTGGTGGGTTATTCAGATGCTGATTTTGCGGAGTGTGTTGACACTAAGAAATCCACATCAGGTTATATTTTCACCCTCGCAAAATGAGCTATATCATGGAAAAGCTCCAAGCAAACTGTCACTGCATCGTCGACAATGCAGACAAAATTTGTGGCATGTTATGAGGCTACCGGGCAGGCGGTATGGCTGAAGAACTTTATCCCGGGATTGAGAATGATTGACAGCATTTCTAGGCCTCTCACTCTCTACAGCGATAATCAACCCGCAGTGATCTACTCGAGTAACAACAAGTCAAGTGTTGCTGCCAAACACATTGACATCAAGTACCATGTTGTGAAAGATAGAATCCAGAATCAGTCAATAAATGTTAAGTACATTAGTACTAAGTTGATGCTAGCGGATCCGCTCACAAAAGGCTTACCACCCAGTGTTTTTAGAGAGCATGTTGTCGGCATGGGTTTGGTTGAAAGCTTTTGATCCTGGAAAAGTTGGAACCATTATGGCACTATCTCCCCAGAAAGGTTTGTTTTGAGATCGAATGGGAACCATAGTCACTTGGTTCAGCGGTACTTAACTGACTGTTGTAATCTATTGTCTTGGTGTACCATTTTATCAAAGGATGAATCTATAACGTGTGTAATGTTTATGTAAAGAATTATGTAAATAAAGTTTATGGATTACGAAAATAAAGTTTATGGAGCTCATAAGTTAAAGAAGTTCATTTTGATGTGAAGTGATGTACTATAGTCATTGGGTTAAATGGTGTTTTTATTGGCCATTATAATCTTTTCGTCTTAGTGCATTATTTTGTTAAAAAGTGAACTTATAAAGATCAGTCTTACGATCAAGGGGGAGAATGTTGGGATATTTCAATATGATCTAGGCTTCTATCCTAAGACATCTAAAATCAACATTTACGGCTGCTACTGTAGCACTGCTACAGTAGGTCGGTTTTGCCCTGATCGGGGGCATATTTTTCCATTCACAGTGTCGGTTCCCCTGGTGTCATGTGCTATTATATAAGGAGTTGTCTTATGGAGAATTAATATACGGCTCTCATTCTCTCTTCTCACACTAAGCTCCTAGCTACCGATCCAGCAAGCACTAAGAACACCAGGAAGAACCGTGACACACCTGCGCCAGTTCGTGCAGGAGAAGAGATCAGAAGGAGTAGATGGCTGCATCACAAGATTAAGGTAATCAGCTAATCTTTTACTGTTTTGTTGCTTACGCTTGAGCTAGTTGGTCCTAGGGGACTCAACATTATATGACAGTATTCAAGGGACTGAACTCGGTAAAGGTCAGAAATAGCACCCTTTTTTTTTACATTTAGAAATAGCACCTTACACATGCAAAGAAATATACAGCTGTGGATTAAGAAGAGTGATCTCTAGTAGGAGATGATGGTTGTAATAAGAACTTGACGAAAGAACTGAGAGAGGAAACACTTACGGAGTCAGCCAGCCTTTGGAAGCGATGATCTGCTTGGGCACACAAAGAGTGAGGCGATCGAGAAAGAGAGGGGGAAATAGACAATTCGAGCGAGGAAAAGACTCTGGAAGATGAAAAATGGAGGAGCCGTGTTGCCTGACTCGATCGCCTCCCGCCTCCGGGAGGAAGAAGAGTCTGATCCGCCGGCGCCTATTTTGTCTCCGCCACCCACATCCTGTTAAACTCTCCGCCACCCACATCTTGTAAAGCTTGGTCTCCGCCGGCGCCTATTTTGTCTGCGCCCTTGCCACCATGCAAAATTCCAGCCTCGAGAGAGACGCGTGGAGCAGAGCACATTCTCTTCTTCCTATGTAGTGTAGTAGTAGCAACTATGTTCCTGATCTTCCGCATCTCTGACTAGAATAGGTCGTTTCTGTTTGCTTGATTCAGCGGGCACGACGCGGAAGATGAGAGACGCAAACAGAAAATTCAGCAAGCCAGGGTATATTTTGCTCGTCTGCCTGTGCCTGCAGCTTAATATAGCGCCCTTCAGTTCTACTAATATGAATCTTCAAGGTTCACTTACTTTAGTACTGCTTCGGTGTTCATCAAGTATTTGGAGGAATACAACATAGATGTGGAGGGTTGGTCGAGCTAGAGAAAATTGTATTTCATAATTTTGGCGTATCTTTTGTTTTCGATGGATTTCTCTGTTCTTCACATATAAATCAGGTGTGCTGAATATTTCTATGAACGTGGAAAATTTCGTTGAAAATGCATTAAATCTTGGGCTCTCCGAATATGAAACAAATGTAAGGAGCCATTTAAAAATTCATTTCCCCACTTCATATTAGTCCTTTTCGGGTAAGGCGTAATGAAACTTTATAGGTGCATGGTAAACTACCTGCTACTTTTTTCTGAAGTTAAAATATGAGCTTTCCCAATTTTTCAAAAATCTGACTACATAGAGCACGGGTAATATCTCTATAAATCAACTAACTTAGGTTATTTTTTGTTACTTTCTAAGTGGGCTTGTTGGTGTTCTTTGAACTCATTGTTTTTTGGAGTACACAGACTGCAAGTGCGAGTAGATATGTTTTAGCATGATGACAAGATATCTACACAACATGGTACATTGGATGGACATAGCAAAATAAGGTGATATTTATTTACGATTCATATATAAGGGCGACTAGCGAGTGGGATGCGATTTGTCGTCGGGGTCCATGTATTAACGACCTAGCGGCAAAGAATTCAACCCTTCTTGATAAATGGCATTTTAATCTTCTTATCAAAGATGAATTTTGGCAAGCACTCCTCAGGAAGGTACATAGGTTTAAAGGCATTATCCTTGATTGGATTCACACTTTTGGAACACTTCAAATGGCAATGAAGAATCATTTGTTCTTTTTTGAATCATGTAATATCAAGAATGACTCGGAAATAAGATCTGAAAGATAAGTGTCAAAAAATACCACTGGAGGGGAACAATATCCAGCTCCATACAACATTGTCAAGCACAAGAGCGACACATTCGTCACAATTTTGGGGCATCTCTACCAAAGGTGACATTAAGAGAATATGTAGTCATCACAATGCTGGTGGCATGGAATACTCTTCTCAATCGGTGGGCAACAGTCCAATTGTCGCAATGGACTAATGAATTTCTATGAAATATACATCAGAATGACAAATTATAGGTTGATTCCATGTATGGTCAACTAGTTCATTCAGGGCACATGGTATGTGTTTTATGAGAAAGACAAGAGACCAATGCTTGGAAGTGTGCATAAGGGCTCAAACAAATTAGAGGCTGGAAAACCTGTGTGTCCTTCGCCATCTTGAACCTGCCATGCACAAACCTTCATCAAAAAAAGGAGAAAAGGAAAATAAAGAAGATAGTTAAAGTTACATCCACCTGAGCTCAAATACCACTTGTGATCAATCATTCACAGCACGACAATGAGATTTGTTAACGGTGATTTTTACGGTACACTGGTACTACAAAACCATAATCTGGAGTACCGAGAAAAGCTGACCGGCAGGGTATATAATTTGGACTTTTTCCCTTTCGTCCCAAGTTTTTTCCTCACGCCTCCATAACGAACGTCCCCGAGTATGTCGCCATCAGTTCGGGGTGTGCATGACCTGCCCTGCACGGTTCATCTCCGGCAAGGTGGGCCAGAGGTTCAGAGCGACGGCATGCTCAACCACGGCGTCGTGGCGCAGGGCTTGCTGTGTGAGATACTAGCCTACAAATTCTTGGTCCTTGTACGTTGATCGATTGATTTAGCAAGAAGTTAAACATCAGTTAAACTGGGATTCGCTGGAGAAGCAGAACTCTGTAACTCGACTTGATGCAGTGGTACATATCACAATTCAGTAGCAGATAAAAGATATACATGTTCATGGCATACTCAGTTACAGTCAGAGCCCGGTTGGAACTGGAGCACGGTGGGGATCAAGAGTCAATGGAGGAAGGGGTTGATCGTGAGCACGGGTGGAGTTGTGGTCTTGTGGAGGACGGTCTCCCTCTCCAGTTCAGGGCCGGCGCAGGATCTTCTGCCACAGGCCGACTGGCGGGTACCTGCGTCTCCGGCGACGACAGCAATTGTGAGTGGCGGGGGGCGCAACCGAGCTGTGGTAGTCTTCCTCCCATTCCTTGCCAACGACGACAGCCATCCATGCGAGCGTCGTCGAGCGGACGAGTGCATGCATGGTGCTACTTCTCCGGTTCCCTGTCGACGACGGCAGCCGTGGCCCCTAATCACACCCTGCCGTCAGGGCTCTCTGATGAGGGCTGGCCTAAGGCCACGCAGCGCCTCGTCCCGGCCGAATTTTGTCCTCGATCTGATATGGAGATGACCATTTCGATGAGGAAAACGTTTTCCCAAAACTCGAGATCAAGGCCAAAATACCCCTCCAATCAGTGGCGGAGCCAGGAATTAAGATGAGGGGGGCGAACAGTAAAAAGTGTGCCACCGGCGATTTTTTTAGACAACACATGTAATCTACAAGGGGGAGCGGACAAGAGTGAGGGTAGAGAATGGACAGGAGGGCGGTGGCGGCGGATCTACCAGGGAGCAGAGAGGAGCGGCCGATAGTGGATGGGGGGAGCAGCCAGGATCGGCCGGCGGCGGATCGAGTGCGCATGCCTGTTGGCTGCAGCGGGAATAGGCGAGCACACGTAGAGTTGGGGATCGAATGGAGAGACCTAGCACGACCTAAATACCAGGACATATGTATACGTATATGAAAAGCTTCATGGAGTGTCCTATAATAGAAGTAGACAATCATTATCGAAAAAAAAATATTAAGACAACAAAAATTGAAAATTTTGCTACAACAATCAGCATCTGTCGACAATAGAATCAAAACTGATAAAAAAAAATTGGTAGAGCACTGGATATGCAGGTGAACCAAGAAGAACAGCCAAAACCATTGTATTTCAGAAAAAAAAGACCTACAAAAGAGATAGTGAAAAAATATGCTAGGGAGAGGAATCGAACTTGGGACCTGACGTTTCGCGCAAATATTGAAGGTGGGCTAGCCACTAGGTTCGGAGGCAGGTTGGTGTTGTATGGATGGATTTACTATACTAGTACAGGAGTTTAGTAATGAAATAAAAACATACACTTCATTTACATCTTATACTTACAATTTCGCCCGAGCTGAGGGGGGGCGGCCGCCCCTCCTCGCCCCCCTGGTGGCGCCGCCACTGCCTCCAATGGAGGTACTCCGCGAGTTCCGGCTGAGTTATGCGTGAGTACTCGGTGTGCCAATTGTGGAGTACTAAACCATACAAGCCATTGGATCAACAAAAATTGACGGTTCATGTTAATTTCGGGGTACTGTAAAAGTCCTCTTTATTAACGGCATTTTTTTAACCGATCTCCACGGGGCATTGACTATGGGTACTACTCTCCAATAGGGATGTAAATGGTCGCTTGAATGACGCCATATAATACCATATATTTCAGTCAATCATTCAAACCGTTACATCCCTACTCTCCAAGTACCAAATTGACATATTACAACGACGACAAAAACCTAACGAGGTTATCAGACCCTTCCTGACCACCCCGCCATTTTGTGTCTAACCTAGCAACTTTTGTCTAGTCTATTTTGGCCCGGCTTAAGTTGCACGTGTTCAGTTAAAAAATCTAACCATCCACTAATTATAGTTTAACTATGGCACAACGCATATCTCAACAGCTAGTACAAAGTTTTTTTTACATTTTTTTGTTAAAAGTGTTGTGACATAGCTTTTTAGCGCATGTAATATTTTAGAATAATATGCTCAGTTCGTTACTCATATTTATAATTTCGTAGCCACTTGTATGGCTATTTTCCTAGGGTAAATTGTGAGCAGTTCATCCTGTTACACGAATACCAAGAAACATGGTGCGTTGAGTTCCTTACAGTTGACATTTTTCTAGTTGTCGACCTTCGACAATCGATTGCTGGAATCAAAACAGAAGAGCAACATAAACTGCTGAATTCAACATTTAACCCTCATATCTAATTCTAATTAGTTCTCAGTCCATACTGATTAGGCGATCGAACACGTCCAATTCAAGATGCCAAAAAGTTAGCTCCCAAGCCAAGCCGCGTCCATCATGGATCACTCCATGCCGGCGATCTCCTCCTTGATGCTCTCTGTGACCTCCGGAGCCGCGGGGGCCGCGGTGACCGTGACCTGGGCGGCCCCGTCCCCACGCCGCGTCATCGTTGCCGCCAGGACCTCCACCCCGCGCCGGTCGAACACCTCCAGCACGCGCGTCAGCGCGCCCGGCCGTGCCGCCGCCGGCGGCAGCCGCACGACGAAGCAGACCGCCTCGCGGGACGCCACCTCGACGTCCGGGCGGCGGCGCGCGTCGTGCTGCAGAGCCCTGTACGCCTCCAGCACGCCCGCCGTGTCCGCCAGCACCTTCAGGTGCGCCACCGCCGCGTCCAGGATCTCCACCTGGTTCGCCTGCACGTGTGCATCAATCAGGCTAACTGTCAGTCTCTGCGATGAGAAGACGAGGGGGGCGCCACTGCCAAGAACCGGCGAGGCCAGGAGAAGGCGAGAGCACGTGCGTACCCGAGTGGGAATGCTTGGGAGCAGCGCGGCCAGCTCGGCGTACAGGTCGGACGCGGGCCTCGTGCGCTGCCGCCTCCTGGGCGCCTCGGCGAGGAACAGCTCCGGTGGTCGACGCCCTCCGGCCATGGGAGAGTCTTGGAATCAGTTGGGTGGTGTCGGGAAGAATCTGCTGCTGCCTTGTAATCAGCTTGGCTTGGCTTGTGGAGAGAAGGAAGCTGCTTTGTAGGTGCGAGCCGAGGTGAGCAGTGCCATGTGAGGAGGCAGCAGCTGCTCCTTTGCTCGGTGGGCGGAGAGCTTTTGGTTGGTGATGAAAGCCAGGAATGGCAACTGCGGCCATGGCTAGGCAGAGTGCAGAGACCAAAGAAATTTCCTACTCGGGAAGGACGAGTCTTGGTCAGCAGCTGGGTCTTCAAAAGAGACAAAGACATAGGATCACATGCCTCTCTTCTTCCTCTTACTTTTTGTTGTTCCTCATACAGGGGACATTTCAAAAGTAAATGTTCCATTTGGGGCATATGCATGCTAGAGGTGAAGCGGCGCATTTCATCCTATATATGGCCCCAATGTTATTAGGATGATCACAGGATTGCCTGTGATGGTCAATTCATCATGTGAGACACTGTACTCTTGATCAAACTTTCCAAAGTTCAGTTTACTGATCAGTCATTGCTAGTTTAGCTCGTGTGGCTCCACCGTATATATACTATGGCAATGTGTATTTGGATCTGATCATTTCAATCCGAGTTTTCTAGGTACATTGCATGCCGCTATACATTCACGAGTCATCGCAGCTCATTACCACTTGACAATTGACATCTCTCAAGATTTCGGAGGAATCAAACACGAATTTCAACAGAATCTTGTGATCGTTTCTTTTGGGCTGGTTCTGACAAGGCTTCCGGGGGCAAATGCAAGAATTGGAGGGCTGTGTGTAGGCCGACAAAGTTGGGACTTGGGAGGGCTCGGTAGTTTACATATTTCCAAATTCGGAAGGCCCCTTCGACCTTGGTGGCTTTGGTTCGTGTGGACGGACTAGACCAAGGCATGGATCGGCCTAGGTAGTCCATGTGACCGAGGGAGGGGGGAGATACCTCAACGATGAATACTTGCCCTGCAGGAGATTGTCCATGAGCTCAAATCCAAGAAGCGAGGTGGGATCCTTCTTAAACTGGATTTCGAGAAGGCGTATGATAGGGTCAACTGGGACTTTCTCTCTGAAGTTCTGCTCAAGAAGGGTTTTGGCGCAGGTTTTGTTCACAAGGTATCGCAGTTAGTCAGGGGTGGCAAAATTACGATGTCAATCAATGGGGAGGTAGAAGCTTATTTCTGGAATTAGCGGGGGGGGGGGGGGGGGGGGGGGGGGAGGTAGGGCGATCCTCTTTCCCCGCTGGTTTTCAACTTTGTGGCAGAGGGCCTTTAAGCCATGCTCACTGTTGCGGCTGATGTGGGACATATCCAGGGTGTGGTGTTGCATTTGATTCTTGGGGGAGTCACCTACAATACGTCATTTACTTGGGGCTGCCTATTGCGGACAGAAAACTGACTATCCATCAGTGGAATTTCCTGGTCCTCGGTTTGGCAGGTACACTGGAGCTGTGGGTGGGCAGGTTCTTGTCCTCGGATGGACGTCTGATCTTGTCCAACTCATGTCTCGCAAACCTTCCCATGTTTGCTATGGGGTTGTTTTTACTCCAGGGAGGAGTGCACAGAAAGTTTGAATCACATCGGACTATAGGTTATATTGGGAAGGGGCTGGTCCAAAATGTAAATATCACCTGGTTAGCTGGCCGGCGGTGTGTCGGCCCAAAGAGTTTGGGGGACTAGGGATCATCAATTCCAAGCATATGAACTCGGCATTGATGCTCAAATGAATCTTGAAACTTTATCAACATGATACCTCAATCTGGCACAGCTGATTAGGGCTAAGTACTTACCTACTGATGATATTTTTGCGGCTCCTACAGGGGTAGGGTCGCCTTTCTGGAGAGGCCTAAATAAAATTAAAAACCTGTTCAAATTGGGCCCAAGGCACTCAATACGCAACGGGCAACGAAGACAATTCTGGTTAGATAATTGGATAAGGGTGCCCATGCGGGAGCGTTTCCCACTCATCTTTGCCATTTGTGAAAATCAACACGCCTTGGTGTCGGAGGTGGCTCGCTCTCAGTTGTCCCTCCGGCGTACACTTGATGTGCCGGCCCGAGCCGAATGGGTAGAGCTCGACAAACTGATCCAACAGATAGTCTTGTCTAATGGGGTTGATGTGGTATCTTGGTCGTTACAAGAGTCAGGGGTCTACTCGGTGGATTCCATGTACCGCAAACTTGTGCAAAGGGTCTCGGTTACTCACTTTGAGGATGTTTGGAGGACCAAACTACGGTCCAGAGTCTAGTTGGCTACGAGACATGGTCCGTCTGACGGGTCTTATGCTCTATGTGGGACGGTAGAGGAGGCTACACACATGTTCTTCAGTTGCTCACTCAACAAAGTTGGCTTGGAGTGTTCTCCATTCAGTTCTAGGTTGCTTGTGGTGTCCGGTGAATTTTGCGCAATTCTTTGTGATTCTCTCGTCTCTCTCGGGACAACACCGTAGGGTGGTGTGGGCCTTGTTTGTCGCATAGAGTTTGGCTCTGTGGAGCATTCATAATAAACTTGCTATTGAGGGGAAACTCATTAAGCACCCTGCTGATCTTATTTTCAAATGTGCCATGTTCCTGCAGCTTTGGTCCCTAAATACCAAGGTGCACGACAAGCCAAGGCTAAGAGCATCTCTAACAGAGCCCTCAAACCGCAGAACCTTAAAATCATTATAAGGTTCTGAAATGGAGCATTTTTTGCATAAAAACGACGTGTGCCATAGCAGTGCCCTTAAAATGATCCTAAAAAAATCCGTGCAAATCCCTGAAACGCCACTGGGAGATCCATCGGGAGTTTTCCCCCAAATTGACTGCAACTAGACTGAGGAGCGATGCCACCACGCGCACCGAGTCACCGGCCATCGGCCGACGGTGCCGTTGGAAAGATGAGGCCGCCACCGTGATGCCATGGATGGAGGGCCTCCGCCTCGGGCTGGTGCATCGACTGCCGTTGCGGGCAGATAGTGTTCTCGTCCCTGCCGTCCCTGACTGCCGCTGCGGGCGGATAGCCGCTGGGCGTTCTCTTCCTCGTCGGTCTTCTCGTCGTGCCTTCTCCGACGTAGGCTTGCGGCGGCGTTGGCGGGCGCGGCGAGCTGCGGGGGCGCTGGTGCGCACGACGGCGCGGTGTGAGATGCGGGGGTGCAAGTGGGCGCGGCGGCGCGGTGTGAGCTCCGGCGACGGCGGCGGCCTCGCCGGAGGCTGATTCCCACAGATTCCGGCAAGGCTGAAGTTATTTTACGGTTCGGCGCGGTTTGAGAGCTTTGTTAGAGATGCTCTAAGAAGGCTGGTGGACAAGTTGAAGGGGTTGTATACACAATTTCGACCTCCCCCGCTTGATGGCGCTGCGGGAAGCGGACGCTCTCGTGTTGGAAGGAACTAAGGACCCGTAGTAGTTGGAGTTGTCTGCTCTTTAATTTGTATTCTCCTTTGTGTTGGGCTTTTTGCCTAGGTCTTTCCCTTATGTTTTAGCTTTTGATCATGTCTTTCTTTTGACAAAAAGCTGATTGCCGCAGCATGTAATATATGTATACTCTGGCTTTGCCTTATTAATTTAAGGTCGGACGTGCCTTTTATCTAAAAAAAAATACTTGCTTGTCTGAACATTTCCTTGTTCTGCCATTAGGCCAGTAAAGAGACTCCCTTCTTTATTACGATGTACATCCCAGAACCCCCAGCTTGCTCCTTCCACTTACAAGTGTATCATTAGGTTCTGGGAAAATTACTTGTTACTGTAAAAGGATATGGATCTTCTTTTCAGATCCTAATCGCCAATATTTTGTACTAACAAAGGAGGCACAGCCAGATGGGTGTTTTCACAGAGCGAGATAACAACTGCAGCACGGAACAACAAAAGGAAAATAACCAGCTGCTATAATTCATACTAGTTGATAAATAACTTCTACAACAGTTTGGGGTAGCAACAAGGAGCACTGAGCTGTGCTAAGGAAGCATAACAGGACTCCAACATCTAGAATGATAATACACACCACAAACAATGAAAATATTTTCTTATTTCCACCCAGCGCCGTCCTTACAAGAAAACCTTTAAATCATCATACACAGTAGATACGTCTCAGCCTAGCTTCCTCAGCTGCCACCTGTAATAAATATAGGAAGATAATAAGACGACATCCAAGGGTCCAAGGGTTTTAGTATGATCAAAGTTTTTAGTCTCTACATCTTCCTTTGAACCTGTCCACGTGTTAGGACGGCTTCTACGCCCACATGGCAAGTATACGTTCAAGTGGCCACCAGAGTATGCGCCAGCCTTGTCAGGATGCTTCATATCGATCGTTCCATGATTTATGCAACCATAGCAGTGGCCTTCATTAAAAAAGATGAGAACAGATAATTGTTATAGCTCACGTCATATCATTGAGGGCAATTTTTATCGAGATGCAAGTTCAACAATGAATTTTCTTTCTGAATTTATATAAGTGGACAAGACAGGATATGCAAAATCTTTGAGTGAATATCCAGTCTTTCTACTTACCATTTTCGTTGGATTCAATCTTGCAGAAACAATTGAGCACCAATTCATTGTCTTTTTCCACTTTCACTTCAGCAAAGAAAAGATCTTCAATTCCATCTTTGGTCTTTGCAGTGAAATTGAAATGCTTGTACAACTTATAGTCTTCATAAATTGTTTGATAGTACAACACATCCTTGAATTCATATGCAAAATCCTAAGAGAATGGTGCTGATTAGCAATCATTACATAGAAGGAGACAGGACGATGTGTGTGTGTGTGTGTGTGTGTGTGTGTGTGTGAGAGAGAGAGAGAGAGAGAGAGAGAGAGAGAGAGAGAGAGAGAGAGAGAGAGACACATACCTCAACAAGTTCGCTATCCTCACTATACTTGTCCAGTAAAGCTTGAAGCATTAAACTCATTTGCTCACGGGTATGCTCCATTACTTGCTTGTCTGAGTATTTCCTTGTTGTGCCATCAGGCCAGTAAAGCATTTTATTTATAAAGGTGTCCATCCTAGAATCCCCAGCTTGCTCCTTCCACCTACAGTGTATCATTAGGTTCTGGAAAATATATTTACTCGCTATTGTAAAAGGATATGCATCTTCGTTTTCAGATCCTAATCGCCAGTGTTTTGTAACAACGAAAGCACAGCTAGAGGGCGTCCCAAAGCTAAAAGCTTACTAATTCTACAATATACAATTCAGATGATAGTACACCAAAAATTAATAAGAAATAGCAGCTCGAATATGTAATTTTAAATTTTGAATTATACTTGTGAATTATGGCTCCAATTCAAACTGCTGAGTTAATTTAAGGTATCCCACAGCGGGAACTTGAAGAGAATACCAAATATCTAGGGTAGCATTTCTGTGATCAACTTAACAGCTCTTCTCAAGGAAATATACAAGTGCAGATCGATGCAGGTGTGCAAGCACGAAGAAACTTGAGAAGAAGAAAAAACGTGAAAGAAATTGAGAAACCATACAGCGTTTTATGCGTCTTGTCGTGAAGATAGCGCTCAACAGCCTTTTCAACCTCCTGTGGGCTCTTGAATGGACCACCGAGATGAGGATATGTGTGATGATATCCTAAACGATCGATCCTGATGTAGAACCTGAAGTACCAATCAGGAGGTTTGTTGACATAAATGGTTGGCTTAGGGGGAGGGGTCTCAGCTTCAGCCTGTGGGGAGGATGAGGAGGTGGCAGTGTCCTTGAGTGTTGTAGTGCCGAGCAAATTGCTCAGGTACGAGACGGACGGTTGCGGCTGCGTCCGTGCAGATGGAGGCTCAGCCCCATGATCCTGGCACCTGAATTAAGTAAATCCATGAGTACAAGTTTCTTCTTTTGTTTATACAAAAATAACGAAAAACAGGGCCCTAGAGGGCGGAACATTGCAAGAGTAGCACTATTATAATGGTGAGTAGAAATAATAGCTAATAAGTGAACTATTCATATCATCCATCATCATCGTGCTATCTGCTTTGGACAAAGCATGACAGAAGAAAGGATTTTTTTGGCTGATTCATCTACAAGCTGATCGATTTGTTGTTGCAATCATCCGAGAAACAAAATTAGATCAACCGCCCTAGCTAGTTAGGCAATCGATCAACTAGATTGTGATCCACGCGCCGATTAGATTATAAAAGCAAAACGAAGATAGGGGGCATACGGGTTGGGGGCAGCGCCACCGCGGGAGGGGGCGACCATATCGCGGGAGGCGGCGGCGACACCGCGTGAGTCGACCAACTCGATCTACCTACACAAGTCGACGAGATGAAGAATATGCTACGTAGCCCTGGATCGGTCTCACAAATTAAGCCTTGAGATGGAGAATATGCTATGTAGCCCTGGATCGTTGTCTCCGAATCGTATTGCTATCAGTACCGGCCGGACAGGCGGACACCAAACGAAACCGACCCAGACATCTGCTCTCTTTTCTTAAAAACGTCAGTTGGTCTGGAATACGGAGTATAAACGATCCTGCCACATCGCTGCCAGGCCAATTCTGGCCGCAAATTCTACGGGCCACGCGAGGTCCTGCTTCTTTTCCAGTAACAAACAAAACAAGTACTCCCTCCATTCCATATTAGATAAATTGGATGTATCTGTTAGAATATTAGGCACAATTTTCATGATTAATTCCAGTATATTTAACATTATAACAGCAGCTACTAGCATGTTAATCTCGCAAATACTAGATGTATTAATTAACATGAACAGCAGCAAAACATCTACATACATAGACATACTAAATCGGCACATCGGCATGTGATGAACGTAACGAACAACTGTAGATGAAGTAGTCGTAGTAGTCGTCGTAGTTGTTGCAGCAGCAGCAGCGACGGCAGCAGCTTCCTGAAGTCGATGGCGACGTTGTTGACGAGCAGCCCGCGAGTCCGGCGAGCGTACACGTCCAGGAAGGCGAGTCGTGATGAAGAGGTCCAGAGCAGTCGCGCGGAGCGCTTCCCAAAAACCTTATTCGACCTCTCCCGTACAGGATCACAAGGACGAGGGTTCCGGAGACCTGCTGTCCCGTTCGCCGGTGCACGCCGGCGCTCGGGATGGAGTAGACTACGGTGGCGACGCAAGGCACGAGGTGGCAAAACCTAGATCGGTTTGGTGTCTCTGCAGCGAACGCAGTGCCCGACTTTATATAGCACGTCTAGGGAAAACCCTAACGGGTACAACATGGGCCAAGTCCACGTCGCGCACGTTTAGATCGGTTACAGTACCCACGATCCGGGAGCGACCCGAACCGACTATCTGTGACGCGTCCGTCCAAACCGTTTTTCCCAGACTGCAAAAATAAAGCTCGGCTCAGCGAGATTCCCGCGGCGCGGCGCGGCACGGCGCGACGAGACGGGCGGTGTGGTGCGGCGGAGGAGGAGGAGCGCGTGAGAGAGGCTCATGTTCTCACAAGCTTACCAAGTAGCACTCCACTCCACTATATAAGGTGGTGCCACTCCTCTTAAACAAGCAACGTGCTAAACTTTAGCTCCCACTCCACTCTTATATGTGCTGCCATTTTTCCATGGGTTTTGAGATTTCAGAAATTGCTATTGGGATTTCCACTCATGTGCCCAAATTCTAACAGTATCTACACTTGTAATATAAAAAAACGTTCGTGGTAGATCTTAACACAACATTATAGGTGTTCACAAAGTCGACATTTTTAGTGGTGTATGTAAATAGACAAAATTGATGTTGAATAAACCTTTTGACGATGCCAAATGTTACGAGGTTCACGGCCACATCGGATCGAATCGAAATCATTACAAACCAATATTAAATGGAGTCGTTGTCGGCCCCTGTCACTGCCTATGTAGGATGCTACTCACCACTTCTTCCTCTCCTCCTCTTTACCATCATAGTACTCGTAGTCGTCATCCTCCATATCCCCCAGCTCCCACGCATGAGTGGAGAAACCGCCCTCGCCACCACATATCATTTGGTTCAAGATGTTGACCACGTCGCTCTCGACGGCAGTTTCGAACCGCTGGTGGGCGACACTTTCCTGATCGTCAAACAACAAGCTACGATCAGTGCTCTGGGAGGGACCGGCACCATCTGATAGGATAAGACCCTGCACAAGGCCGACGACTCGTCGTTGAAAGATTGGTTCGAGGTCGAGGAGGTGCGCTTGGCAGGCGACGGCCTAGTCAGTGATGATGGGCGAGAAGATGGTCATGCCGTCGTCAGGAATGATGAGCTTGTTTTCGCCAAACTCGGGAGATGAGAACCGCCGAGACTCAAGGCTGCCGCTTTCATGGAAGAAAGCCTATGGTAATATCCGTCTGAGAAAATGGCCAAATGACATGCATAAAATAGCCTGGTTTCCGTATGCTTTCCTTGGTTTTGCTAACAATCCAAGTATCAGCTAGCGCCACGCCTGCACAATCTGGAGCATTTGCCCAAATCATCATCAGCACTCAACACAATCCTTACCCACTAGTTTCAATGGGATTAGCAATCCATCTAGCTTGAGAGACCACATTGATTAAGATTTCTCTATTGGATTTGGCAACAATTACTCAGTCGGTCAGCAGAGAAGGAATGGGCAGATTGTGGCGATGGTTGACACAGTAGTGGCGTGAGGGGCTGACGCGAAATTTAAATGACACAATATAACCTAGATGTCGGTGACAATAAAACTGTAGAAAAAGATGTCAGAAACAATGTTGCCGATCTCAGGCATTGAAACAATAAAATGAGAAATGTCGTGACAATCATATGTTCCGTAATATCACTGGGCCAACCCTTGCGCAAACTGTAAAACATCAACAGGTTAACCAATATGCCCTAACTTACGGAGAAGGAATCACAGATCTGTATTCATGAGCCAATAGATGGTGGAATCCTGTTATTGTCACGCTGCAATGCCAAGTTAAAAGTCAGCACTGGATAGTTGTTCTTCTGACTTGTCGTCACCCATGACTCTTGCTAGCATCGCGTATGTGGAACATAAGCTGCGAACAGATTACAGCAATGAGCAAGAGATTCATTTTTTCTGAAGTTACAAAATTGTTAATTATCAGAAAAATAAATAAACGAAGGCTTTGCCTTTTTCATTAATTAAGAACAGGGTTGTCTGTTTAATCAACGGAAAACCAGGATAAAACTGATTAATTAGCAGATAATCACCTTGACGCCCACATAGAACGTAGCAAATATAACGGCAAGGGCAGGCAGGGCTGCAGCATGGAAACATGTATTAGCTAGACTTTGTGCACATTTAACTCACAAATTGTTTACTCCAAGTGATGAATGTGATCATGCAACTCACCGTCCTTCTGGAGCATCTGTGACATCAGATCCTTAAGGCCCGATGGACCCACGACATAGCCAACAAGGTTTGCCACCTATATGCATTGAACATGTCACGAGCAGCAATTTTCTTACAACCAAGAAGGTAAGTATCTGCTTGATCTGGTGTGCAGATCATAATTTATGCACATCCGAAGTTTGTGCAGAAAACCATAACTAATTAACACTCAAATACAGAAGCGAGGAAAATACCATAAGGCAGCTGATTGTCAGAGCACCACCAATTGCACCTAACTCACGGTGAATGAACCGTCCAAGGGCACTTTTTGCCTGCAGAATATTCTGGAAGTATTACTTGCAAATAATGTAAAACTGAAGCGTCTAGCATGAATGCTGAAAGATCTATGATTACAAGGGAGAGTAAACAGACGGACTTGAAACATCTAGCATAAAAGGATCAAAACCACACACTGTTGCAGTACTACAGATACCTAGACATCATGTTGCCTAGTTGTTTGGACATTCTATTGTTATGTCTTTCTCCAAACAACAAAAGTAACTTAATGCAGTAAAGCTAAATTTAGTCAGCATGCATACTGTTCCGAAAATTTGAAACTTGGTACGAAGCAGATGAACTGCAAGAGAAGCCAATAACAACCTTCAGATTACCTGTAAGTTGTTTGATAAAGACTTGATTAATATTTCAGGTACAAAAAATAAGCATGTTAACCACGCCCATGAAATGAGTTTCCTGTTTAAGAGAAAGCAACCACATGATCAAGGTATGTCACACAAGTTCACAACGTCGATGTTTAAAAGACTTAAGGAGATTGTTTGAAAGGTACCACTCCAAGTCATGCCAAACTGCCACGAATGTGAATACAATCCAAATACTAAGTATTTTCCTTTGAGACCCACCAAGAGGTATATACAAGTACCTGCAACAAGAAATAGATAAAAGGATGTTACGCTTTGAGATTCATCAATTCCTATGTGTATTGACTTCAAATGCACCTCTGTATAGACATATATCAACTCTAGAGCTCCATGCATGGTCATGGGGTTCACTAATCATGTGATTGGGCATAAACTACATCTGAATCTGAACTTTATGCATTTTTTACTTATTATTAGTAATAGTTAATATCATTTAATCATTGTATAAGTCCCTCGCATTACCTTATCTATACATCAAAGTGCGGTGGTGCTATGAAGAATAACAAGTAGACTCCCGAAATTTGCCAAGAAGACATAGAACCATAATACTTAAGCCACCTACTTTTACAGACCTGACCAGCCATCTGTTAAAAGAAGCATGCCAGCTTTTCCAGAAACTCTCCAGGTCATGACAATTATTTATGCATCTAGGCATGTTTTCAGGTGTCTCAATTCCTCCTACCTGTAATAAAATGCTAAGTTTAAATCCTTGTTTGTTTAGATCAATTCAATTTCAGCACATAATACATCTGTCAAGCAGAAAGGACATATTGAAGTCACTTTAACACAAAACATAACAAGCTGGGAGTTAACACTCCAAGAAGATGAAAGGATGCAGAATGGACTACAGAGCATATTGAGTACGCGATTTCAATGTTGTAGTACCAGTGAACAGAACCTGAAGTACCGCCAAATAAGAAAGAATTTTAACCACATAAAGTTCAGCACCTGCATAAAAACTGTAGTGTGTTAGCGAAGAAAAGAGGCATCAGTAATGGTGGACATAACTAATGAGGTGTTCTAGTACTCCCTCCGTCCACAAATACGTGTCTCAAGTCTCTCAAAAAGTACATCTTCTTTTTGAGAGACTTGAGACACTTATTTGTGGACGGAGGGAGTACCTCACAACCCATGCAAAAAACCTATCGAAAATGAAAATTCAGTGTTGTTACACCTATTCAAACTCAGATCCATCTACCAGATCGTGGGTTTTGATCGTCACTTACTACCTCGCGATTTTCGTACTACCGAAGTGGGTTTTGCGACTGATTGACGAGATTGGTCCCGGCCCAGTTCTTTTGGCGGCTTAAAAAATAAGCCGACCCCTTCCAGCTTCAGCTTACAATTTGGGGCTTCTAGTTTAGTTAAGTGATAACCAGTTTAGAAGCTCCAACTAATAAGTTGGGTGGCATATGCGAGAACCTGGAGAGGGGCGGCTTTTTTTTTAAGCTGGCAAAAGAACTGGGAAAAAAGCGCGGATCTGGGCACCAGAGCTCAGGGGTGGCTTATTTTTTAAGCTGGCAAAAGAATTGGGCTGCGATTTGTAGGCCAAGACAGCTCAGGGGCCTTGGTGTTACCAACCAAGAAATGTTTGGACATGCTTTGTGGCTCAGCTGGTGGTGGCTTGCTTGGATAGATGATTTGTGGCCTTGGTTGGGGGTGTGGCTGCCCTGCTCAGCAACAGATATGGAGCTCTTACGAACATCCACTACCATCTCTCTTGGCTGCGGAGCTAGGAGCCTCTTTTGGCACGACAGCAGTCCCCTGAAGCTTCGGTTCTCGGGCCTATTTGTGATCGCGACCCGTACAGCTTGCATGGTCCAAAACGAGCTCTCCGATGGTAACTGGATGCAGGCGCTTCAAAATTTGTCCAGAGCTCGGGATGGACGAATTCATCACTGTGGGACATCATCTACGAGGTCCAGCTTTTGCCGAGGCGGGATAACATTTCATGGCGATGGACGTCATCTAGGATCTAGACGTCCACGTCGGCTTGTTCGTAAGTACCCCTATTTCTATCTATACCTCGTACCCGATGCCAGTTCCTTGGGAGCCATCCACCCTTCGAGACGAGGAAGATTTGGAATGCCCATGCCGAGCCAAAATGCAAGTTTCGCGTGGGTGGTGGCACATGGAAAAATTAGAACAAGCAACAACTTGGCTTTGCAGGAATTGCCGTACTCCAGATTTGCAAGCTTTGACACATCCATCCGGAAACGGTGCAGCACCTTTGCCATCGGTGTTCCTTCACGGTTAGGGTCAGAGACCAATCCCTTCCTCAACTTCTACGACAATGACCTTTGACCTTTGGTGGACTGACTACATACAAATATGGAAAAGACATGAAGAGAGTGGCAAGTGGCATCATCTCCTACCATTGAGGTAGTGTGGCTTATCCGTGAGGAGATTGCTTTGCGAGCACATACTCACACGGGTGACCTTGGAGACCAGGCGCAGTTTGTTCTTAGTTTGATTACTGCCTTTTTTCAGTTGTCTCCTCAGAGGCCCTCTTGTAAATACTTTTCCTCTCTTCTAATCGAAAAGGCAGAGCACCTGCCTTTAATCCTAAATAAACTCAGATCCAGATTCCAGCAAGGGCCTGCAAAGCCAAGCGTACCAAAGCAAGGGCTTCTTAGGAAAGACAAGCCTAAAAAAGGCAGTCCTCAAACCAATATCCTATTTCTCTTAATAAAGTCAATAATATTATGTAAATCAGAAAATGTCTTTCTCTCCCGAGCTCCAGTGCTCCCTCCATTTCAAAATATTAAAACATTATATTTACAGGTTTCAAAAAAAATTTGAAAACAATTCTGGACATAGCCAATGATATGTCCTACAAGTATGTAAAAGCGCAATGCAAAAAAAATTGCATTATGGGCTACAATAAAATGAAAAAATCTGATAATTTAGAGATTTGAAAATATGCATACTCAGATCCCCACTTTTGTCATTTTGTGTGTAACCCATAATACCTACTCCCTCCGTCCCAAAGTAAGTGTCTCAAGTTTGCCCACAAGTGAATGTATCTAGACATGTTTCATATATAGATACATCTACTTTTAGACAAACTTGAGACACTTATTTTTGGATGGAGGGAGTATAATTTTGCATTCTCAATTTTCCATGCTTGTAGGATACTCCCTCCGTCCACGAATAAGTATACTTCTACGTTTATCCTAAGTAAAACTTACTAAGATTTGACCTACTTTATGGGGAAAAGTCCCAGCATTTATGACACTAGTATCACTAGATCCATTTTGAAATGAAGTTTCAAAATATATATCAATTTGATGTCATATATGTTGCTACTATTTTCTATAATATTGGTCAAATTTTAAAAGTTCGACTTAGAACTAAAGCTAGAAATACACTTATTCATGGATAATGAGTATATCATTGGCTTCATCCTGATTTTTTAAAAATTCGTAAATATATTTTTGATTTTTTAAATGGAGGAAGCACTGGAGATTGGGAGCCAGAAATCATATATAAATTATTATTACTTTAGCAAGCTTTTTCAGGCATCTGGCCGAGCTGCAGGCTGAAATTTTTTACCTAAGCCCAGAAAAATCACACTGGAAACTTGTTTATTTTTTTCAGAGGAAATGAAAACTTACATGCAGGCCACTAAGTTAAAAAGAACTTCGCTAAAACCAGAAAGAATAAGCACACGTGATAATATCAACTACTAAACGTGCACCCTAAACTTACAGGCCTTTCAATTAAACCCAAACTTAACTAAAACAGAAACAATAAGCACAAGTGACTAGTGATAAATATCAACTGCAATGTGTATACAATCTTACCCCATAACTGATGATAAAGATCTCAAACGGTGTCAACTGCTTCCATAGTCGGCTGCCATCAGAGTATTTACTTCAAATTTTATAATTGGTATAGTGACAATCATAAGAAAGGATCAATCATAATGTCAAACTGAAGTACCTGACTACAAAGGCGTTGTAGTGGAAAAAGTGTGTCATGGCTTCCATAAGAAGGAAATTAAGGATCCATCTCAGTCCATACAAACATATCTGTCCAACTGAATAGTTCTTTTGGGGTACATCTAACTGCAAGGTCGCTACATAAACAGCTGGTTAGTATGTGTAACTGAAGGTATTTCTGAAGTACCAGACAGTCACTACTCGATACATAGTTCAAGTCTTCTACGGACTACTGCAACACAGTTTCTAGAGTCACCCAATACAATTTTGAATGAGTTAATGTTAGGTACAGGAGCTTGTGGCCCCACCATGGCAGCTACTCCCTCCGTTTTTAAATATAAGATGTTTTAGCCTTTTTCCACATTCACATGTATCTAGACATGTTTTAGTGGCCATGTTCACTCATTTAAGTCTGTATTTAGACAACATATTTAATAGCTAAAACATCTTATTAAAAACGGAGCGAGTACCAATCATGTGATAAGATCTCAATCCCTCATTTAGGTAGCTTATCATTAAAATTAGGATGATGTCTTTTTTCTTGGCCTTGCGCCAAATAGAGACAAGATCTACGATGTGCTACATCGGATTGGATAGTTAGGCCTCAATATAAATAGGACCCCTATGGGGATTGAGAAATAAATCAAGCAAGAGAAGAATACTTGCTGCCATGCCCCTAGGGTGAGGGCCCTTCCCCTACCACTCCCTAAACCCTAGTACACAACACTAGGAATCAGAGTTGAATATATTTCTCAACAAAATATATGAAACCTGAATCCAGGTATAGAGTGCAAAAGAAAAATTAACATTCATGGACGATTGTTTACTATTCATTCCACTCTAAACTGCAAATGTATTTTTTTCCTGGAGCTGAATTTTCAAATTAGCAAACATGCTATGTTATCCCTAAAATGAATTCCTACTACTGTACTATTTCTTTTTCAAGCTATTTTATTTTAGGCTAAACAGTGCGAAAGGTTCCCACTGCAATTTTTATATTAATAAGAATCACGTAATGTGAAAATTCATTTTCCTTTTGTAAATCATAATTCATAACTAATAACAATCAAGAAAACACTTCTTCTGCTGTTTTCAGCTTTTGCAAATCCAAATGAGACAAATCAGCTATAATAGAAAACTACCTAGAGAAAATACCAACCTGTGCTGCAAAAGCGTTGTAGCTTACAACAGGTCCGGCAATATAGAGTGGAGCATATGTTAAGTAGCATAAATATGTTAGGAATGTGTATTTGTCAACACTGAGCCCTTTCTCCTGCCAAGAACAATGTAATCACCAGATTCAGTGCATGAGTATTTGTCAACACTAAGCTTGTATGATATTGACCACGGCTCAAAATATAAGAAGGGCTTAATATGTACAAAGGAGAAAAATATATAGTAATGTTTAGATCTGCTTTATATGCATCTGCATGTAGCGAACAACAAGTAAACCTCACATCAACAGAACATTAACCGTTCATTTATGCTTGGAAATTATAGACGTCTCCAAAGAAAGTTCCTAGTTTCCATTATTTAGTGTGTCAACACCAAGTTAACTCAAGCAGTAAAATTTTACATATGTGCAAAACCAACAGTCTCTCACTACGCACCACTTGGATAATAATAGCTTAGCTGGTACGAGATAAACTGGAATGGTGGAGTACCTGCAAAGCAAAGTAGCATATCTTGCCAGAATAACAAACTTTACACTTCTGCATGTGTTTCTGTATGAAGAGTGATCATGTCAGGCTTGTCAGCACAGTCCAGTATTTGACAGGATAGTGTATTGTGCAAATGGAAAATGATGGTATGCCAGCGATATAAATATGTTCAATGTCTGCTAAAAAAACAAAAATAAAGGCTAGTAGGTATCGATGAGAGTTATGCATAAATAACATAGTTACTGGTTTAGCACAAAATATGTTCATACAAAGAAACTCGACCAACGGAGCAAAAGCGACATTTTTCAATTAGAATAAATTACCATGAGCACACCCCTGGGAGGCTAAGCCACGAACCCGGATGGGCTGGACACGGACTTGCTCCTCTAGCCAACTGAGCGGCGCTCAGTTACAGTTCCAACATTTAATTTTTTTTACACTACCTAATCAGTATTCATATTACTGTACAATAAACAGTAATATTGTCGTGCAGTATGACTGCTTTGTCCTGTCCTCATTAAGCTTGTAAGTCTCGTCACTCTTTTCCATCTCCTCTCCATTTTTATGCCAAGTCAAATCCAAGAGCCATGGAGATTGGCTAAAGTTAATTTTGTGGATTCTTCATGTGGCATTCAACAAAAATGATATTTTGGTGCTACAGAGCCAATTTTTCCATGACAGAAGCACCTTTCTTGTCATTTAAAGAGAAACAAAAGGAGTGGATAAGTTTTTCAGAGAGTTAATGTGGAAAATGCAAGTTCGAATTTCAGTATACTTGAAAACATCAAATAATTTATTGCCTTTCACGTGAAAACTAACATGTTTGTTTCTGGCTATATTCTCAAAAGGTACAGCACCTCACCACCGAATACTTATTTGCAACTTTGCATTTCACCTCAAAACTCACATGTTCACATTCTCAAAGTTGATAGAAGGACAATGGGTAGAATTCACAGCTGGATTTAGATGCCATAGTCAAGAACTTCCACATGTTCATGAGATTAGGTTACTCTCAAATCCAAACTACTTAATAAATGTGGGAAATTTAATACCACTTGCTTCTAGCTATCTCAATGCAGTGTAAAGCATCGAATGTATGCAACCCTTAAAATATGCATAATATAGAACAAAAAGTTTAAGTACACTTATCAGGGTACATAGTACCTTGTGATCAAAGTGGGAAGAGCGAAGCGTCCAGCAGTAATCACATCCAAAGCTAATCATCCGCAATACAACTGTCACATGAAATGAAAAGGCATCAAGAAAACAAATAAGAGAATATAACATAGATCAATAATCTAGACAGATTAGAAGACACACAAGTACAAAATAGCATGCATAACCATTATGATGAGTTATATATATATGGAGCAACTCTAGGAATAGTCAGATAAAGCCTACACCAACTTGAAAGGTGAAACGATAACTTAGCAGGACCACGGTTTTTGAGTCGCTGATTAGTCACCGACTAATTGCCAAGTTGTTTTGCAAAAATCAGGGCGACCGTGCCTAAATAGCGACTTATGGTGACTATACAGCGACTTTCGTCGACTAAACGCCGAGCCGCAGGGCTGGAACTCAACTTGGCTTGGCGACTCAAAACCTTGAGCAGGACAGTTAATCATATGAGGTAGTCAAGTGCTATGGCCCTTGATGCAACAAAAGCAAGCAAAACAGAACAGTGTTCACTGCTTGACATAGGGAAGTAGCTATCTAGTATAGTTACTTCAGTTTACTAACTCGGTAATGCAATCATACATAGTTAATCAGATTTGGGTATCTGTTCGTACCGACTGAAATATATAATTTAGCACAGTTCCTGTCATAATAACTTGTGGGCTAACAACTCCAGCCTAGTCTAGATGAAATCTACATGCTCTATTATAATTCTATAGTTCCGCAATACAACATGAAACAAATGCTGCAGAATGTAAGTCTTTCATGACATCCTAAGAGAATGAACCTACATTTCCATACAGTAAGCATCAACAGCAGAATTCGATCAAAGTCAAACAAGTACAAACATGACATGCACTACATACCAAAGTTGAAGCATATGTGCCATCGAAATGTACCCCGATAGTTATCAAGAAAGTCCAGTTTTTGCCTATGTATACAAACATAAATATCATCAAAACCTAAGTGAAAATGAATCTTACTAAAGGAAAGTGCAAGATACAGTACATAGGCATAAAAATACTCACCCGAACAATGAGAATGAATAGCCTTCATAGACTCGGTTAAGTATAAGCATAGCTAAGTTGAAGCTCCATATGAGGCCAGTGCAATACTTAAATCGAGCAAATAACTACAAAAAAATGTGATTAATGATAAAGGCTGATTTGGTTAATATCAGGAGTTCGATTGGTTTATGCTTGACAAAGCAAAAGATAAATAGTGTTTCCGCGTTTGTTCCTACAATTCTCTTAGCTCAGTGCTAAGTAGGTTCGTCAAATAACTATTGATCAAATAAGTAACAGGAGAAAACAGGAATCAATTTCAACACTGCACCCGCATGATCGATCCAACTGATGGTACCACTTACTGGTAGATGGTAGACTCACATAGCAGGTCAGGCACCAGTTTGTCTCTCTTTTAACCATGTTTCAATCTCTCAACTACTCAATTCTTAAATGGCATAATTGTTCTGGTTAATAGGGTATCGGTGAATGGAACATGGATAGTCAGGACAGCAGGCTTGCTCTTAAACCCACACACCAGCCAAACAAGTGTTGTGCCCAGAAAAAGTTGATCAACTATACTCAAATGGTTGCTTTCAGTGACGGTGATTCATAACAAGAATTTCAGCTCACGAACCGAATAGCATACCCGGTTCTTCCACTATATGTTTCCTAAAAGTACTCTATCTGTTTACACATACTACAAACCGAAAAAGATTAAGAAAACTGTCACACGGGTAGAAAGAGTGAAAGACAACTGACCTTCACTAGGAAGTAATTAACCCCTGCTATTGCGAGAATGAAGCCAACACTGTCACACAGGTAAATTAGAATGTCTATAGAGAAGATTGAAGGAACAGAAAACAATGATTAGCCGGCCGCCTACCAAGCACCGTGTAGATAGCATAGATAGCTCAGGGACAGTATTAGCCACACCAAAGAGGCCCCTCCGTCCTTCAGCGCATACACATAGCGTAACGCGTTCGCTACGATCAGAAACACAGCCATCACAGCGGTAAGAACAGGTAGGTTCCCTCGGAAGTTTCTCCATTGGGCGTCAGACAGGTCCTGCGACATCGCAGAGGGGAATCAAACCGATGGATCTTAATCGTTGAGGTGAACTAGAAGGCTGGATAGAAAGGCGAGCGCGGAATTTACACACGTTTAGACGGCCGGCGAGTGCCCCTGCTCGTAGGCCGTACAGTCTCCCGGAGTAATCTGCGCGGAGAGAGAGAGTGTGTGTGTGTCCGTGATGCAGAGCGGCGCCGAGCTGCTAATGGAGGAACAGGCGGAAGAGGGGAGATGGTGGGTTACCGTAGGAGAGGCGGAGCGACTTCTGGATCACGACGAGGTAGAAGACCAGCGCGTAGACGCACAGCAGGGCGAGCTCCAGCCGCTTCCACGGGACGCCGCTCATCTTGGAATGGGACAAAGGGGCCAACCGCGGGGATCAAGGCGAGGGCCGCACGGGAGGTGGCAAGAATCTGGTGGAGAACTAACGCCGAATGGATCTGCGAGAGGGCGCGCCGGCGCTGAGAGTCCCCGGCGGAGGAGGAAGTCGGCGGCCGGCGACCTCGGGAAAGCGATGTAGGATGGGTAGAACGTGGGCTGTATTGGGCTTCACCGTCAAGGCGTCAACACTTGAATCGGCCTATGAATCAACTTCATATTCTTTTCAAAAAGAAAAAAAAACAAGTGTCTTCATATTGCTCTGCAAAAAAAAATGTGTCTTCGTTTTTTGTGTGTGGAAAAATCCTATTTTAAACCTTAAGCATAGAGGTTACACAAATCAAACCGAACTCAAAATTCCGATTGTCACGGCAAAATAAAAATCTGATTATCGACCCACTAAACCTATGAATACCAAGTGAATTAAGATGACAGACCGTTATTTTTCCTACTAAGTGATATATTGAAATAATAAAAAATATTTTAATGCATGATTTTTGTTTTTTTTGTTAATGTATATGCATAAATTTCTTGTTAGTACATGAATCTAGAAAATAAATTACAAAAAAAAATGATATTTGAAGATTTATTGATAATTCTTCATGGATTGTAAAGCATTTGGACGTTTGAGGATAAGCATAATAGATCCTCATAATTGTGGAGTTGCATTATTTCAGCTGGCCTTTGTGTGTGACACGCAGAAACATGAGAGCCAAGATGAAATAATCTCGAGCAGCCGTATTACCGAGGAGGGCAGCTTACCCTTTTAGAAAAAAGGCTAGAGGCCGACTTGAATTAACGAAGCCAGCAAGTCCACCACAAAATACATGTTGCGGCATACAGCTTAGCCAAAAGTAATGACTACAACGCTGCGGCATACAATTTCGCCAAAGAGAGAGGAAAGCACAAGAGAAAAGTAACTAGGAGACAGCAGGCAAAGAGAGGCCCCGCAGGCGTCAGACGGAGGGCTCCCTCAGCTAAGACGAGGGTTAAGCTCCGCATGAGTCCTCTTGAGCTCCGCCACCAAAGGTTCCACCGCACCACGGACATCACTTCTGAGAGTGGGAGACCAGGCCTGCAATAAGATCAAGGTTTTATAGATAACATCAGCCGGTAGTTTAACGAATTTGGCTTCAATCGCACTCTTGTTATGAATTTGCCACAACGACCACGATTGCGCAGCAAAAAACACCCAAATCACCCGTCTCTCGGAAGCGGAAGTTGAATTGAGAAGCGCAAACAAGAGTAATTATTCCTCGCATTTTTCTGAGGATGAAATGAATTGGCAGTACGTGCACTTCCCGTTTACTTCACAAAATGTTTCATTTTCACGTTGGAGACTACAAGTCAGCGCCAGGGCTTTTAGGTCGTTCAAGCACCAGTCACCACTCACCACTCATCAAAGATACCAGTCAAAGAGAACAATTCAGACCATTCACTCCACACAGCTCGCTGAACACAGGCCAAGGAATCATCTTGCTACCTTTGGATTTTTTCCTCGTCACATTTCCCTGGCCTTCACATTGAGCAAGTCAACAACGTGTTACTGTTGCCCTATTTAACATCAATACAACTGGTCTTCAAAGCACGCCAGCCAAAATAGTGGATTACTCGCATCACCAGCCAACAAGTCCGCTCTCTTCATTTCTTCTCGAGAAGTATCATCCTTCACAAGGCAAGTTCATTGATCCATCGAGTGCCTTCTGTTTTCTCTAAGCTTTTTCCCTTGCGACCTATTATTTTCCAAAGTTTGTGCTCTTATAGTTGTTGCTTCTTCACTTCTTCAGCCTTTCAGTGTCCGTACGGCGATCTGATTATACTTTACACACAGGAAGAGGGCCAGGATCTCCCTCCTCAGAGTGCAAAGGGCTCTTATTCATCATAACTCACAAGTACAACACATGATCAAGTAGCATTTCAACATGGTGAATCCCATCATCCTCCTTGCCTTCTCTATCCTGCCCACCGTTGTTGCCTACCCCTCCACTGCAGCCCACACAAATCTCTGGAACATCTCTGATATGTACAGCGGACCAAACATGAAAGGAAATTATAGTACCCGTATCATCCTCCAGAGCGACAACATCTCATACCGGGTCTCTTTTGGCTTCTACACCATGGACGGCCATGGATTCACTCTCTCTGTCTTTCTCTTGGGGCCCCAGGGTTTCCCCTCGGGGCTTCAGGCTCCTGTTATCTGGTCTGCCAACCCTGATAACCCTGTAAGCCAAGACGCCATCTTGAACTTCACAAAAGAAGGGAATTTGCTGCTTAACGACGGCGATGGCACAACGATCTGGTCCACGGACACGAAGAGCAACTCAGCTGCAGGCATGCGCCTGGATTTTTCAGGAAACCTTGTGCTGGTTGATGAGAACAACTCATCTTTCTGGCAATCGTTTGACCACCCGACGGATACATTGGTCCTGGGGCAATCACTCTGCAGGGGCATGAACATAAGTGTAAAACCATCCAACACAAAATGGCCATCTGCTCGGATTTATCTTTCTGCAGAGTTTGAAGGACTGCAATATTCATACCAACCAGAAGTCTATTCAAAATTGATGACTGTTACTGCTAGCACGACACCTAATTGTTATGAATTTGTCAATGGCAGCTTTGGATTCCCAGATCAGATCTTCTCACTGCCGCCAGCAAGATCATCGCAATCCATACAATACATGCGGTTAGAGCCTGACGGGCATTTGAGGCTTTACGAGATGCAGGGCGATGCAGACCCACGGCTACTGTCTGATGTATTAAGTGTGGCCATGAAATTCTGTGATTACCCAATGGCCTGCGGTGATTATGGTGTTTGCAGTGATGGACAGTGTTCTTGCCCTAGTTTGAGCTATTTTCGCCCCCATAATGAACGGCATCCAGATGCTGGCTGTACACTCTTAACCGCTATCTCCTGCGACCATGCACAAGAACACCAGTTGCAACCACTCAACAATGTTTCTTACTTTAGTGACATCATATTCCGGTCAGCCACCTCAAGTCCATCAGAAAAGGTCTGCAAGCAATCTTGCTTAACGGATTGCTCTTGCAGGGTTGCCCATTTCCAATATTCCGGTCAGTACAGTGAAGAGGGTAACTGCCTGTTGTTATCAGAGCAGAAACTAATTTCTCTTGCAGAAGGTTCGTCGGAGCTCCTTTCAGCATACATCAAGATACAAGGCAAACAATCGATAACAAGGAGGATCAGAACTAAAATTGGCTCAATAATTGCAGCTTTTTCTGCACTTGCAATCTTATTTTCCGTCATCATATGGAAAATGTATAAGAAAGAGGAAGAACAGCTCTTTGATAGCATACCTGGGGCACCAAAGCGTTTTTCCTTTCACGATTTGAAGGTAGCTACCAGCAACTTCTCTGTGAAGCTTGGGAGTGGTGGTTTTGGGTCAGTCTTCAAAGGCAAGATAGGAAGGGAAACAGTCGCCGTCAAACGTTTGGAAGGTGTCGCGCAAGGAAGTGAGGAGTTCTTAGCAGAGGTCATGACAATTGGCAGAATGCATCACCTTAATCTTGTCAGGTTGATAGGGTTTTGTGCTGAGAAATCGCACAGGCTTCTGGTCTATGAGTACCTTTGCAATGGTTCATTGGATAAATGGATATTTCAGGTGTGTTCAGTTTTCACCCTGTCTTGGAAAACTAGACGCAACATCATAATGGCCATTGCCAGGGGTTTGTCTTACCTCCATGAAGAATGCAACGACAAGATTGCCCACTTGGACATCAAGCCACAGAACATTCTCCTTGATGACAGGTTCAACGCAAAGCTATCTGATTTTGGATTATCCAAAATGATAAACAGGGACCGGAGCAAAATTATGACTCGAATGCGAGGCACTCGTGGATATCTAGCTCCTGAATGGCTGGGCTCAAAAATCACCGAGAAGGCTGACATCTACAGCTTTGGTGTTGTGGTGGTGGAAATCATATGTGGCCGAGAGAATTTGGACGAATCGCTGCCTGAGGAGAGCATCCATCTGATAAGCCTACTCGAAGAAAAGGCAAGGTCTGGTCAGCTGCTTGATTTAGTGGACAGTGGCAGTAATGATATGCAACTTCATACGGAGGAGGTCATGGAAGCGATGCGCCTTGCGATGTGGTGCTTACAGGTCGATAGCAGCAGAAGGCCCTTGATGTCAACAGTCGCAAAGGTGCTGGAAGGTGTGACAAGCTTGGAGGCTTCACCTGACTACAGCTTTGTCCCTAGTTTTGCATCAAACCATGCTGGTGCTGCAGGGTCAAGTTCTTCCTATGTACCATCAGGATCACATCTATCAGGGCCTAGATGAAAGCTTACTTCTGCCCATATCTGACTATGAGGGTAGCTTTTGCATCATTTCATTTTTTTTCAGAAAAAAATTCATTAAGAATTTGGTGCTTTATTATCCATCATAAGAAATTATGGAAAGACCGATGAGAAGATAAAATGTTCTTTCTCCACATGCTTACAATAATAAGTGAGGTGAAAGGGCATGTGCCCTCATGTATAGTTTTGGTAATTAATGACAATCCCTAAGGACTAATGTGTGTTTTGAGCATATTGCAAGTATGCCTTGAAGTTGTCAAGCCATCACCTATATGAAGAAAGATGGTATCTTCCATGAGCGTGCAACAAGAAGATCAATTCATATAGCTCATGGAGGATGATGTCATGCCATGATCGTCATCAAGGTTGACTAGTGCAAGACCAAGGGAAGCTGTCGGAGACATGAAGACGAAGCTAAGCGAGACTCTCCCATGATGGAGTATGGGGGAGTATATGGAGGAGTCTTCATCAAGCATGTGCTAGCAAGCGCAATCAAGAAAGGTGGTCCACTTGAAAAGATCAAGATCGTCATCATCTAGCTCAAGTGGATTGCTCAAGGCAAAGGTTGACTAGTGCTAGACCAAGGGAAGCTGCCGGAGACATGAAGACGAAGCTAAGCGAGACTCTCTCATGATGGAGTATGGGGGAGTATATGGAGGAGTCTTCATCAAGCATGTGCTAGCAAGCGCAATCAAGAAAGGTGGTCCGCTTGAAGAGATCAAGATCGTCATCATCTAACTTAAGTGGATTGCTCAAGGCAAAGGTATGATCTTGATAGGGCTATAGGATAGATAGGCGTACTATCAAGAGGGGCTCTCGAGTGAGTAACTTGATCGCATCTTTGTGGAGAGCTCAAACCTTTGCATGCTTGGCATATCATCTTTCTTGGTTCTTATTTGGCTTTTCTCCTTGTTGGTTTTTGGTGCTTGTCGTGATCTTTATGACAAGACCAAGTTCTTCGAAAACGGTTTTTGTTTGGAAAACTCGTTACGTTTTCGGTGTGAAAATATTACCGGTTCAACCTTGAGGAAAGTTCCACACCTTCACATGTGTGGAGACTTTGCTCTATTTATGGTTTGCAATATCCCTCTCCTTGTCAGTGCCTTTCCAACGGAGTTGGTCTCAAATCATTCGGAGTTTATTTGCAAAAGATATTTCAGTTCTGTTGTTTCTGCAGTTTTTCTAAGGATCGGAAATGTCCGGACCTTGCTCGGTGATTTCCGGTGCTCGGAGATTTCCGAGCCCCAGTCCGGAGATCTCCGAGCGATGGAAGATTTTTGCTAAGTCCAGAACTCAATTGCATACTGACTCAGTTCAGTTTTCCATCGGATTTTCTACCGGAGATTTCCGGGGTCCGGAAATCTCCGGCCCTGGTTCGGATATTTCCGGTCACAAGTTGCAGTTTTTCGCCAAGTCTTATTTGCTTTCAGCACTGATCTTTTCTCAGCTCGGGTCGGAATTCCTACCGGAGATTTCCGGGGTCCGGAAATCTCTGGACCTCAGTTCGGAAATTTCCGGACTGGAGATTCCCAACGGCTAGAAATCTGGGAGGGGCTATAAATACCCCTCCCCTTCTTCTTCCTTGAGCTGACGACTTTCCCCTCTCTCTCTTGCCATTGTTGACCTTGGGAAAGCTTGCCCCCTCTCAAATCCTCCCATGATTCTTGCATATCTTTGAGTGAAAAGTGAGAGGAGATCTAGATCTACAATTCTACCAATCCATCTCTCCTCTAAGTGAGGGGAACATAGTGGATCTAGATCTTTGAGTTCCTTTGTGGTTCTCCCCCTTTGTTCTTGCTCTCTCTTATCCCCCCATAAGCATTAGTTGCTTGTGGTGGGATTTGGGAGTGTAGGATTTGTCTCCTTTGTGGTTTCTTGGTTCTTCCTCTCTTATTCCCCCATAAGCATTTGTTGCTTTGTTGGAATTTGAGAGTGAAGGACTTGAGCACTTTGTGTGTTCTTGCCATTGCATCTTGCATCGGTTTGAGCCCTCCACGAGGATTCGTGATGGTGAAATTCGTGAGCTTGTTACTCTTGGGTCTTGTACCCTAGACGCCTTAGTGGCCGCCTTTGTGGCATAGGACCTTTTGTGGTCAAGGCCTTTGTGGCTAGTTGGGACCTTTGTGGTTAAGACCTCTTGTGGTCTTTTGGGAGCCCCCAATTCGGTTGTGGGTGTGTGCCCCAAGGTTGTTATACGGGATTGTTCTCCGCCCCAAAGGAGTTCATAGTGGAAGGTGGACTCGGACCTTTGTGGTCGAGTTCATCGGAGAAGAAGGTGAGGCCTTTGTGGCGTTGAGCAAACCTGTTGTGGTTGCTCACACCTCTCCAACGAGACGTACACCTTTTATGGTGAAACTCGGGAATACATCATCGTCTCCGCGTGCCTCGGTTATCCCTATACCCGAGCTCTTTACTTATGCACTTTACTTTGTGATAGCCATCGTGCTTGAAGTGCTTTATCTTGCTATCCATTTGTTGTTTGTCTTGTATTGCATAAGTTGTTGGTGCACATAGGCGAACCTAGTATATTTAGGTTGTGTCATTGATAAGTTAAACACTAAGTTTTATTCCGCATTTATTAAGCCTAAATTGTAAAAAGTGTTCCTCGCCTATTCACCCCCCCTCTAGGCGACGTCTTTCCTTTCATGAGGTTTATGCATCATGTTTATGCTTTGCAAAGGAAATAGTTAAGATTTTACTTGTATTATGTCAGCTGCTATTGAAATTATAATGTATAGTCTCGGACCTGGTTCGGAACTAATTATCTGACAAATTTCATGTCTTTGTTTAGTTGTTTTTGCATGCAACTGAGCAAGTGGAGCTTGGATTTTGGATCATGTGCACTCACAAGAAAAACAGAACTCAAGAACAACTTGTAGACTAAGAAAAGAGCAAAAACAATATATGTTTCTGTGGATGAGCGCTTGTAATTTCGAATTGCACAGTTGCGCCTCTCGAACAAATTCCAAAAGAATTATAGCTATGCAATATGTAAGAACATTGTGCTGCATAAGTCGGTCCATGCTTCTTGTGTGTGTATTTATTGATGGCTTCACCTTTCCGGACATAGATGCTTCTTTTACTGAAATTTGAGAACCCACACATCTATAGAAACGCATAGCTGGCGTTAGTCCATGCAATTCTTCTTTTCTCTCTCTAGAGAATTAGCATCGGTTCATAACTCCATATCACTTGTTGTGCTGTTGGTCAAATTATCTTGGCGTTGGTAAGTTTGGTAATATACCTTCTTGTATTAGACAAGAATGCCATCCCATTCTTGTGAAGTATGTAACACAGTGAGGATGTGATGCAAGAAGATCAAAGTGCAAGGAATAGTGGAAAGATTTGTCGGACAAGGTAGAACAACCTCCTAATTTAAGTAAGCAACTGTCTAAGGAGTCCAGTCTCATATAAGAATGTCCGGCATAATTCAGGGCCATTGTAGTGCACAGGGCTAGAGCACCTGCAGGTTGCAGCCTGGCGACATCATAGCAACCACTACGATTGTAGGGGGCACGGTTATTGCCAAAGTTGTCACCCTTATATGATGGCCAACCAAACCTTCATAGATCAAGGATTGATGTTGCACCACCTCCTCAAAAAGATGTCCCGACAAGCGGCCAAAGAAACATACACGGTTTATAATCTCACAATAATCAATGGTCCAGCTTTACCCAACTTGTATATTCTATATGCTATCTTCTCTTGTATATAGATGTGGGAATAAACACCAGTGTCACGATTCATAAATCACTACTGAAAACTTAGGAATCCCAGCTCACAATTACATGGTGGTATCAAACTATCAATGCACGGGGAGAAAATCAAACCAAAATGATGAAACCCAAGTATGCCTTGCCAAGATGCATAAACTGAAGTGAAGACAGACGTAAGAGAATTAAAAAAAACTTATCAGCACTGAACTAGAAAATTTAATTACTGCGTCATTAGTCTTACAGCATATCATCACTCACTTGTTTGGGCTTTCTATTGCAGTCTCCAAGAGATGCTCGATTCTGTATTTCATCACAGGTTGCCCAGATCTCGTCCTTCTAAACATCTTATCCCTCAGCTCCTTTCGCTTCGCTTCGGACTTCTCCCGCTCCTCTTTCTTTGCCTGGATTATCGCATCATGTTCCTTCTTTGCCTTCTCATCTTCCACACGTTTCTTCTCGTACTCAACGCTCAAGCTTTGTGAAGTGCGTTTCTTCGTCTTATCATGTGGCTTTGGCACATCCTTTGTATCATCACCTCCTTCCTACAGTTCAAAATTGAATATAATATAAAATCATTGCAACTTTTCTATCTTTCTGTTCACTTTGTAGAACTAACAGCTTATATAGTGTAAAGTTATGACCAAGTCTGCGCTATGGCCTTATATCCTATAAAGTAAAATAATGTAAAAGACGGCTACAACTTAAGACTCAAAATGACATACACTTTGGTCAAATTATAACTTAAAAGAAAAAAAACATTCTTGGTACTGAAGAGGAATTACCTCACGGATAGGAAAATGTGGAGGATAGTTTGACTGATGTTGTTGCTTCGTTGATCTTTTGTACTTGCTTATTAATTTAGCATTCCTATAGAACTCTTTCTGCTTCTCTGTAGATGAGAGGAAGGTTAAACCGAAGTAGTTATGTCGATGACATGGGCCATTCTTGTAGTTGAAACTAGATGACAAAGGAAACACATACAAATATAATAGACAGATGATAAATGGATCACAGAATGTTTTATGGCAAACAAGTCAGTAAAATTAATGGCGACGTTTACCTCAAGCTATCACTCCTCTATAACTATTAATCATCGCTTACCAGCATGAATCAATCATGTTTAGGCTCACTACAAGCTCTGGAATATGAGGTGAGTGAGGCTTATTTTGATTGATATATAACAAGTTACAGAAAGCATATGAAACAGTTATTGTGATAAAACTTTCAACTAGCAAATTTGCAACTGTACAAGAATAAAACAATTTCACATAATAGCACGCTAACAGGAACAACTTTTGCTTGGGCTTAGATGCAAAACAAGCTAAAGTAACAGGCAGGTTTCTCCACCCGGATCAACGCACGAAGACAGCAGCTACTCACTGATGAGCGCCGGGTTGTAGCCGGTGTTCCTGGACTTGGCGTTGGCGAACGCCGCGAGGGAGAGCGCCCCGCCGCTGCCTCCCAGCCGCTGCTCGTTCCGCTTCTTTCCGCCCCACTTGGCCTTCCCCTTGTTGAACCCTCCTCCGCCGCGGCCGCTGCTGCTGCCCGCCGCCGCCGCGTCGTCGCGTGGTGGTGGCCGTTTCATGGTGGCGGTGGTGCTGGGCTTGTGGCTCGTGTGCTTGCTCAAACCCTAGGCGTCCGGGAACCAATCTGCCCAAGGAAAAAGAAGAAGGGCCAGCAAAAGATGGCCTGCTCGGCCCAGCATAACTAATTCATGGCGTTTGAGCTATTTTTTGTGTGTCACTGAAACATTAATTTCTTTCTAAGATGCCTGAATTCATTTTTGACACAATATTTACAATATTTCTCAGTGTTACATTTTTTACTCGTTTCATATTGGGATACAAAGTTTTTTAAACAAAATAATACTTCGAATCCACTCATGTTTCGTAAGTCTTGTTAAGGAGCAGCGCGTCACAAAAAGCCCTTGTTGCATAATCTCAAAGAGTGCATTTTGGAATATTAGGTTTTCATGTGAACTTTCATTTAAATTTATCACTCTCTCCTTTGTAAATTATAAAATCTTTTATATATCTAAGCATAGACTACATACGAATTGAAAAGACTAAACATACAGCATGAGCAGTTACCCCAATCGGAGAAATACCAGCTTCACGTTTTTTTAGTGCGAGCATGAGCAGTTGTGAATCCGTCTCCAGAACGACGTGAACAGCACCAAGGATGCACACCCTGATGTTATGAGAGTACATAAAACCGTGCATAGAAATTTTGTACGGGTTAGTTCATGACCATTATGCCGCATTCTTATATTTGACTAAATTTATGATAATTATCTAAATTAAAATTCTAGGATATATTTCGAGTTGTAATTTTAGTCATACTTTCAACGAGTTAATAATCTATTCAAAATGACTACTCCTGTAACTAGGCACTGTATATGAATATCCTGAAGTTTCGAGGACTAAACGGGAAAACAGAACAAAACCCCGATGGCCCTCAACCGGTAAAATCCACAACCTTCTTCTCCACTCTCTTCCTCTCCCTGCAGATCTCGCTGGCCATGGACCTCCTCGACGCGGGCCACCGCCACTCGTCGGAGTTTTCCGCCGCCGACGCCGACATGGACGGTGCCTCCGTGCTCCCGCTCTCTGGAGCCGCCTACCAGCCCTACGTGTCGGAGCTCCTCTCCTTCTCCATCGAACGCCTCCACAAGGTACGCCCCCGCGCGCGCATTCGCCCCCCGTAATTATTGTACTGTGATCGATGTTGGTATTGATCTGGTGATGTTTTGGTGGTGGTGGTGTTCGTGTCGGCGCAGGAGCCGGAGCTGTTGCGGGTGGATGGGGAGCGGGTGCGGCGGCAGATGCAGGAGGTGGCGGTGGAGAACTACGCTGCCTTCATAGCCGCCTCCGAGGCGCTCTCCTTCGTGCGGGCGCAGCTCGAGGGCTTCGACAAGCACCTCGAAGCACTGGTAATGTCAGCTGATCTCAGCTCGTAATGTCCTGTTCCAATTCTGTATGCTCCCTAGCGTCAACCAAATTTTGTTGCTTTATGTGGATGAGTAAGTAGATCTCAACCTAACACGCTGGGCTGTGCCAAAATCGAACAATGTTCGGTCGAGTGATCTGCTGAATGCTGTAGTTTGATGTGGGGTGATCTTGGCATGAAACTAGTAGATCTCATCTTGACATTGCATTGAGAAATGTCGGGTGTAGTTTTTCCTGCGTGTTCATCTGGAAATATGATTGTGCTGTCAGTTGTGAGTGCTAGTTTCTTGAGAGGCATAATGAAGCAGTCAAAGTATGTCTACTGTTGATTCTTGTCTTGTTAATCTGTTTAGATCGCACTATTCACATGAGGGATTTTCCATCAGTCATCCATTACATCGTTCGTGCAGTATTGCCTTTCTATAATGAGTGGAAATGGATCTGTGCTATGTGTATGCTTCTCATGTGATTGATTTTAGCTGTATCATACAACCAAAATCATCTAGTCCACATGCAGATTTGTTGATGTTATGCATCATCCTGCTCTGAAAACCACCACCATCTGTTTTTCTGTTGAATCAATGTTTCTCACTAATAAGTAATAACTGAAACTATGTATGTGGTGCTCATTTCATACTACCAACAGTAGAAGGTGTAATTAATCGCATGCTCCTTCTTCTGCAGCTTTTACTTCGTTTCACTGTTTACAATACAAGATTTAGGCCATGTGGGAAGCAGGAAAATGAAATATTTGACAAGATTGTTTTTTATACTTATTGTAGGTAGAGGAGATACCAAATTTAACATCTGGTTGCACCGAGTTTGTTGAGTCCGCACATCAAATTTTGGAAGAGAGGAAGCTCAATCAGACATTACTAGCCAACCACAGTACCTTACTTGACCTGCTTGAAATACCACAACTTATGGACACGTATGTGACATGTTTTGTTAGTGTTTCCTTAGGATATTTGGTTCAATTTTGAGTTGACTGATGCTTTTGATGTTTCATTTGGTTTTTGTTTAACTTGTTTAGACTGTAGACCCATATTCTTGAGTTGTACCGTATAGTTTCGAGTGTTGTATCAATGTGAATCGTGAGTAACAGTTAGCACGCTACTGCTTACAGATGCATACGAAATGGAAACTATGACGAGGCACTTGATCTTGAAGCTTTTGTTAGTAAAATCTTAAAGTTGCATCCAGAGTAAGTCAAATAACATAATACATGTTCTGGCCTATCCTTGAATATCATTAACTATTTGCTATTTCATATGAAGTTTACCTGTCATCCAAGGATTAGCTGCTGAAGTCAAGAAGACGATACAATCACTAATTTCACAGCTTCTCCAGAAACTCCGATCAAATATTCAGGTGATGATGTTGGTTGACAAAATTTATTAATGACTAGCACCACTTTCATATTTTACACTGGCCCAGATTGTGCTGTGCTGTCTTCTGTGCAGTTGACTGCTGTAAATATTATATTTTAATGTAGTGGTAAATGTATTACCTTTTGTTGTGTCCTTTCGTGCCCAAATTGTTTGATCTGTCTACTCTCTTCAGCCCATATGTATCTAAGACTGGTCCATTTTATTGCTTACAGTTACCAGAATGCCTCCGTATTGTTGCACATCTGCGCCGTATTGGAGTGTTCAGTGAATCCGAATTGCGCTTACAGGTATTCTGATTTTTTTTCATGTGATTTTGATATGATTCTGTTTCAACTTTAGATACGGATTTATACTGTTAAATTTATCAGTAGTTCTTGTTTGTTTTCATGTCTCTTGAGTATCCAAGTTTGTGCAGTTCGTACATGTGTCGTAGACTCTTGATTTTTATGAATATTGCGGACTTTTTAGTTATGATGACATTGCATCACTTTCTTTTTCGTAGGTCATAACAGTAGCTAGAAAGCGATTTGGTCGTCTTCACCTCCTAACTCTGATATAAGTTCTAGTTCCTGAGATGCAGGGAAGCATGGCTTTCTGGGATTCTTGATGATTTGGACCAAAGGAATGTATATGATTATCTTAAAGGCATGGTGAGTTGCCACAGGACACATCTATTTGATGTTGTCAATCAATATCGAGCGATATTCAACAATGATAAATCCGGAAGTGAAGAGAACAGTGATGGTGGGCTGCTTTTCAGCTGGGCAATGCACCAAGTTAGTAATCACCTGACCACTCTTCAAGTTATGTTGCCAAATATAACGGAAGGTGGGTCCCTGTCAAACATTCTTGAACAGTGCATGGTGAGTATTTACCTTGCTTGTTTTTGGAGCTGAGTTACAGTTCATAGCTACAAGATTTATGACCAAAGGTTTGCATATTTTATAATTTTCTGTCACTTGTTATCTTGCAGTATTGTGCAATGGGTCTTGGCTTGGTTGGACTGGATTTCCGTGGTCTGCTTCCACCAATTTTTGAAAAGTAATTGGTATTTAATTATTAGAATTGATTGTCTCTGCTCGAAAGGGGTTGTGTTGCTGACATTATCTGCTTCTTGCAGTGCGGTTCTAAATTTGTTCTCAAAGAATATGAGTACGGCGGTTGAGAATTTTCAGGTAAGCATTTGTATACTGAATATTTTATCCGTTACCTTTTGTTCTTCTCTAGATAACCATAACATGAATTCGTCCTTGGTACTTTACCAAGTGGTCTGCTTTTTCGAATCTCTGCTATTCACTAGTCTATCTCTCCTGCAAATATTACTCTAGCACCATAATTGACCACTATACTATTTTCTAATCATTTTAGGTTGTCTTGGATTCACATCGGTGGGTTCCGATGCCATCTATAGGCTTTGTCACAAATGGAGTTGTCGATGATACTTCTGATGATGTGACACCACCTTCTGTTTTAATGGAACATCCCCCTCTCGCAGTGTTTGTCAATGGTAAGTTTACTCGTATCATTTCCAGGAATTAACTTCTATTCATCATGTGTTAACTCTAATGGTGCTAGCGACCATAAAAGTTGACAATGTCTTGTTTGAAACTCTTGGATGCAGGTGTTTCGGCAGCAATGAATGAGCTAAAACCATGTGCACCATTGAGCTTGAAGCATGTCCTTGCTCAGGAGGTGGTGAAAGGATTACAAGCAGTTTCTGAATCCCTAGTGAGATACAACGCCATGCGGATGCTGCGTGGAAATGAGTCCTCCCTTTTCATCTCACTTTGCCAGGCATTTATTGAGGTAACTTTAGCTTCATATGTATGGTAAAGCAATACATACGGAAGCAGCAAAAGAAAAAAAAGTATGCCTCTTTCAGCTCAGTCGAGTCTCTGATATAAACTGGTCATCTCATCTCAGGTCGCATATCCTTACTGCACTGCATGTTTTGGACGATGCTATCCCAATGGAGGAGCGCTGATCACAGAGTGCCGCAGCACGTTCGATGCTGTCAGCCAGCTGTTGTCCTTACCTTCAAGGTCAAGTTCAGGGATCAGCAACATTGATCGAAAGCAGTCAGGCCGCATGGAGAGAAAGCAGTCAGGAGGCATGGAGAGAAGGCAGTTGGGAGGCATCGAAAGAATGCAGTCGGGAGGCATCGAAAGAAGGCAGTCGATTGAGAGTGTTGGAACCGCAGCCCCCGAGAATGGACATGTAACTGATGCCCCAGAGCCAGAGGTGACCAGCGATGCTGGAACCACTGCCGCATCAGCCGGGGCTAACACGCACACCGATCCACCCACAAACACATAACTTGGACCACGTTCATAGTCTTTCGAAGTTCTGGTTATTGTCGGGCAGCAAGGAGCCATTTCTGCAACTATCTTCATGTACAATTTTGGTTCTTATCTTTGCTCATGGTCGTACAATGTACACAGGAATCTCATCTGAGGGTGTTTGGTGTTAATTTGTACAATGCACCATTGAAATTTTAGCTGTTCATCTCTAGCCCATATACCTAGTTGTTGTAGATGGAAGATTGTTTCAAACTGACAATAAGTTGAGGTTATATCAAGTGAGTGCCCTAAACTGTTGACCGCATGTTTGGTGACGGAGGTCCTTTGATCCTCTTCGCCGGCTTGGCTCACGTCTTGTTCTTGGTAACCTGTTTTGAACAAGAAATTTTGTGAGGGTCAATTCAATTTATGTAAAAGGCTTGGGAGAAATATGATCTAGTCTCTGTTGTCTGCATCTCTTATGATATCTGAGTCAAACAATTCTCAAGCTCACTCCAGAAGCCAACAACCAGCTGCACATAAAAAAGGGTGATGTGACTGTGAAGAGCAAGAGTGCAAGCAAAATAACCTGATCTCCTTGACTGAATGAATAGAGAAGAGAGTCCGGTAGAGGAGGAAGAAACCGATATAAAAAGCAGAGATGGATCCGCCTCTGCTGGCGTGCCTGCTGGTTCCAACGCGAGCGTGCGTGCGGCCCATGCCATGTGCACGCACACCTCACCTCATCATCCCTCAAGTTGACATCGACTGATCAACAAATCAAACGTCGTAATGGCGCTCGGTGAGAAATCATAAAAGAATAATAATGCAGTAGGTGTGTAGGACTGGCCTAACGTATCACTGTTCTCCACTTGAATCCCACTATTTCAGTTCAATGTAATGTACCATACACACGTTCTGTCTCTTCAATCGAAGAAATACATACGGATTTCTGCAGCGACGACAGTGCTTGAAAACCATCCGCTTTAAAAATGTGTGTGCGGAGAGCCAGAGACTAACGTCTTTTCTAGTCTAGAAGGGAAAAAAAATACTAGCATTGTGTTTGGATGTAGAAATTTTTTCTGGAAATTGAATTGAGCTAACAATTACATTTCCCAGCTGGAAAGGAATCGAGCTCCAATTCAAATTTCAGTGTTTGGTTGTAACTGAAATTTATGTCGGGAATCAAAGGTGGCACATGATTCATGTCGGGAATCAAAGGCGGCACATGATTCCAATTCCTGCTTGGACGTGTAAAGTATGGAATTGAATGTTTTGTTGAGTTTGAACAATATAAAACTTGTCACATAAATGAAATAAAGTGTATATTTAAACATTGATATATTATTTTGCACACATAATAAAATTAAAAGAATCAAATCAAGTCGAAAAAATAACACAACTACAAATTAAATAGTTTTGAATTACAAACAACACATGAATTACAAATTATTAGGCATTCCACTTCAAATTTGAAGTTATGAAAAATTTCGAGCTCAGATTCGTGAACTCGGAATTTCGGTGTCTAACTTAAGTCATCGTAACTAATTTTTGAATATATTTTCCTACTAGTTTCCCTAAATTTCACTTGTTTGGCAAATAATATCGAAGTTCTCGGCTGTAAAAAGATAGAGTATCAAAATTCTTATATTATCCACAATTTATTTATGAGATCATAATAGGGGGACAGTTAGCAATTAAGGCAGCGGGCGCAGCCGCCGACTTGCTGACGCCCTTTCCTCTTCCGGACCAATAAAAGTAGAGAAAAACCGGAGAGCTTGTTTGGCCGCTTTCTCCATCTCGTATTCGTATCGCGCCACTTTTACCCCCAGGCCCCTACATTCTCCAACCCTTCGCTGTCGGCTCCTCCCCCTTCCTCCCCACCACCGCCGCCGCCAGCCCGCCACCGTCCCTGACCGCCGGGATGGGAGGAACGCACTTCCCCGGGGACGACGCCGCCCACGACGTGACAGCCGACGGAGGGCCGGACCGCCGCGACGTGGGCAAGATGGAACACGGGTTAGGCTACGCAACAATCATCCCCTCTCCCGACCCCTCCCCATTTTCGCTGTGATTCGTTCCTTCTTCTCGGGGATCAAATTCACCCGATCCCGTGCGTATTGCCCCATACTCCCCTGACGTACGTGCGTATTGCTTCGTCGGATGGGTTCCTTCCTTCCTTGCCTTGTCTCGTTGGACCTCCCTGATCCGCCGCTGGTCTCGTCGCCCCTCCAGGTTTCATCAGGCGGAGCCGATCCTGACTCGCCCCCTTTTTTTTTTACCGCGCAGGTGCGAGCATTACCGGCGGAGATGTAAGATCGTGGCGCCGTGCTGCAAGGAGGTGTTCCCCTGCCGCCATTGCCACAACGAGGCCACGGTACGGTACTTGTTTTGGTTTGCCCGCCACCGTCATGTGATTAATTATTAGCTTCTTCATCCATGTACAAGGAACTCACCATGCTTGTTCATTCACTGGGATGGTAAAACAATTTAGTTTGTGCGCTATCACCTACTCTTATTTGTAGCGAGGGATAGAAAAAGATATAGGGTCAGTTCGTGCGTGCTTCGAGAGCAAACTAAAAGACACCATCATGTTAACTTTAAACATCAACTTTTACATGGGAACCTCACAAGCTGACTTGGTTCATCGGTATCGAATCGTTAGTTTCGTATGGCTCTATATGATCGTGTTAGTTTTAGGTCTAGATTTTGTTCTTTTAATCCTTTCGAACAACTGGTATGGTTGAAACTTGTGCACGATAAGTTGCTGTGTGAAATTTCAGTGACTGGTAAAAGGTATAGGGTCAGTTCGTGCTTCGAGAGCAGCCATCATGTTAACTTCAAACGTCAACTTTTACTCCTCACAAGTTGAGTTGGTTCATCCATATGGAATCGTCAGTTGTTTATCGCTCTATGATTGTGTTAGTTTTAGGTCTAGATTTTGTTCTTTTAATCCTTTCGAACCGTGATAACTGAGTTGCGAGCCGCAAGCGAGTCGCCGACCCTGCGACTTGGTGATTAGTCGAGCAAAGTCGCTGTATAGTCGTGAGTCGCCGCCGTTTTCGAAAAACGACTCGGCGATTAGTTGGCGACTCAAAAACCATGTTTCGAACAACTAGTATCGTTGAAACTTGTGCACGATAAGTTGCCGTGTGAAATTTCAGTGACTGGTAAAATGTAATATTCAAGATGCTGGCAAAATAGATGTAGAAAAATAAGTGGATATTCTTGATAGATCAGAGCGTAAATTAGCAACATGGGAACTTGATACTTCTGAATCATTTGAGAGCAGTTACTCATATTGAAGTTCAAACATTTCCCTTGGAAAATTAAATCTGTTTGATGCCCATAGTTTGCATAGAGAAGATAACGAGCGGAACACTGCAGTTATTGAGTTTAACTAGTTTTGATGGCATCATCCTTGTTGTAGGCTTTGGGTGATCGGCATAATATATGTCGCCAGGATGTCGAAAAAGTACGACTCTCACTCTCTTTCTTTTTTCCATTCAATCAATAGACTTCAGTAGGTTCACAATTTTATGAATGATTGGTTTCATTCTTTGTTGCAGGTAGTATGTCTACTCTGTGATACTGAACAATCGGTATGACTTAAACACTACAATTTGTTTAAATTGGTAATCATGTCACGCAGGACAACATTGTGATCAAACAATTTGTTTTGTTGCTCAGGTGTCACAAGTGTGCATAAGCTGTGGAGTCAATATGGGAGAATACTTCTGTGATGTATGCAAGTTTTATGATGACGATGTAGGTCTCATTTTTGTTTCTGTGGTTATGTACTTACTGTGGTTCCTATCAACTGACGAATTGTCTTCTGCTACAGACAGAGAAAGGGCAGTACCATTGCCATGATTGTGGCATATGCAGGTGAGCATTAAACACTATCTTTCACATGCACCTTATTAACACTATATTTATGCGAAGTCGTAACCCTTAACCTGCATCTATTCAATTCAACCAGGGTTGGTGGCAAGGAAAACTACTTTCACTGTGCAAAGTGTGGTATGCTTTGATTGTTTTGACTTTGTGTTAATTGTTTTCCAGACTCATGACAATGCCATGATGATTGCTTTTGAGTAATACACATGATGCAGTAGCGTCAATTACTTTTTCTTGAAGCTATTCTGTCTGCTGCCAGAACTGGAAGTTAAGCTATTTGTTTGTAACTTCAGTGGATCATGTCTTAATAATCATGTGGAGCAAGTGACAATGATCTAATGGGCCTATCAGTATGCAATTAATGAGTGCACTATCTACTCTTAATCTTGTCGTGTCTAGGTTACAGAATGTTCAGCGATGAACAAAGTGATCCCTGTATAAGTTAGAAAATTATATTGGTTCACTTGTAAACCTGTGGACCATAAATGTGTAGGACGAACTATTGTCTTGTAATATTCATATCAATATGTTAGTCTCTTAACTATTTGTTCTGCAATAAATAGGGTCTTGTTACGCTGTTGCGTTGCGTGACAATCATCAGTGTGTGGAGGACTCGATGAGACAGAACTGCCCGATCTGTTATGAGGTAACATAAAAAACTCATACGTTTCACTTGTTGTACCGATGGAGATGTTAAAAGTGGATTTTCCTGTGTAGTATCTATTTGATTCATTAAAAGGAACAAGGGTTCTTGACTGTGGACACACGATGCACATGGAGTGTTTTTCTGAGATGGTGGAACATAATAAGTAAATATCTTAACTCGTTTTTACATGGATATATCTGTGTACTCATTTATCCTTTTTTTAAACCTCTCTTATGTGGTGATGACATTTGTAGTAACTATTTTTTGGCTTATGATGCTACAGATACAGTTGTCCAATATGCTCGAGGACAGCTCTTGACATGACACATCACTGGGGCATGTTGGATCAAGAGGTATGATCTTTTTCCCTAAATATTAGGTACTGCAAATGTGTATCAGAAGCAAGGATGTGTCTTCCTAAAGCATGTTGCCGTGCTAAAGTAAAACGAATAATTATCAGGTATTGATAGATTAGAACTTATGAGGCGTCGAGGCATGATAGTCACTCCACAAGTTCTCATTATTGTCTGACTTCCTGATGCATTGCTGCTGTGAGCAGCTCTTAATATTTGGATCTGTTTTGGAGCTTGTTTCAATAACAGATACTTTTTCTTTTGCAGATCGAAGCAACAATTATGCCTCCTGTATACCGTTACAAGGTATCCTCTTGCAAATGATCTATATAGTCTAACACTAACATATTTAGCTTCGATTGCCAAACTTGTTTATGCCAGTCCACGGGCCAATGCTATGTTGCTCATCGATATATTCATATATGGGCCTACATATATATGTGAAAAAACATCTTCACCAGCATATTTACATATTCATTATTTTTTCTCCCACTGATTATATTCACATGTTAAATATTTCACACAAAATAAGCATCCAGAGAAGGAAATTATGTTATTAGGCTAAACTTTGAAGACATGAGAACTTCTGTGGCATACATAAGTCGATTTAGGCTAACAGTGGTTTGCCCTTGTGCCAAAACATTCAGGTTTGGGTTCTTTGCAATGACTGCATCAAAGTCTCAGAAGTGGACTTCCACGTGATTGGCCACAAGTGCAGCCACTGCAACTCATACAACACTCGTTCGACGTCGCGGCCTGCAGATTTATCAGAAAGCAGTTCTCCGTCGACAACAGACTCATCTGAAAACAACTTGTAGAGAGAATACGTTTTGTTGGTGTCTCACCTGGTCTGTGCAACCAATGCCAGAACCATACACATAGATGAAGAAGCATTGTTTCACGTCATTGGCCGTCTAGTGTCAGCTCCACCCTGGGCTCTTGCTTGCCTTAACATTTCTACCAAGATTTAATTCATGTCCTGAATCTCAGCAACTAGCAATAGTACTGCCGCAGTGCGAGAAGTCTTTGTCATGATCGCCTGGATGTCTGTCTTACATATATGTATACACCACCACTACTTGTATCACTGTGGGTGAACCCACCCAGCATGCTATATTCTTCAGGAGTTGAATTCTGACGCTATTGTAAGCCATGGAAATTTGGTATACTGCAGCCGTGAGATCCCTGATTGTATCATTCTCAAACTTGAGAAAAGTGTTAGATCTACATTTACGTAGATCAAATATCTCTTCTGTATGAACTGCATTTGGGTTGGGCTGTCATCAGAGTATCTTTTTTTCTCTTTTCTGACAGCAAAAATCTGTGCATTTCTCCTTTCCTTGGCAACCTTTTTAAGAACACAATGATGCTGCATATAAATACAGTTCATCGCAGAATTGATCTATCAGTACACATTCGAAGAAGATTGTTGCAAATCTTAGTTGCATCGAAAACACGATGCTATCTCACAAGAAAGAAAAAAACATGCAAACTGTGGGTGTCCGGTCAAGTTGTGATAGCGATCTTTCTACAGAGCTATTACCGCAGGCATTGGTTGCTGTCCATATCCATAACTGGAATCTAAATCCTTAAAAACTGGATAAGCTGTCGTTTGAGAATAGAGGATAGAATATGATATGCTTGGATCTGATGAGACTGCATACTGACTTGACAAGGATGGAATTGGTTGTTGTTACAGTTTCAGGTAATCAACCAGGACTAGGCTCATCGTGCTCATACATATCGAACAATAAAGAGCAAAAGGCATACGATCCTCCTAGGTGTCGGCACATCAAGGATGGCATGTGTACAGCAGCAATGTAGCTAGGTTAGGTCTCGCGATGCACATGTCGAAAAGCACATTGTGGAAGAATAATTCATGTACATATTCTTTTTTTTTTGAAAGGAAATAATTCATGTACATAGAGTACAGTTAAAATGTACACACTTTCACACCTCTCTAGTTGTATTTCAAAGTTATTTCCAAAAATTCCAACTAAACTGTATACAAAATACAGTGGTAAACTTGCTGACAGCCTGCCAATCATGAAAATTTCAGACTTACCTTTCGGTTGCGCTGTAGGGTACATAATATATTTGATCTGCAGAGCTGCGCTGCACATTCTTCTCGCAGGATCCAGGGCTAGCCCTTGAGAGGGCGAGGGGCCAAGGATTAACAAAGGACCATAAGATTCTGGAGGAGCTATGGAGATTTCTCTAGCACAGAACAATAGCCTTTTCTTTCCAGGTGAAGAGTATCATGGCAAATCTAGATGATAAGAAAATCTCTATCAAGACATATATCCATTCATACGTGCCGGGATGTTTGCGTCATGCATTAACACTGGAGGAAATATATGAAAAAAGAACGATCTGATAATATATATCTGACTTTCTGCAGATCCTTGCAACACCATGAATGTAGCACCGGTGTGGTGCCACATGCAGCATCTCTCTCTCTCTCTCTGTCTCTGAACTTTGCTTCCTTCAGCAGAGATTTATCGAATTGATTCGGTGAGGATGTCAAAAAAAAAGCAAGGATTGCACCGTCGTCGGTATCGTGGCGCCTCATATCTGATACGGCCAGCCTGATGACGATGATGGGGTTTTTGCAAAGCTGAAGCAGCTAAGTCTTGACAGGAAAAGCAGGCAAGTTGGACAAATTCTGTACCTACAGATAAGGCTGATGAGAGATTGAGAGCTCTGCCGATTCTATTCTCTGAACCTGTGGCGACTCATCGCCGGTTACTCAGATATAAGCTACGCTAGCTGGTCGATCGGAATAGGTTCCTTACAAGCAAAGCATTTGCCGTACCGTATGGGAATTCCGCATCGTTGTCGGCACGGTTCTTGTCTGTCGTGTTCATTTTTGTTTTTCTGGCAGAATTTCACGGGTAGTTTTCAGGCTGGTGGAAAGTGTAGTGACTTCACCGCGGCAAATCTTTACGGTTAAACTGCCCCCGAATGTAATCTTAAGTTTTCTAGCATATGAAAACTGTTCATCTATACTTTAGTGAAACTGACATGAGCAGTTCGTTTCAGTTTAGTTGAAATGGGGTAGCCATATGTATAAACGAAAACTAGCTAAAACCAAGTTGCTCATCTGTCAGTGAACCCACTAAATCAATAGCACCCTGGCAGGGCATGTATGTATTTGATTTTTCTCGGTAAGGTGATTTTTGTGAGAATCATCTGAATTCTTTGCTTTTTTGTCCTTGTACATGGCCAAAGAAGCAAAAAAAAAAAAATACCCGCCAGCATTTACAGAAAATCTACACAATAAGAAAAAGAAGAAAAAAAAGAAAGGGATGAAAAAATGGACCTAAATAGTGAGCGAAACAATTGAATAAAGATTTATAAATAAACTACAAGCCGTCGGATAGCTTGCAAATAATACGTTATCTCATCTATAAATCCTTGGACTTGCACCATCGACCAAATATCACGATTTTATAATTGTTTTGAAATATTTGTTTACCCAATTTATGATAATTTTACTATTTGTTATGAATTTATATTCTTTGAGAAAATATCTCTCCTTAATTTTACCATTTACCTACAAAGCTCCTAAGGAATCATGTTTTTCCTATATCAATTCGTTTTATTGAAATGTTTGACAAAATATGGATTATGCTAATTCAGCTTTTTTCCCTTCAACATGAACATTATGTCACTTCAAGAATAGGCATTTAAGCTCCACATGTGCTAAAAAGCTGTCGGTTTGACAGAGGAGGAAAATTAAACGGTTTTGAACACAGACGGTTGAGCATTACACTTTGGTCATATTCATGCGGGTGTAATGTGTACTTATCCTTAAGTAAAATGAAAATCACATTTCAAATCTTTCGGCCTTCGAGCTCAACCATATATAAGAGGATGTACATGAGAAATATGTAATGTGCAAACAGAACTCCGAGTCAATTAGTTATTTGCTTGCGAGTAATTCACGGCATACATATCATAGCTAAGGGAAAATGCAATACCACAACTATGTGTATCTCACCCGCTTACCTATGACCGTTCAAATGCTTTATGGTCCGTCCACAATTTATCAATAAAATTCCAAAAATCAATAGACCATCAATAATTTATGTGATTGCATTGACATTTTTCTTAGATTCATGTACTAAGTAGAAATTTGTGCACATACATTGACAAAAATTGAAACCACGCATTAATATTTTTTTTATATGTTGTGGAAAAACCGGGTTGCATAGCTAAGTCTTAAAGTTGCAGGAGTCAAGAACGACAATTCGTTGGAAGTTTCTTAATTAAATGTCCGGACTCAATGCAAAGTTAGTTGCATGTATTGCAAGCTTAAACGGCCGAATAGATATCAAAACAAGGACCTGCCCATATAGGTATGTATGTGATCGAACATATGAGATTTCCTCTAGGTCAACACAAAGGAATTGTTCCAATAGTGTTTGGGCCCTGTTGACGAAAAGAGATGGCTCCAAGATCATCCGATCTGATCTCCACCATGCCAATATGCTTTCAACCAAAACCAATGGCAGGCGATTCCATACCTGCACTGCATGCATATGGTATCTTACTATCTGTGCATGGTCCTATAGCTAGGAGCTTTCATTTATTTTTTCTAGACAAATCCAAAGTACTCTTGTAGTGAAATGTTAAAGCTGGCGAGATCACACTGGTCTTTTCCAAACAATTCCTGATTGTACGTGCACCCGAGATTCCAACTTGTCAAGGACGGCTAGTGGATATTAACACACCTTTTGCAGCTCTATAAAAGGGAGCCAACACTTGTGCAATCAAAACCATCCAAGTTTCCTCTTTCGTACAAGACCGGTACGGTAGCACATTTCAAGTTAAGCTTTCCTTCAGTCCTCTTCAAGCCAAAGACACCCTAGAGAAGCTTGCACACACATAATTAAGCCATTAGAAGGAAGATGGACCGTGTGATGAACTTAGCGTCGGAGAGGGCGGTGGTGATCTTCACCCTGAGCTCATGCTGCATGTGCCACACTGTGGCGCGACTCTTCTGTGACCTTGGTGTCAATGCACTGGTGCACGACCTGGACAAGGACCCTAGGGGCAAGGAGATGGAGAGAGCTCTCCTCAAAATGCTGGGGAAAGGCCCATCTGTTCCACTGGTGTTCATTGGCGGTAAGCTTGTTGGCGGAACAAACAGGGTCATGTCTCTGCATCTCAGCGGCGAGCTAGTCCCAATGCTGAGGAATGCAGGTGCCCTGTGGCTGTAGGGTGAGCAGTTAAAGGGTTCCCACTTGGAAAGAAAGTTTTGTCAAAGAGTGTGAATCATATACATTTTAACTTCCTAGAATAACCTAGTTTATGCCGAGCAGGGGTTCACATCTTGCTCCGAGAATGACTAGGCTTTTTTTAGAGGCACAAATAACAAGATGTCTCTCATTCGATAGGAGTGAGATACGTGCATGCTTTATGTAATCCCGTTTTGATGTTTCTGTTGTAACTGCAACTTGAGTCTTTACTTGTGTACGTGTACTCTCACCTTTTTGTGAAGAGGCACCTAATAACAATATGTATTCACAGTTCCTTGTTATATATCATTGATATGTCCATATATTTAACGTTCAAATTTCTTAGATGCATTGATCATCTTCATTTTATCCTCTTTTCCTGGTTGTTTTTACTTAAGAAGGGGAGCGTGATGCGGGCATCGTGTTGGTTGGTTAACACGCTATGACATATTTAGATGATATGTAGAAGTATAAGTCAGTGTTAACTAGTCTTGCGTGCCAAGTCTATGACTGAACCCGCCATGTGTCGGTTTGTATACAGGTCGAGTCCAACTAGGTCTAGAAGGCATGTTCGGTTTGGGTGTGTCCAAACGGACTAGTTGTTTAGCCTCCTATATAAAGGAGCCAACTGCTAGGGTTTTAGGGAGTTGAGTTTTTGTTTAAGTCTTGAACATTACGTTATGAGAGAATCATCCCTATGGGGCGCTGTTGTGTTATCCAATAAAGAATGATCGCGTGAAAATTCTTGTGTAATCAAGGATTAGCATGCTGTGGTTTGGGGAGTGAAGATCATCTCCACGTTGCTAGCTGGACTCGGTCATCATCTTCAGGTTACGTGGATTGATCCGTGATTAGAAGATTCTTCATCCGGTGGTTCTTATGGTGAAAAGATGGGACAAATCCCTAGGATCAGCGGGTTGATCTACATCATCTGGTATCATCGAGCCATGTTGATCACCGCGAGGGAGTTTGTCTAGTTGAAGATCGATATGCAGATTTGCACAAATGGGTAGATCTGTTTTTGCTGGAGAATGATAAAGATCAACCTGATGATCGTAGGGATGAAGAATCTTCTAACAACAAGATCAATCCATGTGACCTGAAGATGAGGAAAGAGTCCAGCTAGCAACCTGGAGGTGATCTTCATGCCTCAAACCACATCACAATAATCTTTTGATCACACAAGAACCTTCACGCAATCATACTTTATTGGATAACATGGCAGCGCCGTTCCCCCGGAGGGATGATTCTTTGAGAATGTAATGTTCAAGACTAAAACTAAAACGCAACTGCCTAAAACCCTAGCCGATGGCTCCTATATATAGGAGGCCAAACAACTAGTCGGTTTGGACACACTCAAACCGAACCTAACATGACTTCTACACCTAGTTGGAATCGACCTGGATACAAACTGACCCATGGCCATAGACTTGGCATACAAGCCTAGTTAACACTGCCTTATATTTTACATATCATCTAAATATGTCTAGCGTGTTAACCAACCAACACGATGCCCACGATGCCCATATAATCATCCCCTTCTTGGAAAGGCGTTGCCCTCAACGCTGGAACGTCTTCTCTAATGGTGCCAGCCAACCGTCACTGGAATGCCCGTATCATCCTCCGCTTCTTGGAGGCGTTGCCCTCAACGCTATAAGAGTTTTTCCAACGGGTGGCGTCAAATCTGCAACATCGCCACTTTTCTCCTTTACCAATTTCAAGTCTTGCTGGTCGACCACACCACTTCCTCCCTCGTGGCTAGCTGAAGTTGGCATGGTACTGGGCACCTCCTTTCTTCTCCATACACGGGTAGATTGGAGAGCCACCACCTTGTGTTTCTTTGTAATGTTGGTTGGTTCCTCTTTCTTGACATGCATCTTCTTAGAACAACCTGGCAAAACAGGAGCAATGCCCGGACAACACAATTCACAAACACGTCCATCCTTTCCCTTGTGCATACGCATTGCTGCTCCAACTCTCCACATAGCTGGTCCAACAAAATTGCGGGTTAGGACCCACGCTTCCATATGCACCGACCCCGACTCGTCACTAACGGCCATAACACTATGCTTCTCATCAACTTGCACAACTGAATCAACATGTGTCTTGACGGGGATAACTTTGGATAATCTATTCATGAAGGTAGAGAAGTCTCTCAGAAGGAGCGCAAGGAAGAAACTTGACACCACAAAGAAAGCTTTTGTTGTGTTGTTGCTTAACTCTTGGGCTCTTTTCATGTTGTAGTATTTACGCTTTATGGTTGTATTAGGTTGGGCATTTTTGTTTGCGGCCGGGTGGTTGTTCGCTTATGGTTGTGCGTTTGTTGTATCGGTTCTCGCCCGGTTTTGGTAATTAACCAGGAAACACTCTTCTTAATTAATAGTTTGGGGTAAAGCTTTTGCCCCTATTTCAATAAATAAAAAATATACCTTTTATGTTTTTTGTCGCTCTTTGATTAAATCATTTTTAATGTTTTTGTAGGCTTGTAATCTTCAAAAGTATTCTAAGTGGGTTGTTTGATTCGTAGGATTGCAAAGCATAATAGTTTGTCCTTGGAGTTAATTTTCACTAAATTTTATATGGCAGACTGTAACGTTATCCGGCGAAAGAAATTTTACGGACAATATAAGGGATTTTAATTTAGTCTTAACCTAATTTATTCATATATATGATCCGGGTGACATTAATTAAATAAAACAGGTCAAGCATTCGCCCATCACAATTTGAAAACGCATCACATTTCTTGGACACAGTTGGTGGATGTCAATACTAAGCAGGTAGAAAAGCCCAATAAGGATTTGATAAGACATTCCCATTTTCGTCACTAGTATAACGTTCATGTATATATAGTTATACTACGTTCTACAGCTACGGTTCCAGTAGTCTTCTAAGAATGGACCGACGAACTGAACCTCTGGGCCACACGGTCACACCGTCACAGTACTGCCAGCAAGAACAGCTCCGGGAATGGGCTGAAGAGTTTCAGGGTTAGTCTCATGTATATGGCTTTCTTTTCTTTCACTCTTTTTTGTTTACCTTGCCAGGCTGTAACATTGTCTGTAAATTTGTAAATGTGACTAATTGATAATCTAAGAACATCTAAGGTAGACAGTCTTCGAAGTTTTCCTTCAAAAAGCTCACACCGCATGAAATTAGTGTAGTCGGGATCTAACTTTTTATGAAAACGGCTGTGGCTATATGGTTTAATGTTTACAAAGATTAGAGCCTATACACACATGCATTTAATATTTATGCATTTTGAAGAATAGTAAGACATACATGTATTTTCTCAAATTATGACACTTGCATGGATAAGTAAAATTTTAAATACAAAACTTAGAACAATGATTCAAATTAGACGCTATATTACATTAATTTGTCCAAAGTCAGTATTAGGAAAACAGCCCGTGCGGATGCACCGGCTGACCACAAGTTTATATAAATACATTTCAACAAGATTGAGGGGCGCAACTTTTAATACCACTGAAAATTGAAAACACGAGACATCTTGTAATTAAGGAAGAAGAATGATGCCAAACGTAAAACGACTCGCGTCTCGCGTCGCTCCCCGCGCGGGCGACGGAGACGCCAAACCCTAGCGCCGCCACTTGGCTTCGCCCTCTGACGTGGGGCTACCTTTCAACTAGCCCACCGTAAGACTACCTGGGCCCAAGCGGCCCACAGAAGGCCCACTCGGGGTACCACGTATCCTATTTTAACTCGGTTAGGTCTTGTAACCTGCCATATCGGCACCAACCACCCGAGACCTGGCTGCCTATAAAGCCAGGAGGGTTGCTCGTCCCAGAGGACACGCTCATAGCTACGGCACAAACCCTAGCGAGATCGCAATCTCGCCATTGTAACCACAACTCGCATCAATAACCAGACAAGCAGGAGTAGGGTGTTATCCTCCAAGAGCCTGAACCTGGGTAAATCCTTGCTTGTCAGCCGTCGTGACCACCTGCACTCATCTCTCTCCCCATCAATCAACCCGGGGTGCACAACCCTGGGACTTGTCGAGTTAACACCTCGTCAATTGGCGCCGTCTATGGGAAAAGCAAAAAAGTGTTGGAATCATGGTCGCTCTGACTCCATCCGCAATGAAGACTGACGTCCGCGTCGCCAGGGAATCGATCCGCTTCGGCTCCATCGAGTACGTCCTCCACCCTCCGGCTCGCCGCTCGGTGTACGCCGATCTGGACAGAGGTATACACATCACCTTCGGCTTCGTATGCTGCTTCGCCGACAGTCGCGGAATACTCAGGTCCGCGGCAACCGCGCCACGCGCGGCAGCACCCGCATCGGCGGATCTGCCGCCGCCTTCTACCGCGCCCACGAAGATCGCATCCGTCGCACCCGCAAAGATCGCTCTTGTCACGCCCGGTAAGATCGCATCCGCGTCGACTGCATCGACAACCTCAGCAACGGCCGCGCGGATCGGGTCTACTACACCAATCTCGATCGCACGGTCGGTCAAATCAAGATCTACCTCAACTACTTCCGCCGCGTCGACTCTGGTCCGCCGCGTCGACTGCCTCTACGGCACCACTTCGCCGCGTCGACTCCGGTCCGCCGCGTCGACTACCTCTACGGCACCACTTCGCCGCGTCGACTCCGGTCCGCCGCGTCGACTGCCTCTGCGCCACTACTTCGCCGCGTCGACTGCCTCTTCGGCACCACTTCGCCGCGTCGACTCCGGTCCGCCGCGTCGACTACCTCTACGGCACCACTTCGCCGCGTCGACTCCGGTCCGCCGCGTCGACTACCTCTGCGCCACCACTTCGCAGCGTCGACTGCCTCTACGGCACCACTTCGCCGCGTCGACTCCGGTCCGCCGCGTCGACTGCCTCTATGGCACCACTCCGCTGCGTCGACTCCGGTCCGCCGCGTCGACTGCCTCTACGGCACCACTCCGCTGCGTCGACTCCGGTCCGCCGCGTCGACTGCCTCTACGGCACCACTTCGCTGCGTCGACTCCGGTCCGCCGCGTCGACTGCCTCTACGGCACCACTCCGCTGCGTCGACTCTGGTCCGCCGCGTCGACTGCCTCTACGGCACCACTCCGCCGCATCGACTGCCTCTACGGCACCACTCCGCCGCGTCGACTCCGGTCCGCCGCGTCGACTGCCTCTACGGCACCACTCCGCCGCGTCGACTGCCTCTACGGCACCACTCTGCCGCGTCGACTCCAGTCCGCCGCGCACAAACAAATTCGCCTCGGCCACACCTGATGCTCTCCCGGGTGTTGCGCCGCGCAGGTCACAAACAAATTCGCCTTGGCCGCCACCCGAAGCACTCGGGGGCTGCGCCGCGCAGGTCTAAGTCAAACCTAGGCCGTCACCCGACGCACTCGAGGGCTGCGCCATACAGGTATAACTCAAAAAATCCTTGGCCGCCACCCGAAGCACTCGGAGGCTGCGCCGCACAGGTCTAAGTCAAACCTAGGCCGTCACCCGACGCACTCGGGGGCTGCGCCATACAGGTATAACTCGAAAAATCCTTGGCCGCCACCCGAAGCACTCGAGGGCTGCGCCGCACAGGTCTAAGTCAAACCTAGGCCGTCACTCGAACACTCGGGGGCTGCGCCATACAGGTCCAACAAGAAAACCTAGGCCGCACTCGAACACTCGGGGGCTGCGCCATACAGGTCCAACAATGCAGTAGGCCGTTTGGCTGAGCAAATACTCGATATGTTTGTCGAATCCACCAAGTAGGCCGTCGGGCTGAATGAGCACTCAAATAAAAAAGGACAGTGGTTCCATCAGCGAGTTCCTAAAACATCAATCCCATCGGGAGGGTGTCAGAGATCTCTTTTCGACTGAGAAGTTTTTGAGATTAACCTCAATTACAAGCAATTCAGCTTAATCTCGGGGGCTACTCCCATCGGGAGCACTGTTCGCGCTCCCAATAGACTCAGTCAAAGCATTAACGACTAAAGCATCCTCTGTAAGACCTCAACGGCCGGAGTCGAATTTCTTTAACTATCGTTTTCAGGAACAAGACAGAGTGCCAATCTGAGAACCCTCCTCACCGACTTGCTTGTCAGCCGTCGTGACCACCTGCACTCATCTCTCTCCCCTCCTCCCCGCCGTCGTCGGCGAGCGCCGCCGGGCCAAGCCCGCGCGGTGCCGGCGACGGCGGGACCTTCTCTCTCCCTTCTCGCAGTGGCCAGGGCGCGAGTCATGGCGGCTGTGGCATGCGACGTTCTCAGCGAGGGGAGCGCCGACGCGGCCCTCCGGCGGCGTGGTGGCCTCGCGGTGGTCTGGCGCGTCCGGGTAGCGGGCAACAGCTTGCGGCGGCGGAGGCTGGTTGTGGGCGGCGCAGACTCGATCCAGCACCCGGTGGCGTGGGGGTCTGGCAGCGGTGGTGGCGAAGGGCAAGGGCGTGGTCCAGGCTGGGGTCGGCGGCAGCCTCCGGCGTCGCCGGTGGAGCTCTCGGGCTGCACGGGCCCGATCTGGGCCCGATCTGAGCCAGGTGGGCTAGATCTGGCCTGCTCTGGGCCCACGCGACCTGAGGCCATTTCGGGGCTAGGTGGGCCTCGGTTGGCAGCCACGGCGTGCCGGTTTGGCTTGCTCGCCCGCGTTTCTCCTGCGGGTGGTTGCTGCAGGTTGCGGGTAAGAGTCTGGAAGCCGGGGCGGCAGCCTGCGTTGCAGTGCTGCTGGCTTTGGCCAGTGGTGGTGGATGGTGCGCGGCTGCGGCTGGGACCGCGACCCATCGGGCGTCCTCCCCCCGCAACCTCTTCATCGATCCGGGTCTAGCGTGCTTCTCTCGGCGGCCGGTGGTGTGCTCACGTGGCGAGTGGTGGTGACGTGGTGGAGACCCTGCGGTGACGGCGACCTACGAGCTGTAGCATGGCGGTGGGATTGGAACGGGCCAGGTCCCTCTAGTGGGCTAAGGCGCGCTAGGTTTCCCTCTCAGATCTGTCGATCCTGCGATCTGTTTGTCCCTGTCCTAGGTGGAGTGCGCGGATGCCGGGGCGGCGGCCCTGGGTGGCGGGTCACATGGGTTGCTCTCCGACGAGCACCATGGTGACGATGGTGGTTGCATCGTTTGGTTGTGTGGGCAACAAGGGGTGTAGCGGTGGGTAGCTCGGACGCGTTTCTGGCGTTGCCTGGATCTGGACTGGGTTCCTGTTCGCTTGCGCCCTACGACCCTCTTTGTGCCACGGGGAGGGTACGAGCGAAAACTTCTGACGGCGGCGACGCCCGCAGGAGCCGCTTTCCTCTTGGGGACGTCGTCTTCGTGATCTCCCTCGTGCAGGGTTCCGGGTGAAAACCCAAGTCCTTTGGACTCGGCGGTGGTGACGCTTTGCGCCGTTACCCTCTTGGGGGCGTTGTCGTGGAGCTTAGGGGAGTTAGGGCGTAGCGTGGAGCTGGTGTGCTTGTCCGACTACGTAGTCGTGGTTCGCTGTGACTTCTGTAGCTCGGTTTTCTTAGGATCTTCTTTGTAAGAGGGCTACCTCACTACTTTGTATCGTTCGGTCGGTTCTTGGACGTTGTGCTGTCTGGCCCAGCAGCGGTTTCAAACGGTTTGGCTTTATTTATAAAGCGGAGCGAAACCTAATTCATGGTGTCCGGTGAAGGTGAAAGGATGATGATAAGACAGATAGAGCTATTACCGCAGGCATCAACCTGCTGCTGTCGATGTCAAGAACTGGAATCCAAATCCTTAAAAACTGGGTCAGATGTCGTTGGAGAATAGAGCATATAACATGAGTTGACCAAGGATGGTATTGTTTGCTGTTACAGTTTTAGGTAATCAGGACTATAGGCTCATCGCGTTCATGCATATTGAAACAGTAAAGGGACACGTCATAAGATTGTAGGTGTTGGCACATAAAGGCTGGCACATGTACAGCAGCAATATCGAAATGTATTGTCAAAGAACAACTGATGTACAGAGGCACTTTTAAAATGAACACGCTTTCACACCTCTTATAGTCGTTTTTGAAAATTACTTGGTAAGTCTCCAAAAAACTTCGAACCAAGTTGCGCACACAATGAAGTGGTACATCATTTTTGTGATCTGAAAACCTGCACTACCAGCCTGCAACACACATAAAATTCAGAATATATTTTCTTCGCAAATGAGGTATATCAGATATATGATCTGAAGAGCTGCATTGCACGTTTTTCATGCAGGATCCAAGACTAGCCTTTGAGAAGGTGAGGAGCCAGATCATAAGATTCTTAAGGAGCTATGTAGATTGCTCTAGTACAGAACATTAGCATTTTCTTTCCAGGTGAAGAGTATCATGGCAGATCTAGAAGATAATGAAATCTCTATCAAGACATATATCCATTAACAGTTTGCGTACGTCATGCTTTAAAACTGGAGAAAAAAGAAAAAAACAGTTCGATAATACATGTCTGACTTTCTGCAGATGCTTGCAACATGTAGTACAGTGTGGTGTCACATGCAGCATCTCTCTCTCGCTCTCTGAGTTTTCCTTGTTTCAGCAGCGGTTTGTAGGATCGATACGGAGAGGATGTCAAAGAAGAAGCAAGGATTGCAGGGTCGTCGGTATCGCGACGCCTCATAACTGATATGGAGAGGATGATGACGACGATGATGGGGATTCCGCAAAGCAGAAGCAGCTACAGATTCAGAGGAAAAGTAGGCAAGTTGGACAGATTTTGTGCCTACAGATAAGGCTGATGAGAGACTGAGAGCTCTGTTGATGCTATTCTCTGAACCTGGGGCGACTCATCGCCGGACGCCGGTTACTGAGAAACAAGCGGCGCTAGCTGGTTGATCGGAATCGGTTCCTTATCAAGCAAATCACTGGCCGTACCGTATGGCATTTCGCACTGTTGTCGACACGGTTCTTGTCAACTTACGCTTTGTTTTTTGTGTGGCAGAGTTTCAGTGGTAATGTTCAGACCGGTGAAAGACTTGGCCAGCGCAAAATCTTTAATATAGCGTTACAGTTGCATTGCCACTGAATGCTGGTCATGTATACTTCAGGAGCACCTTATATTCCTGATTTCTACTTTATACGACTTGGCCAGCGCAAAATCTTTAATATAGCGTTACAGTTGCATTGCCACTGAATGCTGGTCATGTATACTTCAGGAGCACCTTATATTCCTGATTTCTACTTTATACACTAACGAATCTGTAAATAGCATATGCATATTTTCACACGTGACATTTCAAAAAAAAAAAATCACACGAGTAAACATGCTTCTATCAGAAAAGACGCTTCTTCGAACACCCATTGCTAAACATACTATTGCACCTTTTCACCCGTCTAGAACGAGGTAGACTGTGACTTGGCTGATCTTAAACTCCACAGTTAGTCTTTAGTTAACGATACATGTGTTTATGTGTGTCTATTTGTATTGGTCGTGGTGTGTTAGTGTGTATGTGCCAATATGTTTGAGTACCTTAGTGTTTCTCAAAAGGATATAGACCATTGGTGAGATGAGTGAATAAAAGAGATAAGTGCACACCGCCTCGTAAAACTATGATTCCGATTTGACATTTCATCCTCTGCAAATACCATTTAGAATTCATCCTTCTTATCAAAAGCATTTGCCCCCTCGACCAACAAAAGCAGTTTTAGCTAATATGGCACTCATGTGTACTTCACATCATGTGTTCCTAATATGATAATTTAAATGTAGCAATATGATCCCCATAATAATAAAAAACAAAACAAAAACAGGCCCCACGATAGTAAAAGTTAAGTTTATTTTTACATTTTAAATAAAGAAAATTAGTCAGAGAAACCATCCAGAGTTATAAATAAGTTACCAATTGTGTAATAGATTCAAAATAATATGTGATCATATTTTCTGCGTTCCTGAACTTAGTAATAGACTTGAAATATTAATACTTTACCAAATTTAGAACTATTTCACTGTTTTTATGAACTTACAATTGTTTTCACTCTACTTCCCAATTATTCTTTCACTTTCCTAAAAAATTGGCTAATTATCTATATTTTTCCTCTATTCTTTTTTATTTAGTTTTCTAGAAAATCTTAGTTTTGCAAAACCAACCTTTGCCTTAGACGTGAACATTATTGTCACTTCAAAAAATTGACATTCAGGCTCCACACATCTGCTAAAAGACTGATGGTTTGATAGAGGGATAAAGTAAACGATATATTAGACTCAGATGTCCGAACAGTCATGGGGGCTAATGTGTACCATCTCGAAATTAATTAAGTGACAATATCAAAATTTGACTCCTTGGACCCTTGATATCAACCATATATAAATGGTCATAGAGGCGAATCGCATGGTGTGCACATAACTCCTAGTTAGTTAGTCCTTTAGTTGCGAGTAATTCACGACATACACACATTATACACATGACTCTAGAAAGTTGAGGGAGTCAAAATCAACCACTCCTTAACGTGTACTCCTCACGATTAGCTGCATGCATGTGGTTCAAAATTGAATGGCCAAATATATACTTCCCCTATCCCTTATTTGTTTCTCTACATATATAATGTGCGAAGTACAACTCGGTAGTTTATCTGACGACACTTCTTTTTTGGAAAGGAGGGAGTATATTAACATGTCCATAGACATTTTTTTTCGAGATTGAACCTTAGGCATATTAGATTCCTCCCAGGTCAACACAGAGAAATTTTTGCAATGGTGCTTGGTCCCTGTTGATGAAAAGACTGATCCAAGACATATCCAATCTGATATCTTGCACACTAATATGCAGAGGCTGGGGCTTGCCCTTTTCTAATATTTTTTTTGCACACTAATATGCTTTCGAACAAAACCAATGGCAGCTGGCAATTGATGCACACCATGCATTCTATGCATGGTTATACTGCTTGGAGCTTTCATTTATTTTTTCTAGAAAAAACCAAAGTAGCAGCTTGTACGACAATGTAAAAGATGGCTAGCTAGCTAGATCGCTCGGGTCTTTTCCAAACAATTCCTAAGACCATACACTATGTTGCACAAAAGCGAACCATCAAACCTTTTGAACCGATTCATCATATAGTGGAGCATCGGATCATTGTTTCTAACACAAGAAGCGAACCAACAAGTTGGTTCGGTTCATAAGCATAAACAACTACTTTTCTACCGAGTCAAGCTGAGAGTGAAGAACTCTGTGCATGGGAAGGGATAGGAAAGAGGCAAAAGTAATCATTTTTTTAATTTATGCTGGCCCCATCCTCACTGTTTGATGCGGTTCACACATAGCAGAAAAATCCAAAGCGATTCCTTGACTGGCAACTTTTTGGTTGAACCGATACCACATAGTGCATAGCCTAATCGTACTCGCACCGGAGATGCCAACTCGTGAATTGGATAAAAACACACCTTTTGCACCTCTATAAAAGGGATCCATCCCTTGTGTGCTATCAAACCATCCAAGTTTCCTCTTCCGCACAAGGTCGGCACGGTACCAACAAGCTATAGCTAACAAAGTATCCTCCAACACGTTTCAAAGTTATCTTTGAGTCCTCTTCAAGGTACACCTAGAGATCTGAGAACACACTCACATCTAACATATATTAGGCCATTAGAAGGAAGATGGACCGTGTGATGAAGCTGGCGTCGGAGCGTGCGGTGGTGATCTTCACTCTGAGCTCTTGCTGCATGTGTCACACTGTGACACGACTCTTCTGTGACCTCGGCGTCAATGCACAGGTGCACGAGCTGGACCAGGACCCTAGGGGAAAGGAGATGGAGAGAGCTCTCCTCAAGCTGCTCGGGAAAGGCCCTAGTGTACCGGTGGTGTTCATCGGCGGGAAACTTGTGGGCGGGACAAACAGGGTCATGTCTCTGCACCTCAGTGGTGAGCTGGTCCCAATGCTGAGGAATGCAGGCGCCCTCTGGCTATAGAGTGGGCAAGGGTTGCCACATGGAAATAAATTTTGGTAAAAGAGTGTGAAGTACACGCATTTTAATTTCGTAGAATAACCTGAGATGACCAGCTGGTTTATGCCGAGCAGGGTTTTTCATCCTGTTCCGAGAAAGATTAGGTTTCCGTTAGAGGCATAAAATAACAAGATATTTCTCGCTCGCTAGGAGTGAGCTACACGCATGATTTGTATAATCATCACATTTTGTAGTTTTTGTTGAAAATTGTAACTTGAGTCTTTATATCTATACATGTACTCTCAACTTTTGTAATGAGGCAATTAATATAATATGTATTCACAATCCGTTGTTATATATCATTAATATGTTCATATGTTTAAACTAGATGCATTGATCATTTCAGTTATCCTCGTTTCCTGGTTGTTTTTGTTATATGGAGGTTACACTTGCATTGGTAATTTCTCCACTCACTACGGAAAACACAACCCAGCCCGACGGCCATTTCAACGCCGACGGCAATATGTCGGGGCCGTCGGCGTTATAACGTGAAACCGACGAAACGAAAAAACCGTCGGCGTCGTTTTGCCGTCGGCGTCCTAGTTGTAAGGCTGACGGCCACCGTCGGGCTCACAATGCCGTCAGCATTCATTTAGTGAGCCCGACGGCCACCGTCGGGCTTACAGTGCCGTCAGCGTCCATCTAATCACATTGTGAACCCGACGTTATTACTGTCGGGCTCACTATACAGTTTTTTTAGTTTTTCTCAAAAAATTAGATTACATTCAAAAAAAATGAAAAAGTACTAAAAAATAAACCATTTGGCATTCAGTGTTTTGACGTGTACTAATTATTAGAAAAATGATAAACTTGAGTTTTAGCAACTTTTCAAAACAAAACTTTACAAAAATATCAATCATATACACACATGCAATAGTTTCAACACATATGTGTGACCATTATCATGTCACAGTTTGTGATAAAGTGCTCATAATCAGCACATATGTGTGTCATGGTATGGAAAACAACGTCGCCAAAGCAATTTTTAAAATTCTTTTTAGAAATATCATTTTCCATTTTTAAGTATCAAACGTGACTTTTTTTGTGAAGCAAGTACATAAAATATGGTCCAAAATGACACCCATTTAATTTTCACAAAGAGTAGAACATATTTTATGTATAATACCTGAATATGAGGATTTTCCTTACTTTCTATCTAAATTCGCCTCTTTAATTTACTTTATGTCAATTTTCCGTAAGTAATTCAAATTTGAACTACAACTGTGTGATAGTTTGTTCTGAAGTTCTTACAAAAATAATTTTAAGGTACACAAGTAGTGGTTACAACATAGAATCGTCAATAGTTTTGAAAAATTCGATCACTTTTGATGAATTGCTCTCTGACCGTTTTTTGAAAGAAATGAAAAAATATGAAAAAGTACTAAAAAAAAGAAACCCTTTGGCATGGAGTCCTTTTACGTGTACTAGTTTATAGGAAAAATGATAAACTTGATTTTTGGCAAACGTTTTAAAACGAAACTTCACAAAAATGTCAATCATCTTTAAACATGCATAAATTCAAGACAAATGACCAATGTATGATCATTATCATGTCATAGTTTGTGATAAAGTGCCCATATTCAGCACATATGTGTGTCATGGTATGGGAAACAACGTCACCGAAGCGATTTTCAAAATTCTTTTTCGAAATATCATTTTCCATTTTTAAGTGTCAAAAATGACTTTTTTTGTGAAGCAAGTACATAAAACACGGTCCAAAATGAGACCCATTTAATTTTCATAAACAGTAGAGCATATTTTATGGATAATACTTGAATATGAGAATTTTCCTTACTTTCTATCTAAATTCACCTCATTAATTGACTTTATGTCGATTTTCCGGAAGTAATTCAAATTTGAACTACATCTGTGTGATGTTATATTTGGATTCCTCTTATTTTTATGATCGACATGGACATTTTATTTAGTAAATTCTGATATACAAATATGAAGATATGAATTATTTCTTATTAAATGGAAAAGACAAAACTAAAATAAAATAATTGATTATTATTATTATTCAAGTATTATTTAACATAGTTGTTTTGTTCATTCAAATCTTATTTTTGAAATTTTAAAGATTAAAAAGTATAATATCTTAAATGAGGGTTAATATGATTGCTATCATACTAACAACAGCAAGGTATGACATCTCAACTAGAATCTCATTTGAATAGAACTCAATAGTTAAGCGTGCTTGGTCTGGAGCAATCTGAAGATGGGTGACCGTCAGGGAAGTTTGACTAATGTTATATAGTTTGACCTAAGATTATAAATAAGTGTGTGATATGAGATCAAATATATGACTAAATTGGAGTTGAAATAATAATAAAAAAAGTTGAAAAAAATTCCAAAAAAATATTTTTTTAAAAAAATTGGTTTTCAAAAATATTTGGTAGAGCTAGCTATGAGCCCGACGGTAATACCATCGGGCTCACGATGAGCCAGACGGCATTTACGACGTCGACGACAACGGCGTGAACCCGATGGATTACACGCCGACGGCCTTAGCCCGACGGCCACCGTCGGGCTGGCTTGTTCTCCTGTAGTGACTAAATATTGGTATTTTCCAATCAAGGAATGAGTCTTAGTGGTAAGGGAGTAGGCTTGGATGATATAGCTCCTTCGGATCCATAGCCATAGAAAATGAGTTATTTAAGGTCTGTAAGTATGCACCATAGAAAATGAGGTATTTACTATGTTGTAGGCATGGGTTTGGTTACCGGTCGGGATCTCCGGTTACCAGGGACCCCTGGGAAAGGGTCATAACGGTAATGAAATGCCGAATTTTTTGAATCTTAATGAAATCTTTCGGCAAATGGTCATATTAGGAACAGAAAAATTGAATTTTGGTTTTGAAACTCGTCCGGTAAACGGTCGGGATTTTCCGGTTGCCGCGGTAACGGGAAATCCCCCCCCCCCCCCCCCCCCCCCCCCCGGTAAATTTTTCCCACCAGTAACCAAAACCTTGGTTGTAGGTCCCATCATTCCATGTCTAAGCGATTCTATACACAATAGTCAATGATTCCCAACCCTGACAACATTTATAGTGGATGATCTAAAAATATTAATATATATTGTTACCACTAGCTACATTATGCTTCTCATGATAAAAATGACTTTACAAGCAAAAAATAAAGCCTCACGTGATATTATTCCTATGGTACCATGCCTATGAAGGTAATAGCATATACAGAAGTAGAATCATATGCATGATATTTAGTCTATGTTACTCCACACCATTAGTGATATAAGGGTCATGGTTTTGAAATGGCTTATGGTGCAGTTACCTCCATAAGACCAGATGGCTAGGAAGCGGGTATCCCTAGCTTCACAAAATCATAGTGTTCAGTATACATTTCCTTGCTATTTATCTAGTCAGTCATGAATTTCTTTTTTAGTTTTGGCTATGTGTGTGGGTGAAAAATATGTAAGGCTAAAAAGTCAGGCACAGTCATTGCAAAATATGGTTGTGTTTTCATACTACACATGTGTGTTTTTCGCCTAGATACCCGATAGCTACTTTTGGGATAGCCTACCTAAAAATCCCTAAATTTTCAATGTACATTCAGAAGATCTCCTTGTGGTGATTTTATGTCGACATTCTCCTTTACGTGAACTGCAAGGTTCAAATCTCTAATTTGTGTACACCATGTGCGCGGCCGAGCGGCTACTGCCGGTGAAGGTGTAGTGTCATCAAAGATTGGGTCGTAACACAAGATATCACATCTCATTATTGAAGTTTGATCCCCATAATATTTGTAATAATACTATCAAATTGTTGGAATATACACGTTAATAATTACTATTCTAGAGTTTGCTAGTTCTATTTCTAGCAAGATAAGGTATTTAAGAGTTTCCCACGGGGCCCTAATTTTGCCGGCTTAGACGAACGTTCAAGGAGGCCACGTCAGTGCCACACGCATGGATTCTGGGGGACGATCACGTCATAATTGCGTCCATGTTCATTTAATAGCACTGCAATTTCAGAAAGAAGCATGTAGATAGAGAGAGGTAGAGCCGCAGGCATTAGTTGCTATCCGTACGTGTCCATAATTGGAATCTTAATCCTCAAAAACTGGGTTGGATGCGTTGGAGAATAGAGGATAGAACATGATATGTGATCTGATGAGATTGCATATTAGACATACATGGATGGTATTATAGGTTGCTGTTATGGTTTCAGGTAACCAGGGACTAGGCAGGCTCATCATGCTAATGCACATCGAACAATACAGGCATACGATCCGCATATAGGTGTCCATCAAGGCTGGCACATGCACAACCGCAAATGTAGGTTATGGTCTCGTGATGCACATGCCGAAGCATATTGTCAAAGAGGCGATTGTGTACAGCTACAGTCTGTTAAACCTCTCGAGATGTGAAATGATTAGTCATGTCCTACGTACTGCTATATTGTAGATGCTTTTCGGACCTCTCTAGCCGTATTGTTGTAGCGAAAACCTCTCTCTAAGTTGTACTCTGAATGCAGTGGTACACTTGCTGTCAGCCTGCCCGCATGTAGAACTTGCATAACTCTTTTCATTTCGCAATATTGTCTACGACTCTACGTCATAGAATTGATCTGAAGAGCTGCACTATACATTCTTGTAGCAGGAGGCAGGAGCCAAGGCTAGCTAGCCCTTGAGAAAGTGAGGAGCCAAGAATGAACGAAGAACCATAAGATTCTTGAGGACCTATCCAGGTGAAGAGTATCATGGCAGATCAGGGAGGATAAGGAAAAATCTATCAACATATATATATATATATATATATATATATATATATATATATATACATATATATATATATCGATTCGTTACGTCCTGGGCTGCTTGCGTCATGGATGAAAACTGGAGAAAAATAATGAAACAACTAATAATATATATCTGACTTTCTCCAGATGCTTGCAACATGTAGCAACTGTGCGGTGCCACATGCATCTCTCTCTCTGAACTTTTCATCCTTCAGCAGAATTTCATAGGACCGATTCGGTGTGGATGCCAAAGAAAAAGTAAGGATTACACCATCGTCGGTATCGCAACGCCTCATATCTGATGCGGCCAGGCTGATGACGATGATGGAGTTTTCGCAAAGCTAAAGCAGCTAAATCTTGACAGGAAAAGCAGGCAAGTTGGACAGATTCTGTGCCTACAGATAAGGCTGATGAGAGACTGAGAGCTCTGCCGATGTGATTCTCTAAACCTGTGGCGACTCATCGCCGGTTACCCAGAAGCAAGCTGAGCGTCGATCGAAATCGGCTCCTTACAAGGAGCCGTACCGTATGGGCATTCCCCATCATTAGTGCACATTGCATTTTGATTCCTGAGTATGTTTCGAGTTTAACATCAAATATTTGAATTGCGCAAATAACATTTAGAAGTCGTCATTCAGCTATCAAAGCCATGTGTCATCTTTTTTGCTCATATGGTATTTGTAGGAAGCTAAAAAACGTTGGCTGGATTGTTCTCCTGCAAACAAGCTATATACGGAAAGAAAGTGTCACAACGGCTCAAGAATGTCCCAACGGCTCAAAAAAGGCCATTTCTTGGTCGACACGTCATAGGCCTACTTTAACGCTTGTTTCTGTCAACCGACTTCACCTCATATCACACACAAGAGTGGCGTCATGGATTCACTTGTATTTGGAAACAAAAAACAGAAAGTTAACTATCCTTAAGCCGTGCAACAGAATTGTGAGCCGTGCAACAGAATTGTGACCCCTTTGCACCGTCAGGTCTCTCACGAGCTCTTCAAACTTAACATTTGCATATGTTTTGCCAAACTATTTTTAAAATCAACTTAGTCCAATACAGTTGAAACACGCGAAAGAAGTACCACTCAGGTAATATTTTCAAAGGAGTTGCAAACGGGTTCGCCGGTTCACCAATCATTGATGCTCGAGAACCGCATACATATTTGTTTCTGACATAGGCAACCTAATTAGTACCAATGAGATGCAACAATTTTATACAACTATGAAGGTACAACTTTAGATCAACCATAAGCAACTTACTAACAAGGATTGGCAACAACGATAATATAAGATGTTTTATACCTTTTCCAAATTCACATGTATTTACACATATCTAAACATAATTTAGTGTAGAAGTTCAATTATTTTAGTCGGCATCTAATCAACATGTGAAATACCTAAAACATACTCCCTATGTTCCTGAATGTAGGGTGTATACTTTTCTGCACGAATATTAAGACATGTTTATTTTGTACATACTGGACTCTATTTTTTCTTAGAGATAATGTCGAGAGATGAGTTCTTAATAGGAAGAAAATAAATACAATCTGTTAAATTCCTCTTTTGAGATAAGGTCTCATTTTTTATGGGTCAAATTTGTCCATAAAGATAAAATTTTCTGAGCGAGTGTGAACCGGGGTTTCAATCTGTTTCGAGAAATATTAGGTTTCTTTGCAAGACACATCTTATCAAGACATTTCTCGCTCATTAGGAATGACTTACATGCATTGTTTACATACTACCTTTTGATGTTTCATCTATATAAGTTGTAACCCAGGTCTTTTTGTATGTGAACGCTACTCTCACCCTTTTATAAAGTGACAGTTTATACAAAATGTATTCAGCAGAGTCCAGTGCTTTATCTCATTGACCAATGCACACATTAACGTTCAAAGTTTACTTCATTTGTGTTCCCTAGTTATCTTATATTTATTTGGAGATTCCTTGTACCTTATTATTTTTGTACTGAATATATTGGTATTTTCCAATACAAGGCATATAATAAAGATTACAATGTAGTGGGTTTGGATGAGCAAAGATCCTCCAGATCCATATCCACCTACTAGACCAACTGCGCGTCACATAGGAATATACAAATAGTTGGAGCAATATTTGTATGTACGTAATGAAGAGCGTATCCTATACACATAAGACATTTTTCTTCCGAATGATGAATCCGCAAGACATGCCCCACAAGTTAGTTATCAAAGCGCTCCAGGCAGTCTATCACAAGATAGAGTTTGAACCTGGAGCCAGCCGCTCAATTTTGGGTTGAGCTCAGGAAAATCAGTTCTAGAAGTTATATCAGCCAGATAAGACTCTAATGGCTCCATATTGATTTTTTTCCCAATTTTGGTAAGAAGAAGCAGGATAGATTTTGCATTCGAACTCGGTATCAGCAGAGTCATCTCTCTGAGAAAGACTTATTTTTTATTCATACAATATCCCCAATGAAAATGCACGACTTTGCAAGATAATTCTTTTTTAATGCAAGTGAATTCAAGTTCTGTAAAAAGGCAATTTTTCTTGTTGGAAGAATCACATATTCCATCACTAACATGGTTGATTCTATCAATCATCCCAATCAAGAACAAGTAATATAATATGGGATTAGATGGAAAATCATGATTGCACACATGATTCAGTGGTCCTATATTTGCTAACCGATTAACGAAATGTTTCAATGACTATAGGAGCAAAGTACAAACATTCTATAAACGGAGATAAAGTCAAAAGCAACATCTTTCGGGCTTTGAACAATCAAAATAAGTTCTCTCTCCGTTTTTTTCATATAAGAAGTTTTACTTGTTCCACGTATGTTCCAGATGCCTACTACAATGAGTGAACATACTCTATATATGAAAGTTGGTGGGATTCACCCCTGACGAGGTGTTAACTCGACAAGTCCCAGGGTTGTGCACCCCGGGTTGATTGATGGGGAGAGAGAAGAGTGCAAGGTGATCACGACGGCTGACAAGCAAGGTTTTACCCAGGTTCAGGCTCCCGGAGGATAACACCCTACTCCTGCTTGTCTGATTATTGATGCGAGTAGCGATTACAATGGCGAGATTGCGATCTCGCTAGGGTTTGTTGTGGTTCTCAGCGTGTCCTCTGGGACGGGCAACCCTCCTGACTTTATAGGCAGCCAGGTCTCGGGTGGTTGGTGCCGATGGCATCTACAGATATGGCAGGTTATGCTTTCCTAACCGACTTGGACTAGGTTACATGGTATCCCGCGTGGGCCTCCTGTGGGCCTTTCCATCCTTGGCGCGGCCCAGGTAGCACCATCGTGGGCTACCCGCAAGGTAGCCCCACGTCAGTAGCCCCCGAGTGCTTGGTCGAAGCGTAGAGTCGGACAAAGGACTCCTTCCTCCTGGACGCGCCATTGGATTGCTTGATCTTGAGCTTGAACTCGATTTCTTCAGTCGAACCGGCCACTCCCGATGGGAGTAACCTTTATAGTCGAATTACTTTGCCTTCATCTTCTTGCGAAGCTTGCTTCTACTCAGCCTGTTTGGCTTACTTGTGGATGGATTCGGCTGCTCGAGCTTACTGCATTGCCACCCGAATGGTTTCTTTGGGTGCTCGGATCATTGGCTGATCCTACCTTGTTGATTTCAGCTTTGAAGCCTACCACTCGAACAACTCTGTCGAGTTGCTTCAGTTGATTTTGGAGCCGTTGGCTTGATGACGTCATTGATGACGATCTGTTGCACGCCTCTGCGCCCGATGGGACATGACACGGTGCCCCGCTGTCAGAGCTGACCACGGTCCACAGTTGTCACGTCTCCGAAGTGGGCGCGAAATGTGCGCGGCACGATGACAACGCCTCGGTTTTCGTGGGTAGTGGAAGAAGTGGGCGGTGACGGTTGGTTTCTCCGTGCGACACGTGGACGGCTGGATGTGCCCGCTCAGAGCCCTTGTTCGATGGACGGTTGAGATGCTGATCTTCGAGGCATAAGTATTGTGTCTTGACGCTTGGGATTTCATCTTCTCCAATCGCTCCGTGCTTCCTTTCCTCTGCGCTCTACCATTTCCGCCGCCATCCCGAGCTCCGAGCAATCCGTCCACCCACCTTGCGACCTTGACCATGGGCAAGCCGAAGAGCGCCGCTGGCTCCTCCGCCGCCGCCGATGACGCCGGGGTGATGAAGAAACCTGAAGGCGACTGGCAGAGGTCCTCGGTGAAGAAGACCGAGGTGGAGATGTTCCGCGCGCAAGGTCTGCTGCCACCTGCCGACCAAGTCCAGGTACGCGTCCCTGGCAAGGAAGTCTTCCCCACTCCCCGCGATGGGGAGCGTGTTTGCTTCGCGGACTTCCTTCCGCGGGGCTTCGGGTTCCCCATGCACGATTTCGTGCGCGGTCTCTTGTACGCCTATGGGGTTCAGATCCACGATCTGACCCCCAATGGCGTCTTGAGCATCGCGGGCTTCATTGTGCTCTGCGAGTGCTTCTTGGGTGTCGCGCCCCACTGGGCGTTGTGGAAGTCGCTCTTCCTCGTTCGCAAGAACGTGGGGAAGAGCGGGCTGACCTTCCCCGTGGGCGGCTTCGGAATCCAGGTGCGCGGTGACACCGCGTACTTTCAGATGAAGAAGTCCGACTCCGTCCAAGGGCAGCTTGTGGCACTCTTCGAGAGGGCCCTTGCTAAGGCGACCGAGGCGGCTGCCGCCCGGAAGGGCCGTTCCCGGTCGCAGTCCGCGGCCTTAGAGTAGACGTAGTTGTAGGAATGCGGCAGTCGCCACGGTCTGTATTTTGAACTTCATGCTTGTAATGAATATTGCCCTGTCGGGTCTTTTGGTCTTCAATATTGATTTTGCTGACTTTCTTTCTTCTGAGTTGATCTACGCTTCGCAGTCGCATGATTGTATTGACTCTGCGTATCCCTGGCAGAGTGTTGCGCGTGATGATGCTCCACCTTCTCCAATGGCCGAGCCGAGTGGCGGCTTCTTCTTCGGGTGCTCGTCGTCGTCGGGCGGCGCCGGCTCCTCCACGCAGTGTAAATGATCAGCGGATAATTACATATCTGAAGAACAAGGTGGTGGAGCTTGAGACGACCCTGAAGAATACGGAGCGGCTGTTGCACCGTTCTCAGTCGCATCCCACGGCGGAGTTCTCGCGACGTGAGGATTTTTTGCTTGGGGAGATCGACCTGATCAGTCGGCAGCTCCAAGGTATGTATCCTTTTGGCGGCTGCCGTCCTTGTTGGCTTTCCTTCTCGTTCTGACTTGCATTTTATGTGCGCAGATGTTAATCCCGACTGGGAGGCCGAGCGGGCTCGCGTTGAGGAGCGAGTCACCCGAGAGGCATCCGGCGACTCCTACGAAGCTCGACATTTCTGGGTGAACCAGTCGAGGGGGCGCGTCCTTGCCACCATGCTCGATCGTACGTGGCGCGCTGCTTTTCTTCTGGAGAACTGCCGGAAGACACTTTGGCACATCAATCGTGTGTACTTCCCGCATAATGCGCAGCCGAACGGGTTGTCTGCCTTGCTGGAGAGGTTCCGCGATGGTGAAGGGCTGAAGGAGGTTGTCGACGCCCAACTTGTGGCTGGTGCGAACGCGGCGCTGGCATACGTCCGGATGCACCGGCCACATCTTCCGCTTGAGAGGGTGCTTGAAGGCCTGCCGGGTGACGACGACTTTGATGAGACCTTGGCGGCTGCGCGCCGGATTATCCGGCAGGTTCAGGACCTGAGCGAGCACCTTGTAGGCCCCCTTGATGCGCCGAAGGCTGAACCTGCAGTTTAGAGTAGCTGTCGTCTGATGTACATGGTTAACTATAGAGGGCAAATGTGCCTGTGTAAGTATGATGTAACAGATTAAAGTACTTTTCGAGTTATGAGAGTTGATCTGTTTACTCGAAAGTGAGAGTGCCTGATTTGATTTGCGACCTGTATGGCGCAGCCGCCTAGTATGCTAGGCAGCGGCCTAGGTTTTTCAAGTGTGACCTGTATGCCGCAGTCTCTGATTGTATCAGGTGGCGACTTAGGATTTTTGTAACTTGACCTGTATGGCGCAGCCCCCGAGTCGCTCGAGTGGTGGCCTAGGATTTTGGCTAAGACCTATCTGGCGCAGCCCCCGAGTAGGTCGAGTGGCGGCCTAGGATTATAAGTGTTACCTGTTTGGCGCAGCCCCCGAGTATGTCGGGTGGTGACCTAGGATTTGGAACTTGACCTGTGCAGCGCAGCCCCTGAGTGGGTTCGAGTGGCAGCTGAGGATTTTTCTGAGGCCTGTTTGGCGTAGCCCCCGAGTAAGTCGAGTGGTAGCCTAGGGTTACAAGTGTGACCTGTGTGGCGTAGCCCCCGTGTGTGGCGGGCGGCGCCCTAGGATTTTGGACTTGACCTGTATGGCGCAGCCCCCGAGTCGGTCGGGTGGCGGCCTAGGATTTTTTTGACTTTATGCTTGTATGGCGCAGCCCCCGAGTAAGTTGGGTGGCGGCCTAAGCTTTTATTTCAACCTGTGTGGCGCAGCCCCCGGGTGGTTCGGGTGGCGACCTAGGATTTTGGCCATGCTTGTATGGCGCAGCCCCCGAGTGGTTCGGGTAGCGGCCTAAGCTTTTATTTCAACCTGTGTGGCACAGCCCCCGAGTGGTTCGAGTGGCGGCCTAGGATTTTTGAGCTTCCTCTGAGTGACAGGTAAAGGAGACATATTTTCTTCAAATCACTTTATTGATTCTTGCGAACATGCCGCCTCATTAAAACCCTTCCAGTCCCCTCAGGTACCCTGGTAAGGGAAAGAGTGCGTCTGAAACCTGCCGCGCTGATTTTCTTGTACAATGGATGTTTTGAACTAGGCGTAGAACCGGCGGAGTTGTGCTACGTTCCACGGGTTGCTGCAGTCCGTTCCTGTCTTCGAGTCCTTTAGGCGGTAAGCTCCATTGCCTATTGCTTCTGTTACGATGTACGCGCCCTCCCATGGGGAAGCGAGCTTGTGCACCTTCTTTTTCTTGAGTCGAAGAACCAGGTCGCCTGCAACGAACGCTCTTGGTCGCAGCCTCCGAGTGTGATAATTGCGCAGGTCCTGCTGATACACGGCTGATCGTGCCAGGGCGATGTCGCGCGCTTCGTCCAGGGTGTCTCTGCTGTCTTCGAGTGCCTCCTCTGCTTCCGACTCGTCGTAGGCGACTACTCTCGGTGCGTCGAACTTGATGTCGCAGGGGAGGACCGCTTCTGCACCGTACACCATGAAGAATGGAGTGTACTGGGTGGATCTATTTGGCGTTGTTCGCAGACTCCAGAGGACCGATGGCAGTTCTTCCACCCATGCGCCCGCTGCGCGTTTTAGGGGCACGCGCAGTCGTTTCTTGATGCCGTTGCAGACGAGGCCGTTGGCTTTCTCCACTTGTCCGTTGGACTGCGGGTGCGAGACCGACGCGTAGCTGAGCTTGATCCCCTGCTCTGAGCAGAAGTCCTTGAATTCTTCGGCTGTGAAGTTTGAGCCATTGTCGGTGATGATCCCATTCGGTACTCCAAACCTGAAGATGATTGACCTGATGAAGTTGACCGCTGTGGATGCAGTCGAACTTGTGATGGGCACGGCTTCGATCCACTTTGTGAACTTATCGACTGCGACCAGGAGGTGAGTGTGATCTCCGGGTGAGGATTTCTTCAGCGGGCCCACCATGTCCAGACCCCATTGGGCAAAGGGCCAGGCTAGTGGTATTGTTTTGAGTTCTGATGCTGGCGCGTGTGGCTTGTTGGCAAATTCTTGGCACCCTGTGCATTTCTTCACCAGCTCCTCGGCATCCTGCATGGCTGTCAGCCAGTAGAACCCGGCTCGTAGCGCCTTGGCCACCAGTGCCCGACTGCTGGCGTGATGCCCGTAGGTACCCGCGTGGACGTCGAGTAAGATGGCTTGGCCGTCGACTGGATCTATGCACCTTTGCAGGATTCCTGAGATGCTTCTTTTGTAGAGTTCTCCGTTGATGACGGTGAAACTTTTGGAGCGTCTAATGATGCGCTTTGCTTCGACTGGGTCGGCTGGCAGCTTCTGATGTAGTATGTATGCCAGGTATGGTCCTGTCCATGTGGCTTCGACTAGCATGACCTCCATGAGGACCTTGTCTTGGCTTGGCGGGTTGGCATCGCCTTTTGTTGTTGCAGTGCTTGCTGTACTCTGAGTCTTGATGGATCTCTGCGTGATGCACTCGAGGAAGACGCCGGGTGGGACTGGCACCCTGTCTGAGCCCATGTTAGCGAGAACGTCGGCTTCCTCGTTGCTTTCACGGCCAATGTGGCGCAGCTCGCAACCGTCGAAGTTGCCTTCCATCTGATTGTAGAGGTCTCTGTAGGCGATCATGTTGTCAGCGACGGCGTCGCAGGATTTCATGGTTTGCTGTACCACCAGGTAGGAGTCGCCGTAGATCATGAGGTGCGTGGCGCCGCAGTTCTTGGCCATCCGCATGCCGTGGATCAGGGCCTCGTACTCGGCTTCGTTGTTGGACGGCGTCGGAAAGTCCATCTGTAGGACATACTTGAGCTTGTCGCCTTTGGGGGAGATGAGCACGACTCCTGCCCCGTCTGACTTGAATTTCTTGGAGCCATCAAAGTACATTGTCCATGCGTTGGACAAGTCGGGGACATTTGGTAGCTGGTCTTCTATCCACTCGGTGGTGAATTCTGGGAGAACTTGGGCCTTGATGGACTTCGGGTGAGCATACTTCAGCCCCCATGGTCCTAGTTCGACAACCCACTTGGCGACTCGTCCTGTCGCGCGCTGATTTGTGAGAATGTCTGCTAGTCCAGAGGAGCTTACCACCGTGATCGGGTGCTCGGAGAAGTAGTGGACGACCTTTCTGGAGGTCATGAAGACTCCGTATGCCAGCTTCTGGTAATGAGGGTAGTTCTGCTTGGACAGGGTGAGTACTTCGCTAAGGTAGTAGACGGGCCTCTGCACCGGGTGACTGTGCCCTTCTTCTTCGCGTTCGACTACGAGCACCGTGCTCACCACCCTGTTCGTTGCTAAGACGTATAGGTAGAGCGGCTCGTTTTCCAGTGGTGCCACGAGGACTGGGGAGGTTGTCAGTGTCTTCTTGAGATGGTCGAACGCGTCCTGCGCCTCTTGTGTCCACTCGAACTTGTCTGACTTCTTCATCAGTTGGTAGAAAGGTAAGGCTTTCTCTCCCAACTTACTAATGAACCGGCTGAGAGCTGCGACTCGGCCAGCTAATCGTTGCACCTCCCTGAGCTTGGTTGGTGCTGGCATTGTGAGTATGTTCTGCACCTTCTCGGGGTTTGCTTCGATTCCTCTTGCGGATACAAGGTACCCTAGTTGCTCTCCGGCTGGTACGCCAAACACGCACTTTTCTGGATTGAGCTTGATCTGATACACGTCCAGTGCGGCGAAGACCTTGCGGAGGTCGTCGACTAGGGTATCCTCCTTTCGGGTAGTGACGACGATGTCATCGACGTAGACTTGGACGATCTGCCCGATTAGCCCCTTGAGGCATGCTTGCATTGTCCGCTGGTACGTGGCGCCTGCGTTTTTTAACCCGAACGGCATCGTCTGGTAGCAAAAAATGCCGTCGGGTGTGATGAAGGCTGTCTTCTCTTCGTCCTCGACTTTCAGCCTGATCTGCTGGTAACCTGAGTAGGCATCCAGGAAGGACAGGCGTTCGCAACCTGCAGTCGAGTCGATGATCTGGTCTATCCGTGGGAGTGGGAAGTGGTCCTTGGGGCAGCATTTGTTGACTGTGGTGAAGTCAACGCACATGCGTAGTTTCTTCGTCTTCTTTTTCTCAACTAGAACCGGGTTGGCGACCCAGTCCGAGTCCTTGATCTCTCGGATGAACTTGGCTTGCAGTAATCTGTCGACTTCCATGGTGATCGCGTCTCGTTTGGGCCCTGAGAAGCGTCGCATGGATTGTTTGACTGGTCTTGCGTCCTTGTGGACTTTCAGAGAGTGCTCGGCGAGTTCCCTGGGTATCCCTGGCATGTCAGAAGGTTGCCATGCAAAGATTTTCCAGTTCTCACGTAGGAACTCGACGAGCGCGCCTTCCTATGCGGGGGTCAGACTTGATGAGACCTTGAACGTCTTTCCGCTGTCAGTCGGATGGACTTGGTGGGTGATAGTGTCGTCATTCGTGTTGAACGCTGCGTCTTTGGCAGGCTTCTTGCGAGCTGGGAAGATGGTCTTGTCGTTGTCGGCTGATATGGCCTTGAAGTGCTCTTCGACGCCGAAGAACTCGGAGATCTTGGCGAACTCACGGTCGCAGCTGTTGGAGAGCCCGAAGTCGCCGCGGACGGTGATCACTCCTTTCGGCCCGGGCAACTTTATCATCAGGTAGGCGTAGTGGGGTACTGCCATGAACCTGGCAAAGCTTGGGCGTCCGAGGATGGCGTGGTATTGTGACTTCCAGTCGACGACCTCAAAGTCTATCGACTCCTTCCTGAAGTGCTCGGGTGTACCGAGGATGACGTCGAGTGTGATGGTTCCCATGGGCGTGATTGCTTGCCCTGGTACTATGCCGTGGAAGGTTGTCTCCGATTCCGGCAATTTCTCTGTCGACCTGTTCATTCGTCTGAGGGTGTCGGCGAATATGATGTTGATGCCGCTGCCTCTGTCCAAGAATACCTTCTTCAGACTGTAGTCGCCGATCAAGGCCTCAATCACGAGTGCGGCGTGCCCGGGTCGGACTACCTCTGCTGGGTGATCTGCCCTGGAGAATGTGATTGGTGTCTCCGACCCACGCAGGTAGTCTGGTACCACGCGCGGGCTGTTGATGGCCTGAAGTACTTGGCGTGTGATGATTTTCTGCCGCCTGTTCGACGGGGGTCCCTTCTGGATCATGTTCAGCTGTCCCCGTGCGGCTGGGTACGTGTCGGCTGCTGCCGACGGACCTTGCTGCTGCTGCTGCGGCTGGGGGAACGCTCCTGCCGCCTGCACTTGGTTATTGTTTGCGGGTGCTGCCTGGATGGCTAGCTGCGGTGCCGCTTGAATGGCCTGCACCGGGGCGATGATTTGCTGCATGGCCTGGTAGATCTTTCTTGCTTTGCGGCAATCCTTCAACAGGTGGTTTGAACCCCACTTTCCTGTTTTCGGGTGGCGGAACGAGTGATGCTTACAGGGTTGCATCAGTTGCTCTGCTGGGGTCAACGGGCGCTTCCACTCGCGCTTCTGACTTCCATCATTGTGGCCGATGCTGCTGCTGCCGCGGTTGTACTGACTCGAGCTGGGCTGCCGACTTTGCTCGTGCTGTCGGCTGCCCTCACGCTTGTCCTCACGGGGGGTTTCATAACCCGCCGCTACTAATTCGATTGAATCGTGGGTGTAACGTGCCTTCCTCTTTTGACGTGCCTCGCGCCAGTTGCTTGTTTCGCCTTCCTTTTTAGGAGAAGTTTCGCGGACGTAGTCCTCTCCTTTGGCCCATTGGTTGGCTGTCTTCATGAGTTCTATTTGAAGGGGATCGTGTGCAGAAAACAAAAAATTTCCTACCAACGATATCCTTAAACTAGCCAAGATCTACACTATGCAGATATAGAAGTACGGCGGAGATCGGAATACATACCCTCGTAGACCGAATAGCGGGGATTACGCTCCCGCACAAGCGTTGACGATGAAGACGCCGTAGCCGACCTCTAGGTCGCGGAAAACTCGGCGCGACGAAGATGACGAAGATGACCCCGAGGTCGGGTGGAGGAAGTAGGCCTCCGAGTACTGCTAGCGCAGCACCTCGCAGGGAGTCGCACACATACGGTGGAGACGACGGCCTCCGAAGCTCCAGTCCAGGACGAGCAGCGGAAGACTTGGACCGGAACACCAGCAGCGCGGCAGCGGGCTATGGTGGTAGAGAACCCCCTCCTCTACTCGGCGCGGCTCCGTCAAGGGAACCACGAGATCGAGAGAGAAACTGGGAATTAATTGGTGAATTAAAAGGCCAGGGGTGCCCCTTCTTATATAGGCTCCCAGGGGGAGCCAACCTTGCCAGCCAGGCAATGTGGGACTATCCCCCATTGCCTGGTTCGGCCAAACCAGGTGCGCCGGCCCTAGGTGGGCCCAATTTGGCCCACCTAGGCCGGCCAAGCCTCCCCCACAAAATTCCCTTGAGGGTTTTCCCCCCCATGGGCCTTCTTTCGACCAGAAGGCCCATTTAGGGAAATCAGCCTAAATAAATCCTAAAATAAATATATAAAATCATATTTGCATATTAATTACACTAATTAATATCAAACATAATATATATAATTTTTCTTAGCTCCGAAAACTCTTTCGGCGCTGCCCGATCTCCATCGGACCCCTCCCGGGACGCTCCCGGTGATCTCCTTCCTTTCCGGTTGTCTTGTCGAAACCCCTTAAGTGTGTTACCCTAGCGGTTCGATATAATATCAGGTATGATCAAGACTCCTCAATGATCAACGACTAACTCGTAGGCCTGGACCCCATGAATTAACCCCTGAGATATAACGAATGACTTTCATCTATCAAACCTGGACGTATAGTCTTAAACCCTTTGTCATGGCGATACTTAGCGTGTCCGAGTATCATTCTCAGATATCTCCATACCTAGCATGATCTCGTTACCGACATCTCTATCTTCTACTCGTCTATGATATTATGTCAGCTGGTGACCTAGTCACATGTTTGCAAACTCATTTGACATAATCTCACCGAGTGGGCCCTAGAGTATCTATCCGGCTATGCGGACTGACAAATCCCGCTGTTGACCCCTCGTCTCAACTACCCCTTTCCGATACCCAAAAGTATCACCGTTATTGTCACACTAGATAAGATGCGACATTTGGTGCGATCAAAGTATCTTCCAGGGATAACAATACGAGTTGATCTCACGGTCTTAAGGCGTAATGACTATGTCCTACAAATACTGGGTACGTCCATCACATCGTTACTCCTAATGATATGACTTCCATTGCCGACCGGCGCCATGCCCTATGATCGGAAAACCTCGATCATCAATCGCGCAACGAAACTAGTCTTAGTAGAGGCTACTAGGGACCTGGTTGTTTATCTACCACACCTGTATTAATGTTTTTGCTTAATACAGTTATAGCATGGTGTAAAACATATAATGAACGATTGGGATATTGCCAATAAACTATGTTTATTAAGTGCCTCTAGGGCATATTCCCTTCACTATTGTGGTCTTCGGCTGGAGCCTGCCGAATTCCTCCCGGAGGTCGCGGCGAGCGACGCCATGCATGAAGGCGTCCATCACTCGATCTTCTAATACGGGTTCCATGGTATTGCGGAGAAGTGTCCACCTCTGGATGTAAGAGCGGAGCGACTCATCCTTCCCTTGCTTGCAGGCCTGCAACTCGATGTAGGTTGTTGGCCTGGCGAATGTTCCTGAGAAACTCTTGATGAAATTGTCCTGGAATTCTTCCCATGTTCGGAAAGAGTCTTTGGGTTGGCTTGTGAGCCACCCACGTGCCGAGTCTGTCAGCATGAGCTGGATGTACTGCATTGCCGTGGTCGATGTTCCGCCTTGGCAGGTGCAAGCAATAAGGTAGTCCTCGAGCCATAGCTTTGGGTCTTGCTTCCCGTCGTACTTTGGTGTGCCAGCCGTCAACTTGAAGCCTTTAGGCATGCGGGTGTCGCGGATGTTGAAGCTAAAGCATGCCGCGCCACACGGCTCGAAGTCGGGGTCGGCGTGGTCGTCCGCGTGTGCCGCGCTAGCCGAACGCTCCTTGCGGTTGCGGTCCACCGTCTTCTGTGTCAGGACGTCACGGAGGTCCTTGACTGGCTGTCGCTGCGCCGCCGGGATGTCCGACGTCGTTGGTTCATGCGCTCGGTTGCTTGGCCCCTTGGCCGCCAGAGCTTCTTCGATTGCCCTTATGGAGGCAATTTGTTGCTTGTGGAGAAGGGAGCGCGCGTCCCCCTCCGGTGGCTGCGTGAGCCGGAGGTATGTCTCGACTGATATCAGGGCGGCGTTCGCCGTCTTTGGGACGGGTATCCCGTTTTCATCTTTGGTGACGAAGGACGAGTCGAGGTTACGGGTGAGCCTTGTTCGATCAGCTTCTGCCATGTGGGGGACACGGGCTCTGGTTCGCCGTGCTCCCTGGTTCACCTCTGTGGAGGATGTGAAGGAGAGGGCGGCTCGCCTGGCACTCGATGCATCCGCGTCCCTTTTGCGCCTGAGAAGTTCGGATTTTTCGGCGCGAATCCGTTCGCCTTCCTTGCGTAGCAAGTACTGGACCGCCAGGTGATCTTCTCGAGGTGCGTTGGGTGGGGGGAACGTGCCCTCGTCCACATGTTTCATGTCTTGGATCGCCATGTCCCGCGTGATGACAAGTTTAGTCTGGTCCGACATGTCCACCTCTAGCGGATATGCGGGTTCGTCTTCGTCGTCATGCGGTGCTGTACCGGCCATGAAGACTTGCTTGGGGTAGACTTGAATTGGGGAGTTGGTGCTGCCGCTGCTGCTTCTGTCACCCGCTTCTTGCTCGGGGTCGAAAATTGCTGCAACGTGGCGCGCGGCGCACCCGCTGTCGTGTCTCTTCGCGATTGTCCATGTGCTCACACTCGCCGGGGGGAGTGCGATTGGCTTGGGGTAGACCTGGGATTTCCACGGAGACGAGGGGGCGCGCGACATGGCTGTCGGACGCGGGCCCCTGGTCGCCCGTGCGGGTGCGACGGTGGAGGCGGATCTTGACTTGATCGACCGCACGACCGAGGTTGGGGTAGTAGACTCGATTCGCGCGGCCGTTGCCGAGATTGTTGATGTAGATGTCCTCTTCGCGGGTGCAGCTGGCGCGATCCCCTGCGGGTGCGGCAGATGCGATCTTCGCGGGTTCGGCGGTCGCGATCTCCGCGGGTGCGGTAGATGCGATCTTGGCGGGTCCGGCGGTCGCGATCTCCGCGGGTGCGGCAGATGCGATCTTGGCGGGTCCGGCGGTCACGATCTCCGCGGGTGCGGCAGATGCGATCTCAGCGGGTCCAGCGGGCGCGATGGTCGGCGATTTTGGTGACGCCGTCGCGCGTAGCGCGGTAGTCGTAGACCTGAGTAAACCACGACTATCGATGCAGCAGAATATGGAGACGAAGGTGATGTGTATACCTTTGTCCAGATCGGCGTACACCGATTGATGAGCTGGCGAGTGGATGACGTACTCGAAGGAGCCGAATCGGATCGACTCCCTGATGGCGGATGCGCCGATCTTCATTGCGGATGGAGCCGGTGCGACCATGATCCTAGCACTTGTTAGCCTTCCCACAGACGGCGCCAATTGACGAGGTGTTAACTCGACAAGTCCCAGGGTTGTGCACCCCGGGTTGATTGATGGGGAGAGAGAAGAGTGCAAGGTGATCACGACGGCTGACAAGCAAGGTTTTACCCAGGTTCAGGCTCCCGGAGGATAACACCCTACTCCTGCTTGTCTGATTATTGATGCGAGTAGCGATTACAATGGCGAGATTGCGATCTCGCTAGGGTTTGTTGTGGTTCTCACCGTGTCCTCTGGGACGGGCAACCCTCCTGGCTTTATAGGCAGCCAGGTCTCGGGTGGTTGGTGCCGATGGCATCTACAGATATGGCAGGTTATGCTTTCCTAACCGACTTGGACTAGGTTACATGGTATCCCGCATGGGCCTCCTGTGGGCCTTTCCATCCTTGGCGCGGCCCAGGTAGCACCATCGTGGGCTACCCGCAAGGTAGCCCCACGTCAACCCCCAAATCAGCCCTCCACGTCACCCGCAAAACGCCGGCCGTCCGATCGACGCCTCCGACGGTCGAGATGCGCCCACAGAACCCCCCAAACGCGAGTTACTGTAGCATGGGGCTCTAAGCCAATAGCATCGCGCCACATCGCCCGATTGTGGGCCGGTCGGCTCCAGTTTCCACCAGTCACCTTGTCTTTTTGCGTAAAAGCCACTAGGAAAATCAATCCGTAACCCGCAATCCATTTCCCAGAACAGCGGAGGACCTCTTCGCAAATTCATGAAACCCCAGATGCTTTTCTGCAAAATCCGCACGCATAATCCCCCCGCGCTCCTTCTCCCTCCCGCGGTCCGGCGATCGCCGCGTCGCCGCTAGGCGTCTCCCCGGTCAAATCTGTGGACACGAGGAGCCCCGCCGTCGCCCCTTCAACGTCCTCGCCGGCGGCCGCGTCTCGGGATGGCCGGAGTCGTCGGCGTTCGTCCTCGTTGTATTTCGCCTCCGCCGCCACTGATTAGGTCGCCGCCAGCGACTCCGACGACCAAATGGTCCGGCGTGCCGCCCGTTCCGTTCCCCTCCTTCTGCTCTTACAGATCCGAGGGATCTCGGAGCCGCGGGCGTGCACCGTCGTGCAGGGCGGCCTCGCCAGCACCGGTCGTCTCCGCCGGCGGTGACGTCAAGGGCTGACGTCACCCCGGTGTGGCTGACATCGTAGGTCCCACTTGCCAGGCGAATTTCGACTACAGGAAAAAAAATCCAAAAACTACATATCTTTCAATGTACATCTCAGAAAAATACAAAAAAATACTAAAATTTGAAGGAAAAATTTATCTTTGCAGCCAACACATTTATATGCATGTTTACACAATTTTAAAAAATAATGACTGCAATAATTTATATGGTTCTTTAATAGGAAAACTAAAATTAAAAAAATCCTATTTCCCACCATACAACTCACAAAAATACAAACAAACCACATAAAATTGAACAAAATATATTTTCTTCTAACCAACACATTTACATACAAAATACAAAAAAAACAAATTTGAAGGAAAAATCATTTATATGCATGTTTATACAGTTAAAAAAAATAATGGCTACAATAATTTATATAGTTCTTCAATAGGAAAACTAAAAAGAAACTATCTTAATAGGAAAAATAAAATAAATAAAAACCTATCGCCCACCATACAACTCACAAAAATACAAACAAACCACACAAAATTGAAGAAAAAAATATTTTCTTCCAACCAACACATTTACATCCATGTTTACATAACTCAAAAAATAATAGCTACAATTCACAACTATTTTACCGGACATATGATTTAAATCAGAATAACTCAATTTGAATCCTTCTCGGCATCCAAATTATTTATATACACAAGCTTATTAAAATTTCACTAATTTCCAAACCAACATAAGATTTAAACATCAAAATTACAAAATCTAGAATTTATTTAATTCACGGGTATGGCGTGTCGCCGCGCCTTATTGCCTAGTACATCCTAAAAGGTGTCTAGATACATTTGTACATACGTGAATGTGCAAAAATGCTAAAACATCTTATATTTAAATACAGAGAAAGTATTATATTACAACACTAACTTAATTATAACTTACAAATAGAAATCAGTGTGTAAACAAATTGTTTAAGATGACCATTATAAAAAATCACAATGCCAAGTCATTACAATCATTCTCAATGGAATTTATTCTGACTGGATTAATAATTCGTTTTTGTAGATATTGGATAGTAATTTAAAGAGCATAAGAGAGACCCTGTTTCATTTTTTTTATAATTTTGCCTTTGATGTTACACACCAGGATTATGTTTGTCTTTAAGAAAAATGTGGCTTTGCTAAGGAACAAACGGATATTTAAATGTTCATTTCCTTATGTGAAATAACATTTTTGGCTGCCGTGAGTATTTGGATTATCAACAACCATAAAATCTTCATGAGCGAAGGACCGTCTTATTAAATATGAAAGCTATTTAATTGAATGAATTAGTATTGGTTGGCCATAGGGACAAAATATAATATGCTTAAAAATTAAGATATTTTCTTGTTAATCACATATACTTTTTCCTCTTATTAATCCCCTTTTTGACTCTTCTATGCTATGTTTATATTTACATATATGGCAGTTTAAAATTCATAATAATACATATATCATCCTAATTCGTCAAAATAATAGTAAACTTTTCTTTACATGATAAAAAACAACAACCATATTCGTACTTATAACGGTCCACAAGGTTGAAATGATATACTAGTAATACCTTTGTTACTGCTAGTTTAGCTTGGGTCTAGTCTACCAATTGAAGGCTGGGCAGTTGGCGAATTTCATCTTGCAAGGTGCCGATTTTACTTGCTAGGTATATAGGTTTGCTTTCAATCCCGTGTTTTGATTCATTCACTAGTAGAAAACAGTCTAAAGGACCAAACTCCAAAACCCCATTTATCCCGGTCGTACTGCAAACCGGGACAGATGGGGCATAAAACGCGCCGAGCAGTTCAGGCGACACCCATTTGTCCCGGTTCCAGCCACGAACCGGGACAAATGAGGTAGCACCCGCCGAGCAGTTCAGGCGACACCCATTTGTCCCGGTTCCAGTCACGAACCGGGACAAATGTCATGGTTTCAGTTACGCGCCCGAGCCATCGCCGCATTTTTTCGACGCGCACGGAAGACGAGCGGAAATACGGCGCCGCCGACGATTCCTCTGCCCTCCGGCGATTAATTCCTCTGCTCTCTGCCGGCGATTCATCTTCCTCTCCGGCGCTATAAAATGCACTGCACAGTACGACTCCTCCACACACCATTTCTCCGGCCATCTCTCCTCTCTTTTCTCCGTCCCTATGGAGCCACTCGTGCCTCGGTCCGATGAGTTTTACGACTACGAGAAGGAAGGCATGCGGTTCAAGGTGTGGGTCACCCTTCGTGCATGGCGCGTGGAGAAGTGGATCCGCGACGTGAAGAACAACTTCCTCGACGCCGCTCCGATCAAATCCGTTGGACTCGATTGCGAGTTCACCGACCCTCGACGGAAGGATACTCCACAGTGCGCCGCCGTCCTTCAACTCTCGGTGGCGACCGAGACTCTTGTCTTCCAAATTTGCAAAGCTGATCAGGTGCCACAGGTCCTCGTGGATTTCTTAGGTGACGAGACAATCAAATTCTACGGCGTGGCAATCCATAATGACATGAAGATGCTAGCCTAATACGGAATTATTATTCGGTCCGCGGTCGACCTGCAGAGGGATCGCCGAAACCTTACCGGCAATTTTACTCCTAGTCTATATGCTCTCTCTAATGCGGTCATTGGGACAAATCTTGAGAAGAAGAAGAAATACAAGAAGAAGAAGAACACGGACGACGACAAGGAAGACACGTTACAAAAAGACCTAATTTTCGGATGGGGCAACGTTCCATTGAGCTACGATCAAGTCGTACATGCTGCTTTAGACGCTCGCCTTGCCTTCGAGATTGCACGGAAGTGGGATAGTCTACGCGGCTATAATACGGACAATGATCATCTTAATGTCGTTGATGAGTAGACTATCTATGTATTCCGTTACGCAAATATTCTGTGTGCGCGTGTTCTCTTGTATTGACCGAAATATATCTAAAGTTTGCAAAAGTGTTTTCAAATTCCAAAGTTTGCAAAAGTTATTTAAAACAGAGAACAGAAAATGGTTTTGTATTAGTTAGTCAAATTCAAACATTTTTTATATTCATAGTTTTTCCAAAATACAAAGTTTGCAAAAGTTATTTAAAACAGAAAACAGAAAAAGAAAATAAAAAAAATGAAAAAACCTCCAAGGAGCACGGTGGAAAGTTAGACCCTGAAACAGGTGACTGTCTTTTTACCAAGGAGCACGGACCTGACCCTATTGAAGCTCTCAGAGAGGTATGGAAGGAGGTCACGGAAGGCAGGTTCCACCCTAACAGAGAGAAGGACGAGCTATCGCGAGCCCTTAAGAATCCTGAACACAGTGGACGAACAAGAGGAACCGTCGGCTCTGTACTGTGGATACTTGGGTTTCCCAAAGATGTTGGCACTTGCAGAAGCTGATCGAGAAAGAAGAAAGAGATTGCCGACCGGGCCCAGTGGATGGAAAATAAATTACTACAGCATGAGAAGGAGATAGCAGAGCTGAAGGCAGCGCAGACTAGACGGATGCCTTGCGAATCTGAGACGCCCGAAGATCCTTCTCCTGATCCAAAATCAATGCGGAGAAGCAGCGTGGCTTCGACGGAGCTCGATCGCCACAATGATATGCCGGGTCCTCGTCACCCCGTGGATAATATCGTGCAGCGGGAACTTTGCGACCTACATGTGCCATGCTTGAACATAACCGTGAAGGTGGCGCACGGCTTTGCCCTACCGCCTAGCCCAAATGGAACTTACCATTGTCGCCCTATTCCAGATGGCTATGCTGTTGTCGGGGTTGATGAGGTTATCAAGACATATGAGGGAATTAAGCTGGACTTCCCTACGGGTGAAGACGAGGTTGAGTTGAGATTTGCCCTCAAGAGTACCTGCTTATGGAAAAAAGAATACATCGTGTTCCCACACATGCAGCAAAATCGCCCTCCCAGTCCACAAGCCAGTCCACATAACTACAACAACGACAACCAATGCACTAGTCCAGACACCCCCCACAACGACAACCAAGGCGCTAGTCCATCTCCGCCGTCGCGTGAGCGTACTCCGCTGCGTGAGCGTACTCCGCCGCGTCAACGGACTCCATCGCCTCCGCAAAAGAAGCGGAAGTGCACCGCTACGTCGACTAGTACTCAGAAAAGCGAAACGGGGAAGTCTCGCTTTGTGAACTCTCGCAAAGATGTCGATACATGGGTCGAGGAGATCCAGACTTCCCAGAGAAAGAAGGCAAAAAAGATGTCTTTGCCTGTTCCGGTTTATTCTTCGGAAGCGATACGGTGGGCCATAGAATTTCTTACGCATCCGTCGCAATATGAACTAAATATGGACGATGACTACACACGCGTTCTGGTGCGTACATCTAAGAGAGTGCGGGAAGAACAAAAATCTGCTGCCACCCAGAAGAGAGATGTTCCACAACTCGGAATGCAGGCGGGACAATCGGCCCCTCCACTCATATTGGCGCCTTACAACCGGAACCCGGTCGATGATGTACTTTCGCAGCAAGCTAGAGATATGGTATAACTCTGGCAGAGCTTAAGGCATTGCAAGCTGGCGAGAGTGTCACCATACATGAGGTGGTGCGGACATATGTGAGAGGAGAAGATCTTGTCGACCCTGCAATGGTGCGCACTCTACCAGCTAGGTTGCACCAACTAAATGCATGGTACTTGCGTACCACGAAAAGTCAAGACGGAGACTGGCTCTATGGGAAAATTCCAAAGGATTTTTTTGGCCCAGGTGATGATGAGGTTCAAATCGAGTATTGCGAATTATGGCAGTTATTCAATTTTGACGCGCTCGACAAATCTATCATCAGTGCCTTTTGCATGTAAGTAATTAAATTATGTATATATGTCAGTAATTCTCTAGCTCTACTTATTTTTCATTGCTTGTAATTATCCTTATCACTATATTACTTTTGTACTCTATTATGCAGGCTGAAAATTATACAATCTCGAAAGCTGGGACTCAATCACAAGATTGGATTCATTGACCCTAATCGAGTTCATCATCATGGTTTGTTACATTACCCAGATGAAACGGAGGAGCTTTTGCTTACTTATTTGATGGCGCAACATTACAAAAGCACCATAATTTTCCCGTTCAACTTCGAGTGAGTTGTTTACTTTCTTATACATACTCGATGTTAATTAAGTATATGTAATTGATGATTTAGTTATTAACAAATATAAACATATGGCAGATTTCACTGGGTATTATTTGAGATTGATGTTGAAAAGGCAATCGTTGATGTCTTGGACCCATTATCGAAACCTGAAGAAAAGTTCGACGACACGAAACAGATGCTCCAGAGGTAATTTCGTTCATTATCACAATCGACCTCGTCTTTTCTAATAATATATAGTAATTAGTTAACTTTTTTACTAATTTTTCATACCGTAAACTTCAGGGTTTGGGACAAGTTCACCGGTTTCCACAAGGATGTCGGTATAGCTAAGAACCTCACTTTTAAATGGCGAGAGGTAAGACGTACTAGCTAGGTTCCACATACGCATATTCTTAATTTCAGTCTCACAATACCATTTTTTCAATATAATTGATTATTTTTATTAATTTCTTATCTTATTCTATCATAAAGTGCGCGAAGCAGCAACAAGGCACCAATTTGTGTGGATTCTATGTCTGCGAGTTCATCCGAATTCACTTCAATGAGGGTGTAGACTGGAATAGGGTACGTTAACAATTCATTCAAACTTGTTCACTTTTCAAATTGAATTATTTTCATAATGGTTGATATATTGGTGTTGATCTCTCCTTTTTAGTTTGAGACGATCCGGAACAGGCTTGATGCAAAAGACCGCCTACTACCAATCGCGGAGGAAATTGCGGGCTTTCTGCTTGACTATGTCATAAAGCCAGGCGCAGAATGCAGTATAATCCGGCCGCCAAAAAAGACCATCCCGAGGAAAAAATAGGGTCTAATGCTTCTCTGTCATGTAATGATCTCTGTTTGTAAATATTTAGACATGATCTTCCGGTTGTAAATATTTGTTTGGGAAAACTCGTGTACTAGTAGTATTCATGACTATATCCCGAGAAAAAAATCGTGTATTCATGATATATATTACATAGTAACATATAATATGCAACTAGATCTTGTTTGAAATGAAACATAAATAAAAAAACACAAACACAAAAGAATCAGTAACATAAATAGAAAACAGAAACAAAAATAGAAAACCGGAAACAAAACAAAAGAAACAAAAAAAAAACAAAAAATCATATATACTGTCCCGGTTCGTATTACGAACCGGGCAAATGAGTGGCCGCCAGAGGCTGTCTGGTTTGGCCACGTGACCCCCTACTGGTGCCGGGCCGTGGCGTGTCCGGGACAAATAGGGGAGGCTATTTGTCCCGAACACGCTGTCCCGGGCACGTGACCGGGACAAAAAGCCCTCCCGGCCCGGGACTAGTGGCCTGTTTTGCTCTAGTGATTATGCAAAATCCAGGTAATTTTTTTTGTCTGATGCTTAGCAGCAATGTTAGCAAGTTGCAAATAATATCATACATGTTATATAGCCATATAGGTAGCAATGAGGTTCCTATTAAGATATGCATGCCAATTATATATAGGTATGCGATTGTTAACCACGCCTCCCATGCGGTATATATGATGGTAATATGACATATATCGAGTGAAAGACGGATATATAAATGCAAGCAGACCTGGACTAATGCTATATTTATATGCAATCAACCGATCTCGATTCGCTGCATCACACTACTGTTTGTATATACGCTAAGCTGTCAACCCGGTGAGGTAAGCACCTGCAAAAGAGATAAGGAGACTTATGCAGTTATGCCTCTTGCTACTTGCATTTGATGACTCGCTACTTTATGTATCTCTTCCATCTGCATGCATCAATGCCTTTAATTTCCTATATATATTAAACAACAAGTGGAAATGCATGGATATAGATAAGACAGAACAAGGTATCTAGCTAGCCATAGCCAAAAGGTGTGGCCTGCTGGGTGCCACATTTTCTGAGCATCTATGGTAGCTCAGTTTTTATATATGTTTGACTTTGTTTTTTGTTAGCTTCTCCATTTCTAGATGTAACTGAATTGTTTTTCTATTGTACAACCGATCAATGAATATTCGATCACGATACACACGTGTAGTATCGTGCAAGTGTCATACATTCAATTATCTATGGACCTAGCATTATTTATATGTTTTCACTTTTCATAGTAAGTTTTGTATATATCAGAAATGATAACGGTACATATGTTCTTGTGCAACTAGTGTAACTTTTCTAGAAGCATATATATCATTGAATATCCAATATGGAAGTACTACACTAATTAAATTAATATTTGACAAACTAACCTATTAAAGTTCTTCGTAGGAAATTTAAGGTGATTTTCGTATACCAAACTAAATTAAGGTCAAATTTCATTTAGCACCTGAAACGATGGTACATACTATACAAGATCAATAATGATTGGTTTAAGATTTAAAAAGAGGCAATGATTTTGTTTCACGACAAAATTATTTGTAATTAAAACTGTTGCATGCATGGATGTATATGTGATCACTGCTTTTCATAAAAGTTTATAAGTTCACTTAGATCATTCACAAAATGGTTTGACATCTAAGTCCAACCACAATGTTTTGAAAAAGGGGGTTCGAGCGGACTTTTGAACCGATTCAATAAAATGCATGGCATTATATCATATCGTCTGACAAGAAAAGTGATTCCTCTTATCTGTTTGACTCATGTCTAAAAAACAGTTTCCTGCATGCATGGCTCATCAGTGTGAAGGAACAGGGAGGAGAGTGTTCTTTTTCCTGGTTGGGCTCAATGGCTAGCTATTGAAATCTGGCAAGCTTTTTAATTGAATTATGCCACACACAGTGCATGGTGTAAGACTGTAAGTGAGCATAGACTAGAAAAGAGACGCGTGGATCTTTGAAGCTTTCTGGGATTCGATGTGTTCAGTGCTTTGCATCAGAAAATTCCAGCAATATCTTGCTAGTCTATGTGTAAATGATATTACTCCCAAGTCCCAAGGAAGGTGCCGTTAGCTGCCCACGCCACAACAAAGCTCTCTCTCTCTCTCTCTCTCTCTCTCTCTCTCTCTCTCTCTCTCTCTCTCTCTCTCTCTCTCTCTCTCTCTCTCTCTCTCTCTCTCTCTCTCTCTCTCTCAACACTATAAAAGGGCCTGGATACACACCGCTTAAATCACACATCACACGACCACGGATATTACCTTCAGCTGCGCTCTAGTACTAGTAGATTGCTCACTCGCGATCAAGAAAGCAGGCAAGAATTCTCCGACCGGCCGACGATGGAGAGGGTGACGAAGCTGTCGGCGCAGAAGGCGGTGGTGATCTTCACGGCAAGCAACGAGTGCCCGATGAGCTACACGGTGATGACCCTCTTCTCCGCTCTCGGCGTGGGCGCAGTGGTGCACGAGCTGGACAAGGACCCCTGGGGCCGCGACATGGAGCGCGACCTCGCCCGCCGCCTCGGCCGCAATCCGCCGGTGCCTGCCGTCTTTATCGGCGGCAAGCTCGTCGGCTCCACCGACAAGATCATGTCGCTGCATCTTGCCGGCAAGCTCGTGCCCATGCTCAAAGCCGCCGGTGCCATGTGGCTCTGACCTCCCTCGGAGCCACAGCAGCAAAATTTTGTTCGACGAGATATCAGCCAATTCCGGTTATGGCAATTTTGGCACCTCGCGCGCATGCATGTATGCGTGCTTAACTTAAGTTACGAAATATTACCTTTTCATCAAGAAAAATTGGGTACGAGAGATTCGGCTCTGTACAAGTAATTTGTTCAGGTCGATCGATCGTCACGTGAGCATATATAGCATAGCTTCTAAGAGAGCGAGAGCACAGGACGTTTTGTTCTTCCGCTATCAAGACAAGACTGTGAGTATCTTGTATGACACATCCATGTATTTTTAAATGGGAAAATGCAATTTATGTCCATTTACAACAGCTTTTGAGATGTATGTTGCCCCTAAATTCCTAATTAACGAGCTTCGAACTGCACCACGTTAGTGACAAGATTCCATAGTACTCCAACTATGCGGAAGTAAATGAACTTAATTAAGCTATGGGGTAATCACCTTTGCGCTACATCTTATCCTGATTGGAGACTACCTTATAGTTTTTGAGATGTATGTTGCCGCTAAATTCATATTTGACAAACAGAGTGCTAAGTCGATTTTACTACACCATGTTAGCGCCAAGATTGATGTAATACTCCAACCATGCAGGACTAACGAACTTATATCCAACTTATGCTACAGGGTAATAAAATTATGCTACTATTTTCCCTTTTCAAATTGCTCCATGACAATAATTTATTACCTACGCCCGTTGTTTTCCTTGTTTTCCTAATTAAAATGGGTCATTTAATGGATTGCCCCTAGCAGCCTTCTCAGACTCAGTTTTGCCCATAGTCACGAATCGTACTCAGTTTTGCCCCTAATTCGTTCGCACGTACTATGGTTTGCCCTCGACGGCAAGTTTGAAGTCTATTCCGTCTGATGGCGTTACTGACAGTGGGTCCGCAACTTAGAGGTGAGATCAAATTGGTGCAGTTCTTACAGGAGGGCCCGCCCAACGTAGATGTGAGACCTAATTTTAAAAACAAAAAAATGTAGAGGTGGGGCCGACTGGCTGCAATTCTTACAGGTGGGCCTCGCCCAACGTCCTGATCCCCAATCTGTGCTTCGCCGGTGTTCTGTGCTTCCCTGCCACGGCCAATCCACTATTTGCGCCGCCCAATCAACCACCTGCGCCGCCGCGGCCGTCCTCGCCACCAGATCGAGCACCACCAGCATATTCGCCGCCACCGCCCCGCGACTGCTCGTTCCGCCACTAGGACTGCTCGTTCCGCCACTGCGGCCGCCACCTGCTCGACCTGTGGCTGGGCTCCTTCCGTGCGCCCGGCCGGAGCGCTGATAGGTGAAGGGCTGTTGTATCCAACAAGGACGTTGTTGGCGAAATGGATTGCGGCATCGACCCTGGAGTAGCTGGCGATTCTGGCGTCGGGCGGGAGACCCGCCGCGTCCACGACTGGGCTCCCAAGGGGTAAGGCTTCCAATTTTTGCTTGTTTGTGCATTTGAACAGTCGATATACATAGGACGCGGTCTATTTCTGCAATTGGACATAGCCTTCTTCTGTAATAGCTTCCCATTTTTGCTTGTGCTGATTGCGTCTCTGTTTTTTCGTGGGTTAGGATGGAGTTGCGGTTTGCTTTCTTGGTGAACGTTAGAAGAGACCGCTACATCATGAATGAAGACAACACCCATAAGAAATTTCAGGGAGGTTTCGATTATAACCTGCCAATGGATTGCAATTGGAATTTTAGGCAATTTGGGGAGGTTCTTTGCTTCCCATATCCTTGGGCTTTGCATGAAGAAGTGGAATTCAAATACTACGATGGGGGGATGGATTGGGTCAAGATTAGCAATGATGCAGAACTCGCTACCATGTTTGCTAAGCATAAGGAGCAAGATCAATTCAAGGTGAGGCTGCAAGTAAATGTGGTTGTGCCGGCATTAAGGAGTAATGCAAGGGTGTCAGGTTCATCTTCTCGGACAGAACCATCTCGTCGTAAAGCAATTTCTAGCCAGAATAGTTCAGTTCATCCAAAGCGACGTGGTGGCTCGACAAGCGTGGGCAACAACAGAAGGGTACCTACTGAAGTGGAGGTTGATGCTGACATATCTGGGGATGATGAAGAGAGCCTATACTCTGGTGTCATTCAGAACTTACGACGGGCATCTCGTGCTGTTGAAATCCCAGATGATGGTGACTATGAGCAAGAAGATGAAGATGAAGATGAAGATGAAAATGAGGAGGAAGACCTTCCACCTGTTCAGTGGGACCCTAAAAACCCTCAGTTGTTGGAAGGTACAATTTTTGCATCCATGAGTGAGTGTAGAAATGCAGTTGTATCTTACTGCATCAAGGCAGAACGTGCTTTTATTGTTGACAAAAGCAATAAACGACGTTACACAGTGCATCGTGTGACTGAGGGTTGTAAATGGAGGATGCACGCATCTAAAATGCGGAAAAGCTTGAATATTCAGGTAAAAGTGAATCCTTTTACCCACACATGCGTAGAATCAACTCTCAGAAAAGAAATAATCAGTAGAGCCAAGTCAAAATGAGTGGCAGAAGCAGTAAAGAAGTGGGTGACAGAAAACCATCAAGTGGGTACAAAGGAATTGCAGGGAAACATCAAAGCCAAGTTTAAGATGGATTTACCATACATGAGGGTCTTCAATGGCAAATAAAAAGCTATGGAATCTATCTATGGTAACTGGCACGAAAGTTTTGAATTGTTGTATTCATTCAAAGCTGAAGTGGAGAGGACAAGCCCAGGTAGTATTGTTGAAATTGATCACCACTTAGTGGAGTACACATTGAAGGGAGTGGCAAGGACCAAGGAATGCTTTAGAAGGGTTTTTGTGTGCTTTGAGGCTTGTAAACTGGGTTTTTTGGCAGGCTGCAGGCCATATTTGGCTATTGATGCTACTTTCCTCACATGCAGGTTTAAAGGACAATTAGTAGCAGCTTGTGCAGTAGATGCGCACAATTTTGTATTTCCACTTGCATACGGTGTGTTGGAGACAGAGTCCGAGGAGAGCTGGACTTGGTTTTTGCAGAATCTGCGCCAGGCTATTGCACATCCCACTGGCTTGGTAATTCATACAGATGCCTGTAAAGGTTTAGAAGTGGCTGTGGACAATGTGTTCCCTGGAGTAGAGCATAGGGAGTGCTTTCGTCACCTTGCTGCAAATTTTATGAAGAAATTCAAAGGAAAGACATATACAGACAATTTATAACCAGCATCTTTGACTTGCAGTGTGAGGAAGCACAACTTCCACATGAGGCAGTTATACACCAATGCCAAAATAAAGGAATACTTGGAAACACACCACTCCAAGTTATGGGCCAGAAGCCAATTTAGTGAACTGAGCAAAGTTGATTATGTGCACAATAATATTGCAGAGTCTTTCAACGCAGCCATCCGGAAATTTAAAGATCTTTATTTGGTGGATTTTCTTGACAAGATAAGGATAGAATACGCGCAGAAGTTTCATTTTCGTGATGGAATAGCTGAGGCTAAATTCATGGGCCACATTATTATCCCTTCGGTGATGAATGAGCTGAAGCAGAAAACAATAGGCCTGGTAATGAGCATGATTCTATTGTCAGATAGCACAGCAGAGGTATCAGTAATGGATAGAGAGAAGAGAAACTGGAGATATCCAGTGGATATAGAAGCTAGAACTTGCAGTTGTAGGAAATGGCAGATAACTGGGTTGCCATGCATTCATACGTTGTTTTTCATCACTTCTCTTCCAGGTACAGCAGGGAACATACAACAATATGTTCATGAGTACTACTCTGCTGCAAGGTTCAGATCCACATATGCACATGCCTTGCCTGCTTTGGAGGGAAAACAACAGTGGGACAAAGTGGACCCTGGATTCAGACTTTGTGCTCCAGTTCTCAAGAGAGTAGCAGGTAGACCGAGGAAGAGTCGGTACGGAAGTCGCAGCGAAGGAGCTGGACTTGGAGCAAGGCAGCGTAAGTGCAAAAGGTGTGGTGGGTCTGGTCATTTCGGTAAGTACTGTGATAATGTTGTAGATCCAGCATTCGGAGAGAGTTCTGATGAATATCATGATCAGCAGCCGGATGCAACAGAAAATGAAAATGTTGCTCCAAATGATGATTCGGATGATGATGCTCCAAATGATGAGTTTGATTATCATGCTGCAAATAATAATTATTTTGATGATGATGCTCAAAATAATTATTTTGATGATGCTGCAAATGTTGGGCCAAAAGATGCTGAAAATGATGCTCCAACTGATGTTGACCAACCATCTGTGCTTCTGAGTACTCCAAGGTATGTAAATCCTCTTCTCACTTTGAAAAATATGGTATTTTCGATTTTTTTTGTACATATATCACTTCATGTAAACCTTGTGCTCACTTTTTGTTCAGCTCTGTGGTCTGTTCGAAGAAGACACACAAGAGGGGAAGAAAAGAAGCAGTGAGCACAGTGATAACAAGGAGCACAAAGAGCAAAATGATAGCAAGTAACACAAGAATCACATGGAGCAAAGTATCTATTGCCAAAATTTTATGAAACATTATGAATCATGTTGTATTTCTAAGAAACAACCCTTACTATTGTGTTGAATGATGTGGGATTTATGTTTTCATGAAATTTTAGGAGCTGATTTCATGTCATTTTGATTTTTTTGAATTAATTATGCTCATTTGAAACCATCACTCTATTCTCATGAGAAAAGTGCTTCAAATGAGGTCCAAACCTAGGGTAAACACTCCCATTTGTAATTTCATGAAAAAATCGACCTTGTCTAAATGATCCAAATAAATTTGAGGAGCAACTATATCATATATAACAACATTCGGCGTTGGTCTCATGTAATTTTGATTTTTTTGAATTAATTATACTCATTTGAACCCATCGCTATGTTATTGAAGTCTAAACAAGTCTATACAAGATAGCTCTTTTGTGAAAAGCATTTTCGATAAATTATCCATAAACCAAGTTTATTATTTTTTATAGCAACTATATCACATATAACAACATTCAGCGTTGGTCTCATGTCATTTTGATTTTTTCTGAATTAACTATGCTCATTTGAACCCATCGCTCTATTATTGAACTCTAAACAAGTCTATACAAGATAACTCTTTTGTGGAAAGCATTTTCGATCAATTATTCATAAACCAAGTTTATTATTTTTTATAGCAACTATATCACATATAACAACATTCGGCGTTGGTCTCATGTTATTTTGATTTTTTCTGAATTAACTATGCTCATTTGAACCCATTGCTCTATTATTGAACTCTAAACAAGTCTATACAAGATAGCTCTTTTGTGGAAAGCATTTTCGATCAATTATCCATAAACCAAGTTTATTATTTTTTATAGCAACTATATCACATATAACAACATTCGGCGTTGGTCTCATGTCATTTTGATTTTTTTTGAATTAATTATGCTCATTTGAACACATTGCTCTATTATTGAACTCTAAACAAGTCTATACAAGATAGCTCTTTTATGGAAAGCATTTTCGATCAATTATCCATAAACCAAGTTTATTATTTTTTATAGCAACTATATCACATATAACAACATTCGGCGTTGGTCTCATGTCATTTTGATTTTTTTTGAATTAATTATGCTCATTTGAACCCATTGCTCTATTATTGAACTCTAAACAAGTCTATACAAGATATCTCTTTTGTGGAAAGCATTTTCGATCAATTATCCATAAACCAAGTTTATTGTTTTTATAGCAACTATATCACATATAACAACATTCGGCGTTGGTCTCATGTCATTTGATTTTTTTTAAATTAATTATGCTCATTTAAACCCATCGCTCTATTATTGAACTCTAAACAAGTCTATACAAGATAACTCTTTTGTGAAAAACATTTTCGATCAATTATCCATAAACCAAGTTTATTATTTTTTATAGCAACTATATCACATATAACAACATCCGGCGCTGGTCTCATGTCATTTTGATTTTTTCTGAATTAATTATGCTCATTTGAATCCTAGCGCATCATCTGATCAAACCCTACCGTCGCACCCTAACCGTCCGATCAAACTCTACTGCCAAACGACAGCCCTCAGATACGATCTTCTAGAAGGATTCCCGATAGCGATCCGCGAGAGGTTGGTTCCGGCCACCTGATTGGACGCTGAAAACAGTCGGGCCGCGATATTTCTTTGGATATTTTCAGATTGTGACGAAATGATTTTGCTCTGATTTCTTTTTCTCTTTGCTCTGAATTATTTTTCCTTGGATATGAGATTTAGGGTTCATCGTTTCGTTCAGATTGTGACGAAATGATTTTGCTATGATTTCTTTTTCTCTTTAATATGAATTATTTATCCTTGGATATGAGATTTAGGGTTGATCGTTTTGTTCAGATTGCGACGAAATTATTTTTCTCATTGCTTTAGGATTTGCTTACTTGACTCTCAATCTGAAAGTGGTCTTGGCCGCTGCCGTTCTTTTATTTCACGAAAGAATCTTTCCGTCCGTATTGAGCAACTCAAATTCCTAGAAAGCATCAATAGAGAACCTTTTCCTCTGTATGAATCTATACTATATTATTCCATTCCAATTTCTTCCCGAAACTTCCCAAGAAAAATCCCGACCATCTAGCCGAGCCATTCATTCCATTCCTTTTTATGAAAGAAAGGTAAGGGACAGAATAAAGATACAAAATTAAAGAAACAAGCATATTCAATAAGCAAAAGGAGAGAGAGGGATTCGAACCCTCGATAGTTCCTAGAACTATACCGGTTTTCAAGACCGGAGCTATCAACCACTCAGCCATCTCTCCACAGCCTAATCCCTATTTTAGTCGTACAAGTAGAACATAGTCAAATAAGAGGTGTTAAGTTTTTATCATTCTGGCATCGAGCTATTTTGCAGCAGGACCTCCCCTACAGTATCGCTTCAATCCGAGTTCTCGGGGAAATGAAAGAGCTAGTCGCCAGTCGTTAGAGATGTTATTAGTGTCGATCTACTGCTCTTGTGTTGCTTAAACTGGGTCTGCAGGCTGTCGCCACCGTAGTTTGCATGCATACGTGCTCGCCATGCAGCTACGGAAGAAATTTTAACATGTTACATGCCCCTAGTGTAGAATTAATGCAAAGAGAGGCATACCATTGTCCATTGTGCCTCTTGCTTCCTCGGTCGGTCTCCGTTCTGCTGGACAGGTAGTTAATGCAGGCGTGAGCGTGAGACTTTGGACTTGCGTTAATGCATGCATGCAGGGTCACGTCTCATCCTAGCCCAGCTATTTTTTGCAGTCAACGCATTGACCGCAACGTTGCGGCTGCCTGGCACGTACTACTCTTACGCTTTCACACCATTTGCGCCTCTTCCTTCTTCATCTACCCCATTTATTTCACACTCATCGGGTGTTTAAGTATTGCCCCAGCCATCTTCCCTTCTTCTCATCCTTCTCCAGCCCTTTGCCTCATCCTCCCTCCACCATGTCGACCTACTCTCTCCCGTCGAGCCCCGAGCCCCTCAGCGACGAGGACAACCACCCAGCCCCTCGCCGGTGGTGGGAGGCGACGGAGGAGACGGTGAGCGAGGACGACAAACCTCCGAAGAGGTCGCGAGGTCGCGACGGCCACTTCGTCCACAACCCCGACCCCGACGAGGTCGCGAGGATCACCCAGCGCTCCAACAAGGAGACCGAGGACCTCCTCGCCGCCTTGGAGAAGAAGGAGAAGAGGGAGGAGAAGAGGGAGGAGAAGATGAAGGAGAAGATGGAGGAGAAGAGGGTGCGGCGCCGCATAAGGAAGTCCCGGGAAAGGGAGCAATCCGAGATGCGGGAGGCCAATGCCCGGGCCCTTGACGAACGCGAGAGGGCGGACATGGTGGCGGAGTGGACGGCAAGGAGGCCGGCGGAGTGAAGGAGTAGGCAACCACCGGCGGCTGGCCGGCAGACGGAAGGGCACCCTCCGATGAAGGGGCGCCAACAGTTAGGGTTTAGGGTCCTCTTTTTTTTTAATATATGTAATGTGGGTATATATGCCCCTCTGTGCTAACATATGTAATGTGGGTATATATATGCCCCTACGTGCTAATATATGTAAGGGTTACCCTATATGTAATGTGTGTTTATATTTTTGAACCAAGTCATGCACAAGTGGTTCAGGAACGTGAAAAAAAATCAGTGCAAAAAAACGTCGTCAATTATGTGTGCCCAAAGATATAACTACATAACTGGTTAAGCAACGTCACAAACAAAATCAGTACAAAAATGCATTTTCAAATTTATAAACAAATTCATGTAGTAACTATAGTTATCTTCTTTCCCTCCATGTACCAACATCTCCTCATTCTCCTCCCGGTTACCAGCGCGACCATATTGACAACAATGTAGCGCGGTCCTGAGTTCGAGTCCCAGCCGCACCATTTTTTGTTCATTTTGGACCCTTCTCACATTTTTTTAAAGAGAATCCCATTTGGCCACTACGAATGAGCCTAATTGGTGTAGTTGGCCCATTAGTGCATTCACACATTTTTAACGGAATCCGATTTTGTCTTTTAAGGATTATCAGTATGTTTCAGAGCTAAATTGCATTCATAAATGTTCTGAATTTCAAACTTCTCATACAATTTCAAACTTACAAATTTCCCCTAAATTCATGCCTTTCCATACAATTTTAGTATTTCACCTAGTGTGATTAGCACACCTACAAATGCCCAAATGTAATTGCAAAGCGGAATCTGTGTTTGTTCTTCGAGCTTCTTAATCGTCTGGTTCAACCTCCTAAGCTCAACAGCATCAATGCGTGCTCCACCCTCCGTATCTTCTCCCGGAGCTCGCTCTACGACCGCTTCCCTCTGTGGCATGATGGGCAACCATTCTTCATGCTCGCCTAGAAGTTCATCCGTCAGCTTCTTGGCCAGAGCATCGACCCAAAGAAAGAAACAAGTTATCTACAATAATGTCAAACAGATCAATTTAGTAAAATTGCTCCGATTCACCCCATTCTAGATGCACTAAATTTGTGAAATTGCTCCAATTCTTACCCCATTAGCCTTGCACACGTAGAACGGCCGATTACTGTTCTTCCTTGTCTGCGAAATCCTCCGAACAACGTCCGCCTGACACCGCGGACAGAGGAAGATCGGCATCTCCATGCGCGCCAGAATCTCGATCCGCGACGTCACGCGAGAGCTAGAGGTAGACATCGACCTCGATTCTCGACCGGACGGAGACGTAGGGGATCTCAGATCCTACGCACGCGGCCCCTTTAGTTGTAGCAGACGGCCGCGCCGTCCACGTCCATCTTCCCGTCGGCGGCGCTCCTTGTCGACACCGCCCAATCGGTTGCCCGCGCCCAGCTTCTTACTACCAAGAGGAGTCGTCGACAACCTCAGTGCGTGCCCGCCTCAAATTCCAAACCCCCTGGCTGATTCGTGCTCACCGCTGCGAGCTCCGGGGACGCGCTCCGCCGCGTTTACAGCACACGCCGCCGCCAGCGAACGGTTGAAAGAACATTTCTTAATTCCTAGTGTTTTGTGTGTTAGTTAACAATACCAATGATATACTAATCCTATTGCTAAGTATTTCAGTTTGGGTGAAACTCATATCACAAATCCTAAAGCCAAATTGTAGAGAAAAAGAGTTTCTGGAATTCTTCCCAGACTCGGATATTCCGGTTCCCCAACTCGGATATTCCGAGTCAACCCCAGAAAATTGGCCAAGTCAAGTTCAGAAGTGGTACTGACTCCAATCGGAAATTCAGCTCGGAAATTTGAAGGACTCGGATATTCCGGTTCCCCAACTCGGATATTCCGAGTCAACCCCAGAAAATTGGCTAAGTCAAGTTCAGAAGTGGTACTGACTCCAATCGGAAATTCAGCTCGGAAATTTCAAGGACTCGGATATTCCGAGTCAGCCCCAGAAAATTGGCTAAGTCAAGTTCAGAAAGTGGTTCTGATCTCAACCGGAAATTTAGCTCGGAAATTTCAAGGACTCGGATATTCCGAGTCACCCTCAGAAAATCGGTTAAGTCAAGTTCAGAATTGGTTCTGATCTCAACCGGAAATTCAGGTCGGATATTTTCAAAGACCCGGATATTCCGGGTGACCGGAATTTCCGGTGTTACTTAAACCGGAATTTCCGGGTGCCCGAGACAGCCAACGGCCAGATTTTGAGGGGGAGTATAAATACCCCCTCACTCACTCAAGAACAGTGAGCTATCAGATTTTCTCTCTCCTACCATTCTTGAAAGCTCAAATCATCAAGATCTCCCAATCCCCCCACCCAAATTCATTGATCTTTGGAGGATTGGAGGAGAAGGCCCGGATCTAAATCTTCACCGAAGGGATTTGCATTTCTCCCCCATTCACTTGGGGATTTCGTGGCTAGGGTTTCCGGTGGGAAAACCTAGTTCACCATTGTTGTACTCTTGGTGTTACCTTGACCTTTTGTGGTCCTTGACCTTTTGTGGTCTTCTTGGGAGCCCCCAATTCAGTTGTGGGTGTGTGCCTCAAGAGTTTGTAAGGGATTCGATCTCCGTCCTAAAAGGGGTTCAATAGTGGAAGGTGGACTCGAAACCTTTGTGGTTGAGTTCATCAGAGAAGAAGGTGAGCCTTTGTGGCGTTGCGGCTAACCTGTTGTGGCAGCGCACACCTCTCCAAACGAGACGTACACCCTTGGGTGGAACTCGGGATTACATCTTCGTCTCCGCGTGCTTCACTCGGTTCCCTTTATCTTTGCTCCCTTACGTGCTTGTCTTGTTAGCTTGTTTATCTTGTTATTGCTTAGATTATCATTTAGGTAAATTCACCGTAGTTGCATATCTAGAGAATTTACCTTTGTGTTGAGCCTAAATTTGAAAAGATCTAAAATTTGTAATAGCACCTATTCACCCCCCCCCCTCTAGGTGCCGGATTCCCGTTCAATTGGTATCAGAGCCAGGTTCACTTTTAAGGGCTTAACCGCCTAAGTGCAACGATGACGGAATCCGATGCCGAGAGGGCCGCCCGTGAAAAATTAGAGGCGGAGAAGGAGGCGTTAGCCAAAGGGTCAACCATGGCCAATCTTATTGATATGAGATCGTCCTTGGAGGCCCAACTCCTCAAGATGAATGAGATGCTCATGGCACTCTTGAAGTCTAAGGAGCCCGAGGCTACTTCTCCCTCTCCTCCTCCTAAGGAACATGCGGGGAACTCTAAGGAGTCATCTTCGGATGGGTCCAAAGATGTTACCTCAAGTGTTCCCGGTAAGGCGGAAAAGGATGAATCACCTCGGTCCTCTAACACCCCCAAAGGAGAGGAATTTCATAATGTCAACCATAATTACTCTCCTAACCCTCCTATCCCTCACCCTCATGTAAACTTTAGAAGTGATCCTCCTAAGCTTAAACCTACTCATTTCTCTCAATGGGAATTTCTAATGAAGTCTCATCTATGTAGTGCCTCCATTGAGCTTTGGCGCATCATTGAAGAAGGATACAAGCCCCATGATCCAACCAACTTGACAAGAAGAGAGGTGGTTGATAGCCAACTCAACGCCACCGCTCTTCATCAACTCCAAATGGCCGTTGGAGAGAAGGACATGGCACTCATTCAACAATTCTCCACCGCCAAGGAAGTTTGGAATGCTCTTTCCGATATCTTCGTCGGGAATGAGAGCATGAAGAAGAACCGGTATGATGCCTTATGCAATGAGGTGGAAGGGTTCTACAAGTTGGATGGAGAAAGCCACGAGGACATGTACCGGAGGTTGATTTTGGTGGCCAACTCCTTCAAGAACCTCGGGGCGGAGTACATTAATGATGCTTGGATCAAGAGGAAGTTTGTGACCGCTCTCTTGCCCTTCGAGGAAACGGATTTGAAGACACTCCAAGGGAGACATGACTTTGCAAATATGACATCCAATGAAGTTATGCAAGAGATGACCGCATACAAGGTGGCCTCCAAGATTGCACAAGATGCAAGAGCTAGAGCCATAGGGATGCACAAGCATGCCTCAATTGCTTTGAAGGCCACCGTTGAAGAAGAGGATGAAGAGGAGTGTGATGATCAAGTCGAGCTATCTAGTGAAGCTCTCTCAAGCACTCTCACTCAACACATGGGTCTTGCGGCAAGAACCTTTTGGAAGAACCCCGGAAGGGCCAAAGCAAGGATTGACAATAAGTTTCCCCCCAACGGAGGAAAGCCATTCAACAAAGTGAGGCTTTGCTATAACTGCGATGACAAGAGCCACTTTGTTGCCGATTGCCCATGGGAGAGAAGAGAGGATCATGGTGGGAGGCTCGTGGCCAAGACGAAGGGCAATGGGCCCATGCCCATGAAGAAGCCTTTCTTCAAGAAGAACCAAAAATTGTCTTGGTGACTCAAGAGCAATATCCCACCGATGATGAAGATAGTGACAAGGAGGATACTCCAACGCAAGTGGCCGCACTAGCCATTTCTTCCACACCTCCGTCACTCTTCTCCTCACCAAACGAGAGCCCCATCGTCAAGAATGCAAGATGTCTTATGGCAAAGACATCCGAGGTAAAATTATCCCCCAACTCCATATCACATGACATTGATGATGCTATGAGTTTAGAAGTCAAGGAAGAAATCGTTGCTTTTGATAAATTCATGACTAACTTGCAAGAAGAAGGAAAGAAACACTTTGGCTCAATCATGAGTCGTATAGGTGAGCTTGATGATGAGCTTGAATTAAAAGGTGAGATTGAGAGAGAGGATGCACACGCTAAGGTGTCTCTCCAATCCTCTCTCGAAGATGAACAAGAAGCTCATGCTCTCCTTAAGGAGCAACTTGCTAAGATCACTAAGGATCGTGATCTCTACTTTGCTAAATGTAAAATTGTGCAAAATGAAAAATCCGAGCTTGTAGTTGCTCATGCTAGACTTTGCGAAGACTTCGAGTCACTTGACAATGCTCACAAGGGTGTTGACAAGTGATCACGAACGTCTTCTCAAGTCTCGTGATCAACTCCAATCTCGGATATCTACTCTTGAGAAACCTAGCACCTCTACTCCTTTGAATGCTAATGCAAATTTTGTGAAGGATATTGCTAGGGTTGTGTTTGTTCCTTCCATGGCAACCAAGCCCAAGACCTCTCTTGATAAAGGTAAGGGGACAGTCACTACTCCACTTCATGAGCGAGTGCCCCACAAGGGTAAGGAAGGTCTAGTCTATGTTGCTAAGGAGAAGAAGAAGATCAAGAAGAAGACCAAGTCCGCACAAGCCAAGAAGGATGACATTGCGAGTGGAAATGCCACAAGGGGCACTCCCACTCGTAATGACTTTGCGGGCATATCTAACCCCAACTATGCTTTATATGTTGATTATTATGGGGATGTCTATGCTAGATACATTGGTCCTTTTGATGGTTACATTGAATATGATATTTGGGTTCCAAAGACCCTTGTTGCTAACCAAAAGGCACCCATTGCAAAATGGGTACCTAAACCAAAGAATTGATTGTGTGTAGGGCCTTGCTTCCGGAGGATCGAAATGGATAATTGATAGTGGGTGCACTAGTCATATGACCGGAAGCAAGGATATTGTAACGGAGTTGAAGCACAATGATGATCAAATGACCGTTACATATGGTGATAATTCTAAGTCTAAGGTAATAGGGCTCGGCAAGGTGGTAGTGGCACCGGACATCACACTTGTGAATGTCTTGCTTGTCGAGTCCCTAGGTTTCAACTTGATCTCCGTCCATTCCTTAACTTGTTTGGGCTATACCGTTGTCTTCGAAAAAGAAATGGTCATTCTCTTGCGGAGCAAGTCTCTCAATGTGTCTTTCGTTGGGTACATTGAGAATGGGCTCTATGTGGTTGACTTCTCCGGAGTCACCACTTCCCATACAATGTGCCTATTCGCAAAGGCGGACTTGGGTTGGCTATGGCATCGCCGACTAGCCCATGTCAACATGAGGACTTTGCAAAGTCTTCACAAGGGTGGCCATATCCTAGGACTAAAAGACCATGTTTCTTTCTCAAAGGATCGAATGTGTAGGGCGTGTGTTGAAGGAAAAATGCATGACATCTACCATCCAAGCAAGACCATCATTTCTTCAAAAAGGGTTTTGGAGCTTCTCCATGTTGACCTCTTTGGTCCCATTCCGGAAGCTAGTCTTGGTGGCAAGAAATATTGCTTGGTGATTGTTGATGACTATTCAAGATACACATGGGTTTTCTTCTTCAAGACGAAGATGGAGACTCAATAAACTATCATCGACTTCTCCAATGAAGCTCAGCGTCAACACAATGTCCCTATCTTGGTGATAAGAAGTGACAATGGGTCCGAGTTCAAGAACTACACCTTAAACGAGTTCCTTAGTGAAGAAGAGATTCGTCATCAATATTCCGCTGCTTATACTCCCCAACAAAATGGTGTAGCCGAAAAGAAGAACCGCACACTTATTGAGATGGCAAGGTCGATGATGGCCGAGTTCAAGTCCCCTCACAACTTTTGGGCCGAAGCCGTTAACACCGCTTGCCATTCATCCAACTGGCTCTTCTTTCGCAAAGGACTCATGAAGACACCTTATGAAGTGCTTACCGGGAACAAGCCCAATATCTCCTACTTCCGAGTATTTGGTTGTAAGTGTTTCTATCTCATCAAAGGTGTTCGTTTGGGCAAGTTTGATTCTAAGTCTCTTGAAGGGACATTTGTGGGCTACGGATCCGAATCCCACACTTATAGAGTCTATGATAAGGCCTCGCGCATAATCATAGAAACTTGTAGTGTGGTGTTCGAGGAGAATGACGGCTCCCTCGTGGAGCAAAGTGGTGTTTCCGTTGTAGGTGATGATGAACCTCAAGATGCTATCCGAAGAATGGGGTTGGGAGTCCACCGCCCCGTTGAACTCTATTATGAGGTTGATCAACAAGGATCAAGTTCTTCACAAGTGATGACCACCCCAACACAAGAAACACCCATCGACAACACCGTGCCCAATACGCCTAGCCAAGAAGAAGCACAAGATTCTACAGCTGCTCCTGGAATTTCCGGAGGACCGGAAAATCCGGTTCAAGCTGGAGTCGGAAATTCCGGTGGTTCGGAATTTCCGGTCCATGAACCCGGAATATCCGGTCCTGCTGACATTCCCGGTGGCAGTTCGCAAGGCCAAGATCAATCCTCTCCCTCACCAATGGACACCACTCCAATGGTTGATCAAGGCCATCAATTCAGTCAAGGCGGAGACATGAATGATCAAGCGATTCCTCCCACCACTCGGAGGGAAATCGAGATCCGCCGCTTGAATAGGGTTGGCACCTCACAAGAATTAAGAGCTTTATCTCTTGACAAGGTGCTTGATGATGTGAGAAGCAAGGTCTCTACCCGAAGACAACTCGCAAGATTTAGTGAACATCAAGCTCACATCTCCATGGTGGAACCCAAGAAGGTCTTTGAAGCTCTTGAAGACAAAGATTGGCTTGATGCTATGCATGAAGAGCTCAACAACTTTAAGCGCAACAAAGTGTGGAAGTTGGTGGAAAGACCCAAAGATTGCCGCAATGTTATCGGCACCAAGTGGATATTCAAGAACAAGCAAGATGAACATGGCATGGTGGTGAGGAACAAGGCAAGATTGGTGGCTCAAGGTTACTCCCAAATTGAAGGCATTGACTTTGGAGAAACCTACGCGCCCGTGGCTCGACTTGAGTCAATCCGTATTCTTCTTGCCTATGCCTCTCATCATAACTTTAAGTTGCAACAAATGGATGTTAAATCCGCTTTTCTAAATGGTCCACTAAATGAACTTGTTTATGTTAAGCAACCACCGGGGTTCGAGGACCTCAAGTATCCGAACCATGTCTACAAGTTGGATAAGGCACTCTATGGCCTTAAACAAGCCCCACGAGCGTGGTACGAGCACCTTAGAGAACTACTTGTAGACCGTGGATTCCAAGTTGGGGAAATCGACCCCACACTTTTCACTAAGAAAGTTAATGGAGAGCTTTTCATTTGTCAATTATATGTGGATGACATTATATTTGGATCGACTAACAAAGCATATAACGAAGAATTCTCTAAGCTTATGACTGACAGGTTTGAGATGTCTATGATGGGCGAGATGAAGTTCTTCCTCGGATTTGAGATCAAACAATTGAGGGAAGGAACGTTCATCAACCAAGAAAAGTACATTCAAGACATGCTCAAGAAGTACGAGTTGCTTGATCTCAAGGGTGCCTCTACCCCAATGCAAACCAAATGCCACCTTGAGCTCAACCCGAAGGGTAAGGATGTGGATCAAAAGGTATACCGCTCCATGATTGGATCTCTCCTCTACCTTTGTGCATCTAGACCGGATATAGTGCTAGCCGTAGGAGTGTGTGCAAGATATCAAGCGGCTCCTAAAGAAAGTCATGATGTGGCGGTCAAGAGAATCTTTAGATATTTTGCTTATACCCCAACTTATGGATTGTGGTACCCCAAGGATGCAAATTTCTCATTATGTGGGTACACGGATTCCGATTGGGCGGGAGATCATGATGATAGGAAGTCAACCTCCGGTGCTTGTCAATTTATTGGGAGGTCCTTGGTGAGTTGGTCTTCTAAGAAGCAAAATTGTATATCTCTCTCCACCGCCGAAGCCGAGTATGTTGCCGCCGCAAGTTGTTGCACTCAGTTGCTATGGATGAGGCAAACCTTAAAGGAGTACGGAGTCGATTGCGACAAAGTGCCTCTTCTATGTGACAACGAAAGTGCCATCAAGATTGCCTACAACCCGGTGCAACATTCAAGAACCAAGCATATTGAGATCCGCCATCATTTCATAAGAGATCATGTGGCCCGAGGAGACATTGACTTATCATATGTGGGCACAAGGGATCAATTGGCGGATATCTTCACGAAGCCCCTTGAGGAAGGAAGGTTTTGCTTTTTGAGGAATGAGCTAAATATCATTGATTCGAGGTCCTTAGCTTGATCGCTTGCACACTCACCTAGGGCGTAATTGCATCTTATCTAGTTTAGATGTAGGCATGGAAATAGGGGGAGTGCGGTCCTAATACATTGGACCATCCCTCCCCCCATTATGCCGATAACAAGTGTTCTTATATCTCTATATTCATTCTTATGACTAATGAGCTAAAACGACGAGTATTGGTTATGTACCCAAGATACATCTTCGCGGTAACATGCCATACACTCATACATGGTGGCCTCGGCCACCGACCTCTTCTCCTTAAAGAGTTGATTTTATTTGGAGCTTATTGTTGCTATTTGCCCTCCTATTCATGCATGTGGGAAACCTACTCAACTTGGCTCTTTTTGTTTCGATTTGGTTGTTGTGAGTTGAGTATGGTGTACCAATATCAGTTTGGAAATCTATCCCAAGCCTACTTACCCCTGAAAACATTTCTCTCTATTGCACACAAGTCATATATTTGAAAACTGGGATTTTGGTTCAGCAGGTCGGAATATCCGGTTCATTTTGAACCGGAATATCCGGTGACTCGGAATATCCGGTGTAAGTTACACTCGGAATATCCGGTCTGGCGGTTTGTCCAGAAATATAAGGGCAGGCTCGGGGTGAATGGCTCATTAGTGCCCTTCTTCCACCCCCGACCTCCCTCTCCTCCAGCCGCCGCCCCTGCTGCTCCAAGGTTCCTCCGGAGCACTCCGACCGCCGGGGAACCTCTTTCTCGGCCGGATCTGCTCCTCCTCCGCCCCGGGAACTCACTCCTCCAAGCAACGGCCTCAATGGATGAGGGTAACTTCACTTTTCTTCTTCCTCATGTGCTTGCACTTGGATCTTGATGTGGAGTTATTTGTTTCAACATTGCTTGGTAGAGATTGTTCCTAGCACTATTCCCTGCCATCTACATACATTAGTTTTGCATTATGTTGGATCGATCTAGTTTTAGACCGAGTCAATCTCAGATCTGCACTGTTTCTGTCTGACTCGGAATTTCCGACTCAGACTGAGTCGGAATTTCCGGTCCCCCGGAATTTCCGGTCATGTCTGAACCGGAATTTCCGAGTCAAACACTGCAGTTTTAAGATTAACTCATGTTTAACTACATATGATTCATCAAATGCCTATCTAATGTGTGTATTATCTCCTGACTTGTGTGCACTTATCTTATGCTACCCTCTATGCTCAAATTCACAGGTTCAGGTGGGAGTCCGTCCGCTGGGGCATCTAGGAACACAGGTAGAGCACCTGTCCACAAGCACCCAGTCAACAAGGGAAAGGGTCCTGCAATTCAAAGGCAGAAGAAAGCTGTTGTCAGCAAGCCTTCATCCAAGAAGAGGAAGAATGCCCCTAGTCCTCAACGTCAGGACTACTCCAAGATGAATTCAGTGGATTACTCTCAGCTGAGACAGGGGGACTGGTACCTCAGCTCAAGAGACAACTCTCTCGCTGATCGCAACTATTGGTGCCAAGCGCAAGAGCACATATTCGTGGATCTCTATCTCTCTCTGTCGAAGCCCATTCGACCCATGCACCCGTTTGATTTTGCATCTCTGCAGAAGAAAGCCGCATTTGCTGAGGCTATCCACATTGTCAAGACCATGGGCTTGGAGAGGTTGGTGCTCACCCGTTGTCCCTACGACGCCCAGCTTGTGATGCAGTTCTTCGCCACCCTAGTGATCAAGGGTGACTCGAAGAAGACTATGAAGTGGATGACTGGGAAATTATACTGTGAGTCCAACTTCGAGGAGTTTGCCAAGGTACTGGGCTACAGGTTTGATGGTGACAATCCCCAAGGCTTTCGCATGCACACCCCCTACAAGCTCAACAAGAAGGAAACTGCGCACTTATATGGTGTGGGAGCCACCCCTGGAAACTCTCGTGACTTGCTTCCACTGTATGATGTTCTTGTGCGCATCCTGCGTGAGAACATTGCACCGAGTGGTGGCAACAACGACAACGTGGTTACCCCTCTCTGCAACCTGCTCCTTCACGCCAACCGCATTGTGGAGGACTCGAGTTCTGATGCTGACTGGAGTGTAGATGTGATGGATTACATCTACAATGAGATGTATGAAGCTATGACCACCAGGGTCTCTATCCCTTATGCTCCTTACATAATGAAGCTCCTCAAGTTTAAGTTCCCTGACTACAACTTCAGCAATGGTGATTTGGAGCCACATGACTTCAAGAATCTTTATGTGAAGAAGACTGTGGTCAAGACCCCTCCTAGGCCTTCTACTACCTCAGCTCCAGGTGGATCTTTCATGGGTGATGCTAGGAGGGCTGCTGCTGCCCCTACTCATGTTCCTGCCACTCATGCACATGTCAAGAAGCTGAACTGGTTCCAGCGCAACATCCTTTGCATGAATGTGGACATCCGCAAAGAGCAATACAATGCCTACAAGGATCGCCGTCAGCTGGAATATAAGCAAGACTTGATCCTTCACCATGCTTCTGGCTCTCCTGCTCCTGCTGCTCTGTCTGATCCCCTGACCTTTGCTCAGTGGAACCAGGGTTCCTTGGCTCCGTGGACACTGATTGACCAGGACCTTGGCGGCAGCTCTTACACCACTGGCTATGACTATGATGATGAGGAGGAAGATGATGATGAGGAGGCAGAGTCTGAGGAGTATGAAGAGGATGATGATGATGATGATGATGGGGAGGATGGTGATGATGATGATGATGATGATGATGAGGAGAACCCCTCGGACTGAAGACTTCCATGGGACGTAGCATCGCTCTTCTTCCTTTTTCGCGTTTCGATGCCAAAGGGGGAGAAGTTGCTCTACTAGGACTTCTTCGGGGATTTGCAAAGGGGTCGGGCACAAGCTTATGCGTTTACCATTTATTTGCGCTTGTGTCCATTTATCGTGTTTTAAGTTATTTGTGAACTCTTTTTATTTCATTATGTGATAACTATGTATTGAGACAATGCTTTGATGCTATCATTATCTTATGGTTGAGACTTTGAATTGATTGTGTTGGCATTCTCTTCATATTCTATATACACAAGGTATGAAAATCTATCTAGTCTCAATTGCTACCATAATCTTACATTTTGTATCGTTTCTCCTTTGTGATATCTTATGGTTGTTGTTATAAAATTGCTCCTATCCTTTGTCATATTGTGTTGCTTACTTGCATTTATTTAGGGGATCCATTTTCTGCCAAAAACATGATATTGCTTTTTGTTTCTATGCAAATCTTGGTATTGTCATCTAACACCAAAAAGGGGGAGATTGAAAGAACATTTCTTAATCCCTAGTGTTTTGTGTGTTAGTTAACAATACCAATGATATACTAATCCTATTGCTAAGTATTTCAGTTTGGGTGAAACTCATATCACAAATCCTAAAGCCAAATTGTAGAGAAAAAGAGTTTCTGGAATTCTTCCCAGACTCGGATATTCCGGTTCCCCAACTCGGATATTCCGAGTCAACCCCAGAAAATTGGCCAAGTCAAGTTCAGAAGTGGTACTGACTCCAATCGGAAATTCAGCTCGGAAATTTGAAGGACTCGGATATTCCGGTTCCCCAACTCAGATATTCCGAGTCAACCCCAGAAAATTGGCTAAGTCAAGTTCAGAAGTGGTACTGACTCCAATCCGAAATTCAGCTCGGAAATTTCAAGGACTCGGATATTCCGAGTCAACCCCAGAAAATTGGCTAAGTCAAGTTCAGAAAGTGGTTCTGATCTCAACCGGAAATTCAGTTCGGAAATTTCAAGGACTCAGATATTCCGAGTCACCCTCAGAAAATCGGTTAAGTCAAGTTCAGAAATTGGTTCTGATCTCAACCGGAAATTCAGCTCGGATATTTTCAAAGACCCGGATATTCCGGGTGACCGGAATTTCCGGTGTTACTTAAACCGGAATTTCCGGGTGCCCGAGACAGCCAACGGCCAGATTTTGAGGGGGAGTATAAATACCCCCTCACTCACTCAAGAACAGTGAACTATCAGATTTTCTCTCTCCTACCATTCTTGAAAGCTCAAATCATCAAGATCTCCCAATCCCCCCACCCAAATTCATTGATCTTTGGAGGATTGGAGGAGAAGGCCCGGATCTACATCTTCACCGAAGGGATTTGCATTTCTCCCCCATTCACTTGGGGATTTCGTGGCTAGGGTTTCCGGTGGGAAAACCTAGTTCACCATTGTTGTACTCTTGGTGTTACCTTGACCTTTTGTGGTCCTTGACCTTTTGTGGTCTTCTTGGGAGCCCCCAATTCAGTTGTGGGTGTGTGCCTTAAGCGTTTGTAAGGGATTCGATCTCCGCCCTAAAAGGGGATCAATAGTGGAAGGTGGACTCGAAACCTTTGTGGTTGAGTTCATCGGAGAAGAAGGTGAGCCTTTGTGGCGTTGCGGCTAACCTGTTGTGGTAGCGCACACCTCTCCAAACGAGACGTACACCGTTGGGTGGAACTCGGGATTACATCTTCGTCTACGCGTGCTTCACTCGGTTCCCTTTATCTTTGCTCCCTTACGTGCTTGTCTTGTTAGCTTGTTTATCTTGTTATTGCTTAGATTATCATTTAGGTAAATTCACCGTAGTTGCATATCTAGAGAATTTATCTTTGTGTTGAGCCTAAATTTGAAAAGATCTAAAATTTGTAATAGCACCTATTCACCCCCCCCTCTAGGTGCCGGATTCCCGTTCAACGGTAAACGACTGGGTCCCACAAGACGCGCCAACGGTACTCTTCTGGGTCCCACAACCAACGGTTGTCTTCTGAATGTAAAAAAAGGTTGTCTTCTGGGTCCCACATGTAAGAAAGGCTAACGGAGATGGCTAGAGTGACGGAAATGAATCCTTGTGCACGAAGTAGGGGCAAAACTAAGCACGATTTGCGACCAGGGGCAAAACTGAGGTCTATGCCACAACTGAGGGCAGCCTGATAAATAACCCAATTAAAATTGATATTTGTTGTTTGCCAAAGAAACATGTCATCTACATATATCTAGAATTCTTTATCTCACTACGTATCCTCTCATTCCTTTTGTCCCTCACATCTCATCTAGACATGTAAGTATTCGTTATCTCATATATTTCTCCCTCGCCCACCCTCCCCCCTCCATTTGGACATATATTAGAGTTATTTTTTCTCGTCCAGATTTTTTTATAAGAAACTATTAAAATCAGTTCGCTATTCTTTCTATCAAAACTAACTCACAAACAGGTTTAACTTATAGGGTTCAAGTTCCAGGTTTATTATATTGAAAAAACAAAAGAGCAATTCTAAACCCTAGGTTTTCTTATTCTCCCTCCGTTCCTTGATATAAGGTGTATAGTTTTTGCTGAAAAGTCAAACTTGACTAACTTTGACCAGAATTTTAGCTAAAAAACTATCAATATTATAAATACTAAGAAATAAAATTCGAAAATATATTTCATGACTAATATAATGGTAATGATTGGATATGGTAATTGCTAATAATATTTACTAAAACCTTGGTCAAACATAGTTAAGTTTGACTTTTTAGCAAAAACTATACACCTTATATCAAGAAATGGAGGGAGTATGTGTTAAGTAATTTGAAGGTACTCTAACGACATTTAAATAGAGTTTAGTGTTATAAAATTGCAATGAAAGATTGGTGATGCATTAGCTAGATGAGTGGTGACTTCATGCTTCACATGTCTTTTTTAGATTGGTGATACATTATTCAGATGAGTGGTCCTTCATGCTTAGCATGGTTTCAAACTACAAATTATATAAATGGAAACTTGAGTATGCTATTGCATAAATATTTTTTTATCTCCCCACACCCCCTTCCGCATACATAAGCACGCACACACACATTGGCCAACACACTCACAATAACGAAATTGATAATAAACCAAAAAAAGTTTGTTAAAAACACTTAAAACATTACAATAAAAGATGGAAACTTACTATCAGTGAAATTGATAAGAAACAAAGAGCACTTGAAATCTTTGCAAGAAAATGGTTGTGGGTGTCCATCAACGAGGTCAACGGTGGTATCATCTTTATAAAAAACAACTAGGGATTGGCAATGAAATATTCATTAGGTATGACCTAGCCCATTTTTTAATCTCGTTCTTGCTGCCATAAGTAAAGGCATCATATCTGTCAAAGGCTAGTCGCGATCCCCTATGCATCTCAATTATCCCCTCTCTAGGGTCATTCATGGGTCCACCCCTTGTGGTTTACGAGGCACCGACTCAAGGGAGCTACAAGTAGTTAGAACGTGGGATGGCCTCGTTTGACACCCGCATTTGCTATGATCATCAGACATGGTAAAGTTTCTAATTTCTATTTCTACAAAAATGTTTTGGCGCACATAGAAGCAGGAAAATTGCTAGGCATCTCTCACTTGATCATGCAGGAGAATCAGCTGGCTCCCTAGCCGTCCGATCTACTCAGCTGGGAAATCTCGTTCGCTCAATAATACAATATACCCTCATAACATATCTATATATTAGAAAGCAAAACCCACTAATAGTAAGTATCCACGTCTATCACTACATGCAAACTGTCCATCATATAAATTCTTGTATTCTTCCTTCCCTGTCGTCATATTTGGTCCCTTTTATTCATGAGACCATACCATCATATCTATGATAAAACAATTGCATGCACAGTGGAACACATAGGTCGTTTTCTCCAAAATCATTAATTGCAGACAACCGAGTAAAATTTCCTCCTATTCTTTAATGATGAAGATATGTAAGTGTGATTCTAGATTCCGTGATCCTTTATTTGCAAGTTTCATAGCACTTTTCGAAAGATTGCATGGATCTGTTTATGGAAGCTATCTACATTATAGTTATCTTCAATCAACTGACTGAATCATACTTATGGCTTTAATTTCTTGCAACAAACAAAAATCAGTTACATTCCTGAACCTAGCTAGAAGACCTATGAATGGTCAAATACACAACTATTTCACTTTTATTAACTTTAACCTCTTGACTATTATGATCAATTTAATTTTATATATTCGTGTAGACAACTTCATGTTTATTCACACAATGGAGTCCCTAAGCAGATTCCCGCCGCAACATCCCGGGTATCTTTATAGTTTTTAGAATGCAACATCCTCCAACAATATTGTTTCCAGTCTGTGCTTCTAGGATATCAAACCCTTCTTGCACAGCAACATTTGTGCACAATCTGTTTTTGATTGCAAGCCAATTTGTAATATTTTCTCTATGATTTATATAGTATGCAATTTTTTGAACAGTCATGTGGGAAAAAATCGTATGTCACAAATTCTCATTTGTATCCAACAAAATGTAACAAAATGTTTTGTCGTTTGCAACATGAAAAACTAGGCCATCCAACATATGTGCTCATATATAGACAATATTGCAGATCATAATGGCAATGAACATGAATCCATTTGCAGCATACCTCATGAACCATTGTAAGATACTGCTCATGGGTACAAAATAATCATATGCACAGGTAGCATCTTGAAATAACTTTTGTAACATCGAGACAATCCCAGGATGGAGCGCATATAACTCAAGACCAGAGCCCCTCCTTGGGGCTTGGGCATTCTTGCCAGCAGGCGCTCGACCATATATAGCACGTGCAGCGGTGGTACTCGGCAAGGGTTTTGTCACATGTCTGCAATGTTCTTGGCTGAAATGCTCGCTCCTCACACGGGGTATATGGTTTGCGAGGTTGTGCGGAGCTGTTATGATATTTGGGGGAATGGAGAGACAACACACGTGACGTGGAGGACGGAGCCGACAGATGCATCAGCATGCATATTCAAGGATTTTCTTATAAATCTGAAAGTATATAAATATTTGCATACTTTAACAAACAATCTTTAGACGAAAACTTTGGCCGCGCCTTGATTTCATAATTATCATATATTATATCACCAATAATAAATAACTAACAAACTTTGACCACACCTTGATTTCAAATAAATCCTATAAGCCAGAGCAAACTCGTCATGCTAAATTTTCATACAGGGGAATATCAAGTACATCAAGTCTCTCAACAATCTCACTATAACGAGCAACTTGAGTCATGCTTATTGCTATATCCGTGGTATTCTATTTTCATAATTAAATTCCACAAGCTGTGATCTCCAAAGTTGGCACAATAAGGCTAGCATATAGCAAGAAAGTAGTTATAAGATTAGTTTGGGTGTCGTAATATGTGTCAAGGAATCAACCACAATTCTCACAAAAGAAAGGGATTTTACCATACGTACTAGCTAGTGAAATGTACTCTATCATATATCAGTATTTCTACGTTAGATAATATGACAACTCTGGGATAATTGAAAGTGTTACTAGTTGTAATATCGGCTGTACAAAACAGATTCCAAAGATACTACACTTGCTCCACAAATATGCAGATTTCACAAGTCCTCTTTTGCAGCGAGGGCAGTGCAAAGATTTTATTGAAGATGTAGATTACGAATACTAGATCCAGGAGCCAAGAGCTCAGTACTACCCCTTGAGAAGGTGAGGAGCCAAGAATTGGTTAGAATCTTAAGATTCTGGAGCAATGGAGATTGCTCTAAAGAATACCTACCCTTTCCTTCTCACGAGATACCTCTTTTGTTTTCCACTGGAAAATTTAAGCTTTTCTGATTGCACCAGGGTGTTTGCATCATGTATAAAAAAATGATGAAAAAGTAAGAAAAACGATCGTTTAATATATATCTTACTTTCTGCAGAAGCTTGCAACATGATTTATTGTAGCAACAGTACAACATCTTTCTATGAACTTTTGTAGGAAAAACTCGATGAAGATGAAGAGAAAGCTAAGGATTGCACCGTAGTCGGTTCATGGCGTCAAGAAACCTCCATATCTGATAAGGTCAGGCCATCGAAGATGATGTGGCCGGTTTGCAAAGCAGAATCCTAGCTAAATTCGCAGAGGAAAAAGCAGGAAGGTTGGGTGGATTCTATACAAACAGATAAGTGACAAGAGGCGATTTGTGGATGCTATTCGGAAACTGAGGCGACTCGTCGCGGGTTCCTTTGAAACCACCTCAGCTAGTCGGTGCAGAATCGTGTCCTGGCAATGCATTAGCCGTACTGTATGGCATTCCTCTTCATTGTCGACAGGGTTCTTGTCGTTGATGGCGTATTTTCTCCAGAACTGTGCCAGCGAGTCCATGTTACTGTGGTTGTTTTGAATGTCAGTTTCAGAAATATGGCAATTTTTCTAATAAGTCTAGGTACATAATTGTGGTACCAGTTAATGCAATTTTCAGTTTCCATCCTTCTATATAGACATAATTTCATTAACGTCATTGCATATCTGTGATTTGATTTCCAGTTCTCATCACGGTCGAATTGGTGATATATGCGTGGATCTTCTCTACTCTGCTGTAATTGTTTTCTACTTTCTCTAGAGAATGAAGACAGATACAATTTAAACCAACTGAACAACAATATTGAAAATGTTAACCAACTGAACAAGAATATTGTTTCCTTACTTTGAACATATTCCTATTTAAACTACTGTAGGGAATCGAAACCAGAGTGTTATTGAACCTATGCTGCTTTACAAATCTTCAAACATGTTTAATTATTTATACATTATATCTTGAAACATGGTTAGTACGAGTATATCAGTCTTACTCTATGGAGACATTCCACCATCATGCAAATAGCATGCATGTGTCTCGCAGCACCACATAACGTTCCTTGCTTTAGCTGAGTTTATTAGGATCCAGTTCTGTGTGGATATCAAAGGAAAAGTAAGGATTGCACTTGCACCGTCGGATCATGGCGTCGCGACGCTTCGATGTCTGATAAGGTGAGATCGTCCATCGATTAAGATATGGTTCACCAAAGCCGAAGTATCTAGGTATGCAGAGAAAAAGCAGGCAACTTGTACAGATTCTCTGTGCCTACAGATAAGTGATGACAGTAGCTATCTGGATGTTATTCTGAAACTGGGGCGACTCAACGCCGGCTTCTTAGCTGGTCGGAATCAATTCGTAGCAAAGCATTGGCCGTACGAACCGTAACGGTCACTCGGTATGCCCCATCGTTGTCGACACGGTTCTCGTCGTCGCATACACATTTTCCTGCATGACTGTGATAATTCGGTAGTACTAGTGGTTAACTGTGGGTAGTATTGCGGCACACATGGCCTTGCCGGCCAAATCCATGTAAGAAAGGAGATATCTCTCCCATAGGCATATAATCTGAGATTCCCATATGGGTCGACACAGGGCAAATATTCCAAAGTTCAGTTTGGTCCCGATGAAACGATAGATCGCTGCACTGTCCAGATTGATCTCATGAATACCATCTTTTTTAATGAACCATTTGTGACACTATAAAAGGCAACCCACTCCCATGCCACCATACCATCCCAAACTTCCTTCCACGCAAACAACATAGAGTCAACTGCTAGCGACTCACAAGCTCTCTAGTTTACTTTAGCACAAACTCAGAAAGCTCAGCTTGCCATCGAGGTTGGTGAACGCACATTAGCCAGACAACAGAGATGGACCGTGTGATGAATCTGGCATCGGAGAGGGCGGTGGTGATCTTCACCTTGGACTCTTGCTGCATGTGCCACACGGTGACCCGGCTCTTCCGCGACCTCGGCGTCAACGCCCTGGAGCACGAACTAGACCATGATCCCAAGCGCAAGGAAATGGAGAAGGCACTCCTCAAGCTTCTCGGGAGGGGGCCGTCCGTCCCGGCGGTATTCATCGGTGGAAAGCTTGTTGGTGGCACCAACAAGGTCATGTCTCTGCACCTCAGTGGCGAGCTTGTCCCCATGATACGGAATGCAGGTGCCCTGTGGCTATAGAGGGCACACCATCTACACAGAGAGGCAGAGTGAGTGAGCCAGACTCCGTATACCACTCGGCAAAATAAAGAATGGGATACACTGTTTTTCCTAGAATAACATAGTGAGTGACCTAGCTACGTCAAGACAGGTTTTTTCAATCCTGTTCTGAGAACAAGCAAGTTTTGGATCGTTATAAGTAGTAAGCAATGTGCATGGTTTGTCCATGTTGTATCTTCCCACAATGTCTCAATACATATGCAAGCTGTACGGATTTAAATGAATTATATGTTCAATGGCATTCATGTGTCAAGATATACTGGTCTACGTATAGCTGTCTAGGATAAAATCTTGACGATCACAAAACCCACCTTGACCGAAAAACTACCAATATATGGAACGAGACAAATGTAGAAGGAGCCCTATAGGAGCTCATATCCCTACGAGTTGTTTGGTTGGCCCTAAAAACACTCGCATCTAAATTTGGGTGAACCACACAATTCCCCTAAAGGTTATCTTCGTTGAAGGAAGAAAAAATTTCATCACCTCCCTCCTGTAAAGATTCATGCGCTAACCACAGTTCCATAGGACCGATCTGATGGAAAGGGCTAGCACAATCCACATATACTGTAACACCCCCTCTCATGTGTGATGCGGAGAGGCCACCACGTGCACACAATCTCAGAGGTATACGACTCTACCAATACGTGGACTCAAAGGTATGACTTAAGAGAGCTATACGTGAACTCAGAGGTATGACTCAAAAGATGTATACGTGCACACAAAGGAGGTTACAATAATTTTTTAATAAAGCGCGGAAGCTAGGACTCGAGACCTTGCCTCTGATACCATGTAAAGGTTCATGCGCTAACCATAATTCCATAAAACCGATATGATGGAAAGGACTAGCACAATCCACATATACTGTAACACCTCCTACCGACCCCATGATGTTGTCGCTTGTCTTCCGCTGCCTCCTATGTCTTTGACATTTCCTCAACGCCACACCCCCACGAGAACACGTGAACTCCCATCGTGTCTCATTCGTCACATCATCACACAATGTTGAGGTCCATTTTGGTCACCCAAACCTCGTCCATGGCCACACGAAGCTCAATCACTCATATTTGTTGTTGCCTATCCTCTGCGCCTCTCTCGTAATATCTCATGTGTGGGATAAACTCCTACCTAGCGCATTCTCTGCGAAGTCCGCAACAAAGGCAGATGGTCTAGTGTGGCATGTGCATCCCTCTTCCTTGTAGTGCTCCTCCTGACCCGGGAAAGCCATTATAATGCATCCCTTCTCCCGCCAGCCGCCACCAATGACAAACACTAGGTCTTTGGAAAATTACAAGTTTTTTCTGCAAAATGCTGATCTTCATGAATGAGTAAGTTGGTTGGAATGTAAAGACATTTGTAGTAAAATAAATTTCCGAAGAATGTTTGGAGGTTTCATCAGTTGGTGGGGTGGACGATGGTTTCTTTAGTATGGCGATGACTAATTTCCTTGCAATTATAGAAGAGTGCAATAAGCGACATAAGTGTGCTCTTTCTCAACCGAGGCACGTGAGGATCCACTGGAACATGCTAAAAGGACAAGCCCCCTATTATTTTATACTCCCTTCGTTACTGAACGTATGGTGTATAATTTTCTGTATGAATATTAAGACATGTATATTTGTGAGTTTCATATTGTCACATTAGGATGTCTCGCCCACACAATACATCAGTTTTAGGATCAAGTGGCACACACGTATCGGATGACGAACAATACGTGTGATCATGCATAACATGATAACAAATGATGAATGAGGCAAAGAGGAGAACTTTGAGCTAAACTTTGTTAGAACAACTATGATTCCTGAGAGGATTGCTGACCGAGTTCAAATATTTTCCTGAAGGCACCTAAGAAGATCTTATGTCATTTGTGGAAGTGAGAGATCTAGCATATTTATTATATGATAAGCATGGCCGTAATGATCATCCTTAAACAGTGAATCAAACAAAGCATCTCTCAAATATCAGATTGTCAAACATATCACATATTTAATTACAACTTTGGACATCAGTAGCTCTTTTATGTGATTCAACCTTCACCTTGTTTAGAGAATCCTTTATACTATGATTTACTGATTTGGATGCCTTATTCATTTTATCCTTCCAATTCAAACACCCCTCGAGTTGTGCTTCGGAAAAAAAGTGCAATTCACAAAATTTATTGTGTTGGAGACAATTTCAAGCACAGGTTTCAAACATGGTTTTGAAGGTCTATTATATACTAAAAGCAAAATGAGTTAGTTTTTCAAGGCACCCCGTTAAGCCACATCATCCAAATTAACTTGAATAGTTAGATCTATAATCTATGGTTATGATTTGACTAAAGAATATTAGTAACGTAACTCTATTATCCATTTGACACGATCCACATGATAGAAAGCTTACTTACAAACATTAGATGTAAAGGTCCAGACGTTTTTACAAAAATGTCAAGGGCAGTCACGTGACCCAGGAAACAGGAGCGTAGGAAAAAAACGTAAAAAAACTGACTACACGAATCGGCCGGCCGGCCGTTTCCATACATGGCCAATGTTTGCCGTACATAATATTGTTTTTTACCGGAGTTTATACATTACAAAATCAATGGATTAAATTAGTTAGATATCACCGATAAAATTGTTCTGGTAGTTAGCTCTAAACTCAATAGTTAGGATTTTATAAATAAATAAATTATATATATATATATATATATATATATATATATATATATATATATATATATATATATATATATATATATATATATATATATAGGACATATTCATACTACCCTCGAAGGTAACTACCCCACGTGTGTTTCACACAATGTATGGAGTATCTATCATAACATGAGGTATGTATCATGTAGTATGGAGTATATAATGCTATTTCAGTACTATAGATACTTTTTCAGTAGTATGTAGAAAACTTCTACATACTTCTCTTTTATATGCATATATGACGATATTTCGAGTATATAGTGTAAAATATTAGGCCATTTGCAATTTTTTCATTAAAGTTGTTTTTTGGTATCTTAGATATAGTATACGAACATACTCAAACCGATAAATTATGACAAAGTACTTCCGTAAGTTGGTATATGAGACGTGGGGTAGTTACCTTTAAGGGTAGAAACCATTTTACCTATATATATATGCAAAATAGCTGGCTGCCCACGGTGATAGGTGCACACCATCATCCAACCATCCATGTGCGATATTGAGTGAACTTCCGCAGAGACAGTGCAATGACATAGTTAACAGACATTCAACGGAGCTGGCTATCACGGTCGTATTAAGAGCACACACTCTTACACACGTCTTTCACGCAACCAGCCCGCTAGCCGATGACCATGTCCTTTGCATACTGAAAATGAGAATCACGCTGCTCCCGTGGTGTGGACAGAAAACACGCTAGCCAAAACTGTACATCATCGTGACTCTCGTTTTCTTGTGGCAAGATAGATGCGTACCCCAACTCATTATCCTGATTACGAAGGATAATCCTCGTTCTTTCTTTGTGCACTGACTCGGCAGCGCGCCTCGCGACAGTCTGACGTGCTGGAGCCTATACAGGTGCTTTCTTTGTTGTAATGCGTCCGGTTTTTTCTTAATATATTGTTATTGTATAGATCGTATATGATTCTTTTGGAATTATTTCTCATAGCGACGAGACAACCACCCGCACAGGTGCCCACCATATTAAATCATCTTTTAGTTGTATGTGTGGATACCACTCGCTTTTTGATATGTGATGGACGGGAGAATGAATCACGGTGACCGGGGTGTGCGTCATTCTCGTGGCAAGCTAGGAAGCCCATGCCCCCGCGTAAATGATGTGCTGCACCGCGTATATGACGTGTTGCATCAAAGGAAACAGGCATCACAGAGCGTTTGACGCCACCGTGAACGAAAATTGTTTGTCCGCTCGTTCTTCCTATGCGCTGCTTATCAAACTTACTTTACTCTCCATATCCTACGGCAGCAAACATATGCGCAACTATCCCCGTGGGCAGGAAAGCAGGTTAAATGCTTTCTACTCCCAGGTGTAACTACACCCACGTCTCGTATACCACCTTACGGAAGTATTTTTCATACTTTATCGGTTTGAGTATGTTCATATACTCTATCTAAGATATCCCAAAATAAGTTTCATGAAAAAGTTGCAACTGTCCTCATATTTTACACTATATACTAAAAATACCGTCATATATGCATATAAAAGAGAAGTATGTATTTTTTTTTACATACTACCTAAAAAGAAGTATCTATAGTACTAAAATAATATTATATACTCCATACTACATGTTACATACCTCCCGGTATGATAGATACTTTATACTCGTGTGAAACACACGTGGGTGTAGTTACACCCGGGAGTAGTATGAATATGTCCTATATATATATACACTCGCTCTGCGCACTGATGTAAGTCAACTAGATATTTTAATATTAACTACATACATATTCAAACGAGATATATATTCAAACAATATGTATATAAAATATGTCTAGATACTTATGAATCACAAAATGGTGAACTTACTTACATTGGTGAACGGAGGGAGTAACAAATATGAATCCCATATGTTTTATAAAAAGCTCAATGCACACATATATATGCAACATGAGCGTCTCACCCACGGCAGTCACCCAACTTAGATTGTCCAACACCATGTTCTTTCAACCTCTAATGTAATGCTACCATGTATTCACACTAGTGGAAAATAAGCCTTTGGTTCACCCCTTTAGGCCGGATTTTAAATTGAACCGAGACTAAAGGGGTACGAACCGGGACTAAACGTCCACCACATGCGGCAGGTTAGGCGGGGCCAAGCGGCAGACACCTTTAATCCCGGTTCCTAACAAGAATCGGGACTAAAGGTCCTGACCTTTATCAGCTTCTTCCACCCCGGCCGCATCCATTCTCAGCCCGAGCTCGAGCTCACAAATTTCCTCTCAATTTCTCCTCCATTTTTCTCTCCCCAATCCTAGATAATACAAAATATTTTACACCATTTGGAGAGATTGAAGACACCCCACGGTTAGCTGCTTAATCCTCTTTCCGACAGTGCTTCTTGAGCTCATTTTGCTCATTTCAAATTTTTAGTGCAAGCTAGGTGTTCGATGAAATGCCTAAGTTATGATTTCATTTGTTTATATGTGCAATTTGTGCTCAAACTAATTTATGATTTATGTGTTTTAGCGTCATCCCCGTCCTTAATTACCGCCGTCGATCATGCGCGCCGTCCGGTCACCGGCACCATCTCGGTGAGCCTCGTGTTTTTATTTGATTTTTAGATACATAGATTTATTGTTTTAGATGCATAGTTATTACTTCTATAATTTTCTAACTTGTATTATATGTATAGAGTCATGGTACTTATATCCGTCCCCGTCGGTCCTCGTCCGGTCTATGATTCGGATGTGGTATATTTTCAAAACTATTTATTTCATTTTGTGTTTCTGGCAATTATGACGACCAACTTGACATAGATGTATTTTTATCTAGGAGGTAGTTGAACCAGAAATTGAACTTGACCCTATTGTCGAGTTTTTGGATAAAGAGAACAATGATTTGGAAGCATAATTGAAAAGAAGTGAAGATCTTTATCTTCAATCCTTAGAAGATAAGATGAAATTAGAGCTCAAACTTGCCGACGTGGTCGATGGTAACGAGATCAAGATGGATGCAACGCGCTTAAAGATTAGAAGGATTAGAAAACATGCCATTAATCGGGAGGCTTCTAATCATTATGTTGTGGTTTCAGTATTTACCTTAGTTGCGACTTTGATCACATTTTTTGTTGGATTTAAATTCTTTAGATAATTTGTATATTTGTTTCAGTTAATGTATGTTTTATGAAAACTATGTATTACGAGTTGTCACTACTCTAATCTTATTTTAATGGATGACCTCGTATTAATTAATTCGCTCTTACATTTTATTCATGACAGTAGTGTAATAATGGGGTTCGATATATTTTTATGTAATACAGATGAACCGACAATGGATGTACGGTGACCGATGATGTCCTGAGTTCATTGATGGCATGCATAATTTTCTCCATGTGACTGAGGCAAGCAAGCCGAAGAATGGTTTTATTCGTTGTCCATGTAGTGCCTGCAAGAATATGAGTGATCACTCTACCACAAAAGTCATTCACTCCCACCTCTTGCATAATGGTTTTATGCCTGGTTATTATTGTTGGACCAAGCACGGAGAAAAATGGGTTATGATGGAATGAAATGAAGAAGAGGAGGATAATGACAACTATCCTTGGTTCAGTGATACTACAATGGGAGAAGATGAAGTTGAAGAAGATCCCATTATTGATGAGCCCGATGATGATCTTCGTCGGGCCTTGAAGTTGGAGCGTATGTTAGCTGATCAAGCTAAATTGTTATACCCAACTTGTCAAAATGATCAGAAAAAGCTGGGTACCACACATGAATTGCTGCAATGGAAGACAAAGAATGGTACTTCTAACAAGGGATTTGAAATTTTATTGAAAATAGTTAATAAGATGCTTCCAAAGGATAACGAATTGCCCTTTAGTATGTACGAAGCAAAGAAGGTGGTATGCCCTCTAGAATTAGAGTTGCGTAACATACATGCATGCACTAACGACTGCATCCTCTACCGCGGTGAGCACGAAAAATTAAATGCATGTCCTGTATGCGGTGCTTTGCAGTATAAGATCGGGCGAGATGACCCTGGTGATGTTGAGGGCGAGCCGCGCCCTAGGAAGAGGAATCCTGCAAATCCGATTGAAAACTATTTCTTCTTTCTTTGGTTAACAAAAGCAATTGATTATTTTTAACTGGTGTGCTTATTCAATCAAGTTTGATCATTTTGACCTTTGCTGATTGACTACGTGGCTAGTGCTTACTTGATAATCCAACTAACGTGTACTACTAAGGCACATTTAACCGCTAGTACCTTTCAAAAATTATAAAAATGTAGTGCGTTCAATTTAAATATGTTCAGTAAAAAATTGTCGATTGCGGCAACAATTTCAGAACGTGACATCTCAGAACAAAAAAACATTCCCAAAGTTCGTAACTAAAGGAAAAACAAAACTGAAAATTTTATCCTCGGGGTCACTGGATAATCAATGATAATATATGAAAATTCGAAATTCCAAACCAAATCACTTAAGGTATGAGAGAAACATGCAACGTGTATAAGTTTCGGCTCCAAGAATTATTAATTCCATCGACCAGCTTAAAAACATTAACCTGGTTAGCCAAAAACACATCAACCAGAGAAGCACCCTTCACTGAACATATGTTTACACAAGCTAAAGACACAAGAAAAATGGTTTGCGTGATTAATGAAAGATTTTTGCTGAAGCCTATACAACGTCGGAGTACTAATTCAATGTAAATTTTTGAATATCATACTGATATTGTTTCTTGAAAACGATGAGTTATTATTCAAAAAATTATTGTGCATCCAATAGTGCATAAAATGGATCACGTGCATAAAATACTCGACTTGAGTTAAGAACTTTAATCAATGTCCCCATAAAATAACTCAATGAAAGTGTTACCGTTTTATGAAATAGAGCACTCATAAAATTTGATGACTATTGATTTTATAAACAAATGCACTATATATGCCTACCCCAAACTGACTCAAAACGCTTATTCCACCAAAAAATTAATATGTCTTGGGAGATCTATAGGACGCTAACCACGTAACTTGACCTCCGTGAACTGGAAGTACAACAATCTTCGCTAACCACCGCTTGGTCGTTTTTAACAATTTGATTCTGATGCATATTGTTGTGGTGTAATAATTATGGATGTATTGCTTTGATATAAAAGGATGTGTTTCTCTATTGGAGAATTAAAGCACATATGATGATATGCCGAAGTAGAACATAGACTAAGATCGGTACACATTAGTAGAGTTCTTAGGTGGTAGACCGAGAAAATCAAGGACATTATATAATATAAATTATTTGCATAAAGGCATACATGGTGCAATAAGTGTCCGCACATAAATGTCGATTGGCATACCATGTGTATAATAGAGTGCATAAAACGTAGAAATCAAAACAAAATTGTGTGTGGTCCTTTGGATATTATGCTACACTAAGTCTTGACTTAAAAACATGAAATAACATTTGGAAAATGTTTGATCCCATGATTTATTTTCATCGAGAATGTTATTTGCATCATTATAGGTCTTAAGAATGATTCTTTATTGATCTCACATACACGTAAATCATGAATAAATTCTCTTTGAATGTCCTATTTAAAAAATTAAAACACTTTTCTTAGCTATAACTTAAGACATACATTGACGTTAATTTTTTATTTCATATTTGGTATAAGTTGTCAAATATTTGACCTAATGTACTGGCAAACACTTATGATCGTTACCAAGGAGTGTTGATGACAAGCTAGCCCTATTAAAGCACATATGGTAAACCTTAGACAAACTCAAAATTTTAAAATAGTTCTATGAAAATTCTATATGAGTAGGACTGTATATCAGCTAGATTCAAGAGTAAGGAAAAGTATAAAAGGAGTGAAAATAGATTCAAGTAACACTACCCACGTTATAAAACCGTGCATGCCATTCTTTTACAAATCCCAAAAAACTTCTGTCATAAATTAAATTGGTTCCAACTATTTTTTACATATATTATTTTACTTATCATCGCTCGCGGTTTCGTTATCCACGTATATAGCCATGTAATTAAGACTTTCATACTATTGGCATCTCTAAGACCTTATAAAAAGCTACAGATAATGCCCTCGCATTTGCGAGGGCCATCTTGCTAGTTGACCAAATTATGAAATTCATTTGCCGCCACACATGCATAAAAGATTTGATCTGAAGATGTAATCGTTATACATTCAATTGCATGATCCAAGAACACCCCCTAAGAAGGCGAGGAGCCAAACAAGTAACAAAGAATTCTTTCTTAGCTCTGAAGATTTCTCTACAGAGCGCTAGCTTTTTCTCTCATCCTGATTTCTTCTGTGTTTTTTTGCACGTGACAGCTATTAGGGCAGATATATGCATCTATATCCTGGAATCTATATCCTTTCACTGAGCGTGCTGTAATCTGTACATGCGTGATGCACGAAAATGAAGAAATATAAGTGCACAAAATTTGATAAATATCTTACTTTCTGCAGATGCCCGCACCATCATACAGGTAACAACTGTGCGTCTGTTCTGCAGCATCTCTTCCTCTCAACTTATGGTGGAAGGTTGAGAATCTTGAAGGAAAAAAAGCAAGGATTACACCGTCATCGGATCTTGGCATCACGGCGCCTCATATTTGATAACGCCAGGTCGATGATGGAAGCAGGCAAGTTGGACATGATTCTGTGTCTACGGATAAGTTATGAGAAGAGCCCTGTGGATGTTATTCTGAAATTGAGGCGAATCGGCACTGGTTCCTCGTAAACCAGCTCGATGAGCGGTATGAATCGGTTCCTGGAAAAGTATGGCCGTACCATGCCGGTGCTTGCCGGCACAGTTCGCGTGAGTCGTAGCTGACGCATTTTCTCCAGAATTCTGCTTGTATTTTGCAGTACTAGTATTTGTATTCAAAAAGTATAAATTAGCAATACATGAACTTACGCAAAGGCTAGAGACACTAGTAGAAACCAGGCTAAATAACCAAACTCCAAAATCCCATTTGTCCCGGTCGTACTGCAAACCGGGACAGATGGGGCATAAAACGCGCCGAGCAGTTCAGGCGATACTCATTTGTCCCGGTTCGTGGCTGGAACCGGGACAAATGAGGTAGCACCCGCCGAGCAGTTCAGGCGACACCCATTTGTCCCGGTTCCAGTCACGAACCGGGACAAATGTCATGGTTTCAGTTACGCGCGCGCGCCACCGCCGCGTTTTTTCGACGCGCACGGAAGACGAGCGGAAATACGGCGCCGCCGGCGATTCCTCTGCCCTCCGGCGATTCCTCTGCCCTCCGCCGGCGATTCATCTTCCTCTCCGGCGCTATAAAATGCACTGCACAGTACGACTCCTCCACACACCATTTCTCCGGCCATCTCTCCTCTCTTTTCTCCGTCCCTATGGAGCCACTCGTGCCTCGGTCCGATGAGTTTTACGACTACGAGAAGGAAGGCATGCGGTTCAAGGTGTGGGTCACCCTTCGGTCATGGCGCGTGGAAAAGTGGATCGGCGACGTGAAGAACAACTTACTCGACGCCGCTCCGATCAAAGCCGTTGGACTCGATTGCGAGTTCACCGACCCTCGACGGAAGGATACTCCGCAGTGCGCCGCCGTCCTTCAACTCTCGGTGGCGACCGAGACTCTTGTCTTCCAAATTTGCAAAGCTGATCGGGTGCCACAGGTCCTCGTGGATTTCTTAGGTGACGAGACAATCAAATTCTACGGCGTGGCAATCCATAATGACATGAAGATGCTAGCCTACTACGGAATTATTATTCGGTCCGCGGTCGACCTGCAGAGGGATCGCCGAAACCCTACCGGCAATTTTACTCCTAGTCTATATGCTCTCTCTAATGCGGTCATTGGGACAAATCTTGAGAAGAAGAAGAAATACAAGAAGAGGAAGTACAAGGACGACGACAAGGAAGATACGTTACAAAAAGACCTAATTTTCGGATGGGGCAACGTTCCATTGAGTTACGATCAAGTCGTATATGCTGCTTTAGACGCTCGCCTTGGCTTCGAGATTGCACGGAAGTGGGATAGTCTACGCGGCTATAATACGGACAATGATCATCTTAATGTCGTTGATGAGTAGACTATCTATGTATTCCGTTTGTCAAATATTCTGTGTGCGCGTGTTCTCTTGTATTGACCGAAATATATCTAAAGTTTGCAAAAGTGTTTTCAAATTCCAAAGTTTGCAAAAGTTATTTAAAACAGAGAACAGAAAATGGTTTTGTATTAGTTAGTCAAATTCAAACATTTTTCATATTCATAGTTTTTCCAAAATCCAAAGTTTGCAAAAGTTATTTAAAACAGAAAACAGAAAAAGAAAATAAAAAAATGAAAAAACCTCCATCTGTCCCGGTTTCAGTCACAAACCGGGACAAATGGCCTTCTTGTTGTCCCGGTTTGTGACTGAAACCGGGACAAATATGGGGGGGGGGGGTGTGCTTATATATACTGATCAGCAGCCCCCTCCCAAAACCATTGGAGGCATTTTTTTTTTGAAATGGAAGGAGGGGGTGTGTGCTAGTCTATTTTTTTTGTATGCATGCAAGGTGTTTGATGAAATGCCCGAGAGATTTCATGAATTGATTTGATGTACACTTAAAGAAGTTTATTCTTCTTTTCGATCAAGGTTAATTTTTCTCTCATTTCATTTGTAATTAATTGATACCGTGCATGTTCAGTGTTTATTTGTCGATGTTCTGTAATGGTTATTGATGTAGTTCATTATATAATGCAGATGGACCGACAATGGATGTATGGTGACCGACGCACTGCCGAGTACATGACAGGTTCCAGGAAATTTCTAGAGAAAGCACAGGCCCACAGTACGAATGGTTTCAAGTGTTGTCCGGGTGTCAACTGTCAGAATAAGATAGATCACCCAAACGTGAGAACCCTTCAAAGTCATCTTATTCGGCATGGTTTCATGCCCAGCTATAATTGTTGGACGAAGCACGGAGAAAAAGGTGTTATGATGGAAGACAATGAAGAAGAGGAAGATGATGACAACTATCCTATGTTCCCGGAGTACGGAGATTCTGCAACGGGGGAAGCTGAAGCTGAAGAGGCACCAGATGAGCCCACTGACGATCTTGGTAGGGCCATTGCTGATGCAAAGAGAGAGTGCGGAACTTTTCAAAAGGAGAGGTTGAAGTTCGACCAGATGTTAGAGAATCACAAGAAATAGTTGTATCCAAGTTGCGAAGATGGTCAGAAAAAGCTGGGTACCACACTGGAATTACTGCAGTGGAAGGCAGAGTGTGGTGTGACTGACAAGGGATTTGGAAAGTTGCTGCAGATAATTAGGAAGATGCTTCCAAAGGTCAACGAGTTGCCCGACAGCACGTACGAAGCAAAGAAGGTTGTGTGCCCTCTAGGATTAGACGTGCATAAGATACATGCCTGCCCTAATGACTGCATCCTCTACCGCGGTGAGTATGAGAATTTGGATGCATGTCCAGTATGCACTGCATTGCGGTATAAGATCAGACGAGATGACCCTGGTGAAGTTGAGGGTGAGCGTCCCCGGAAGAGGGTTCCTGCCAAGGTGATGTGGTATGCTCCTATAATACCACGGTTGAAACGCATGTTCGCGAATAAAGAGCATGCCAAGTTGTTGTGATGGCACAAAGAGGACCGTAAGAAAGACGCGATGTGTAGACACCCCGCTGATGGGTCGCAGTGGAGAAAAATTGAGAGAGAGTTCCCGGAATTTGAAGATGACGCAAGGAACTTAAGGTTTGGTCTAAGTACAGACGGTTTCAATCCGTTTGGGGAGCAGAGCAGCAGTCATAGCACATGGCCTGTGACTCTATGTATTTATAACCTTCCTCCTTGGTTGTGCATGAAGCGAAAGTTCATTATGATGCCATTGCTCATCCAAGGCCCGAAGCAACCCGGCGACGACCTTGATGTGTACCTCAGGCCATTATTTGAAGAACTTTTACAGTTGTGGCGGGAAGAAGGTGTACGGGTGTGGGATGAGCACAAACATGAGGAATTTGACCTACGAGCTCTGCTTTTTGTAACAATTAACGATTGACCTGATCTTGCTAACCTCTCAGGGCAGTCGACCAAGGGGTACAATGCATGCACACAATGTTTGGGTGAGACTGAATGTTTATATTTGGATAAATGTAAGAAGTGTGTGTATCTGGGGCATCGTCGATTTCTTCCGATCAGGCATACCGCAAGGAAGAAAGGCAAGCATTTTAAAGGTGAGGCTGATCACAGTAGGAGGCCTGTCAACCGTACTGGTGAAGAAATATTTGATATGGTCAAGGATCTAAAAGTAATCTTTGGAAAGGGTCCTGGAGGACAACAGGTTCCGAAAGACGTTAACGGGCACGCACCCATGTGGAAGAAGAAATCTATATTTTGGGAGCTACCATATTGGAAGGTCCTAGAGGTTAGATCTGCTATCGACGTGATGCACGTGACGAAGAATGTTTGCGTGAACCTGCTAGGCTACTTGGGCGTGTACGGGAAGAAAAAAGATACAAAGGAAGCACGGGAGGACCAGAAACGTGTGAAAGAACGAGACGGCCTAAGTCCCGAACACTACGAAGGTCCTGCCAGCTACGCTCTTACCAAACAAGAGAAAGTAATATTCTTTGAATGCCTGAGCAGTATCAAGGTCACGGCTGGGTTCTCGTCGAATATAAAGAGGATAGTAAATGTGAGACTCCAAAAATTTCAGAACCTAAAGTCTCATGATTGTCACGTGATTATGACGCAATTGCTTCCGATTGCACTGAGGGGGCTACTACCGGAAAATGTTCGAGTACCCATTGTGAAGCTTTGTGCATTCCTCAATGCAATATCTCAAAAGGTAATCGATCCGGCGATTCTACCAGGGTTGCAAAAAGATGTGGTCCAGTGTCTTGTCAGTTTTGAGTTGGTGTTCCCTCCATCCTTCTTCGATGTTATGACGCATCTCCTGGTTCACCTAGTCGAAGAGATTCAAGTTCTCGGTCCTGTATTTCTGCACAATATGTTCCCATTTGAGAGGTTCATGGCAGTCTTAAAGAAATATGTGCATAACCGTGCTAGGCCAGAAGGAAGCATCTCCAACGGCTACGGTAACGAGGAGGTCATTGAGTTCTGTGTTGACTTTATTCATGACCTTAAGCCGATATGTGTTCCACAATCACGACATGAGGGTAGACTTAGTGGAAAAGGCACACTAGGAAAGAAAACAAAAATTTGTATGGATGGACATTCTTTCACTGAAGCACACTATACAGTTCTTCAAAGTTCTACCTTGGTGGCCCCGTATATCGATGAACACAAGAATTTTGTACGCTCTCTACACGCGGGGAAGTATGACAACTGGATTGTACGTACACACATGGCCACGTTCGGCGGTTAGTTGCGAGCACATCTTGAGAATAAAGACAAGGTTGATGAAGAGTTACACTTGTTGGCCAGGGCACCATCTACAACTATATGTACTTTCCAAGGGTACGAGATAAATGGAAATACATTTTACACGAGTGTCCAAGATAAAAAGAGCACGAACCAAAACAGTGGTGTTCGCGTTGATGCAACAAACAACAATGGGCAGAAGAACACATATTATGGTTGCATAGAGGAGATATGGGAACTTGACTATGGACCTTCTTTTAAGATCCCTTTGTTTCGGTGCAAATGGGTCAATCTGAAAGGCGGGGTTGAGGTAGACAAGATGTACGGAATGACAACAGTGGATCTAAACAATCTTGCGTACAGAGACGAACCATTCATGCTAGCCAATGATGTGGCTCAGGTTTTCTATGTGAAAGACATGTCTAGCAGACCCAAAAAAAGAAACATCCTGGGAGTGGAGGAGCCTAGGCGTCACATAGTTCTTTCAGGAAAAAGAAACATCGTGGGAGTGGAGGACAAGACAGACATGTCAGATGATTATAATAATTTTGATGAAATTCCGCCTTTCGTAGTGAACATTGACCCAATCATCAAGTTGATTGAAGAAGATGCTCCATGGTTCCGACGCAGAAGAACTGGCGGTGTTGTGTGATGGAGATGTTGGTGCGATATGTAATAATTAATATATTAAACTTTTGATATGAAGAAGATGCTCCATTTTTACCTGCATATCAAATGGATCCGTCGGCGTTGATAGAACAAAACACACGATTTCACCTGCATACAGCCCCACGGTGGCTCTTGATGAGTGCCTGCATATCAAATGCACCTTGGGGCGTATGCAGGGAATCCGAGTAATTTGTATATATTCCTCAGTAGATGAATTGAACTATTCTTTTGATAGAACAAAACACACGATTTCACCTGCATACAGCCCCACGGTGGCTCCTGAGTGCCTGCATATCAAATGCACCGTGGGGCGTATGCAGGGAATCCGAGTGATTTGTATACAACACACCACCCGGCTAGGCACTAGAAGGAGGAAACACTGAGTGCTCGCCTCGTCCGAGAGGGGGCTATATATAGGGTCACGGGCTCAACCAGTGGTACTGATAGTGTTGATCCAACAGCTCTCAAGTGCTCAAAAGAAGCACACCCCTGATACAACGGCTAACAAGTGTTTCAAAGAAACACACGATCTGTGTGCTTCTTTAGTCCCGGTTTAAAACTGAAAGCGTTAATCGAACAGCTCAGAAGCAATCAAAAGAAACACACACCTGATCAAACGGCTTAAAAGTGCTTGAAAGAAACACACGATCCGTGTGCTTCTTTAGTCCCGGTTTGGAAGTTAAAGTTTGCAAAAGTTATACAAATTCACATTCAAAATAGTTTTAAACTAATTTAAATAATGGTTATAGAAAAGAGAAAATGTTTTTGTATTAGTTAGTCAAATTCAAACACTTTTCATATTGAAAGTTTTTTCAAATTCCAAAGTTTGCAAAAGTTATACAAATTCACATTCAAAATAGTTTTAAACTAATTAAAATAATGGTTATAGAAAAGAGAAAATGTTTTTATATTAGTTAGTCAAATTCAAACACTTTTCATATTGAAAGTTTTTTCAAATTCCAAAGTTATTTAAAACAGAAAACAGAAAAAGAAAAGAAAAGAAAAAAGGAAAAACCCCATCTATCCCGGGTGGTGGCACAGCCCGGGACAGATGGGGTGCTATCTGTCCCGGGTGCAGCAACGGCCCGGGACAGATGAGTGCTATTTGTCCCGGGCTGAGCCACCACCCGGGACAGATAGAGTGTTGCTATATAAGCAACACTTAGCCACGGGTGGTGGCTCAACCCGGAGCAAAATCACTACGACGCCGTCAGGCTGCCGAAATTCCCCTCGAGCGCCGCCGTCTCCTTCCTCGACTCCGGCCGGGACTCGCTGCATCCTCGAGCGCCGCCACCTTCCTCCTCGACTCCGGCGACTAGGTGAGCCTCTCCCCTCTCTCTGCGCTTGCCTCTTCCCTCTCTCTGCGCGTGCCCCAAACCCTAGCCGTCGCGCCGCCGTTGCCGCAGCACCGCCGTGCGAGGAGATGGAGCAGCACCGTGCCGTCACGCCGCCGTTGCCACAGCTCGCCGCCGCACGGCCTCGTCCCCGCGTGCCTCCAATCGCGCCCGCTCTGCGCCCCGCGCACGTACGTAACCCTAGCCGTCGCGCCGCCGTTGCCGCAGCACCGCCGTGCGAGGAGATGGAGCAGCACCGTGCCGTCACGCCGCCGTTGCCGCAGCTCGCCGCCGCACGGCCTCGTCCCCGCGTGCCTCCAATCGCGCCCGCTCTGCGCCCCGTGCACGTTCGTACGCCGCCGACCGCCGCGAGCTCGCCAGCGCCCGCTGACGTCAGCGTTGTCTGGCTGACGTCAGGGATTTTTTAATTACAGGAAACGTCTAAATAAAAAAATGGAGGAATCTCATGTCCAGTTCAGAAAAATGCAAATAAACTACCAAAATTTCAGAAAAAAATATCTTTCCATCCAACACATTGGAAATTAGTATGCGAAATTCCCCTCGTGCACCGCCGCCTCCTTCCTCGACTCCGGCCGGGCCCCAAACCCTAGCCTCGCGTTGCCTTGTCCGTCGCCGGCCTCCGCCTCGCATCCTTCTTCGACTAGGTGAGCCTCGCGCGTGCCCTGAACCCTAGCTCGTGCTCCCTTTCTCTCTATGCGCGCGCGTGCCACGAACCCGAGCCTCATATCACCATCTTCGGCTCCGCGGCCGAACCGTTAGGGGTTTAGGGGGCAAACGGACCGCGGTGTCGGGGGCTAATGAAATGTTCATTTGGATAATCCATTTATTATAAAATATATGAAGTTATTAAAGTTATTTAGTTGTATGACATATCGGTAAAGTTATTTAGATGTTGAGTTATTAAAATTATTTAAATGGATTGAAATCTCTTGCAGAAACTATGGACACCCGTAGAAACCTTCAACAAGAAGAGGACATGTTCGGCATCATTCGCGAAGGTGATGAATTGGACCCCGGCAGAAACCATGAACAAGAAGAGGAACACGTAGACGATTTCACCGGGCAATTTCTGAACGAGTCCGGTGATGGACTGGAGGGGCATTCAGATGGAATAGACGTCACCGACAGTTCACCGACTCTACTGTTGGAAAGTCGGCCGCCGAGGTCGATATATGCCCTCAGGTTTTTGTCTCCGTTGAAAAGATTTGTGTGTATACGTATATTAACTATCACTTTTTCTTGTTTTTAGCCGTCGGCGGGCCATGAACCGGGACCAAGCAAAAAAGCAGCGGTGAAACGAGGCGGGCCACGGACCGGGACCAAAAAGCTCCAAGGGAAACAGAAGTACCACATCGAGGAGATCAATGAAAAAGGAAAACCGATTGCTCCCGCTAACCACGCAAGGAAATTTGTAGCTCAGTGCGGAGTCATCGTTCGGGACAGACTGTCCATCAGGGCTCAAGAATGGTATAAGCCAAAGGTGCCAAAAGAGGGGGTTATTTATGTCTCGAATGCAGACAAACAACTCCTTTGGGACGAGCTCATGCAGAATTTCACTTTACCGGAAGAGGAGGATGTAGAGGAGCCGGTTATAGAGAATCGATGCAAGGCCTGGACTTATATTGAGATGGGTGAATTGTTCCGCAGCTGGAAGAAAAGGCTTAACAAGTTCATAAAAGAAGGTAAAACTCCAGAATTTGTCGGAGTCTATGAAAAGATAAAAGATGAGTGGCCCGAATTTAAGGCGTACAAGCAATCGGAAGCCGCTAAGGCCATGTCAGAGAGAAATAAGAAAAATGCAGACAAAAAGATATATCACCATAACATGGGGTCAGGTGGCTACCTGACGGCCCTGCCTAAGTTTCTGAAAATGGAGGAAGAGTTTTTGGCTAAAGGTATACAGATCGAGACATTTGACTGGCCAGACCGGCTTAAGACTTGCTTCTATGGGCATGGTGGAAAGTTAGACCCTGAAACAGGTGACTGTCTTTTTACCAAGGAGCACGGACCTGACCCTATTAAAGCTCTCAGAGAGGTATGGAAGGAGGTCACGGAAGGCAGGTTCCACCCTAACAGAGAGAAGGACGAGCTATCGCGAGCCCTTAAGAATCCTGAACACAGTGGACGAACAAGAGGAACCGTCGGCTCTGTACCGTGGATACTTGGGTTTCCCAAAGATGTTGGCACTTATAGAAGCCGATCGAGAAAGAAGAAAGAGATTGCCGACCGGGCCCAGTGGATGGAAAATAAATTACTACAACATGAGAAGGAGATAGCAGAGCTGAAGGCAGCGCAGACTCGACGGATGCCCTGCGAATCTGAGACGCCCGAAGATCCTTCTCCTGATCCAAAATCAATGTGGAGAAGCAGCGTGGCTTCGACGGAGCTCGATCGCCACAATGATATGTCGGGTCCTCGTCACCCCGTGGATAATATCGTGCAGCGGGAACTTTGCGACCTACATGTGCCATGCTTGAACATAACCGTGAAGGTGGCGCACGGCTTTGCCCTACCGCCTAGCCCAAATGGAACTTACCATTGTCGCCCTATTCCAGATGGCTATGCTGTTGTCGGGGTTGATGAGGTTATCAAGACATATGAGGGAATTAAGCTGGACTTCCCTACGGGTGAAGACGAGGTTGAGTTGAGATTTGCCCTCAAGAGTACCTGCTTATGAAAAAAAGAATACATCGTGTTCCCACACATGCAGCTAAATCGCCCTCCCAGTCCACAAGCCAGTCCATATAACTACAACAACGACAACCAATGCACTAGTCCAGACACCCCCCACAACGACAACCAAGGCGCTAGTCCATCTCCGCCGTCGCGTGAGCGTACTCCGCCGCGTCAACGGACTCCATCGCCTTCGCAAAAGAAGCGGAAGTGCACCGCTGCGTCGACTAGTACTCAGAAAAGCGAAACGGCCGGGAAGTCTCGCTTTGTGAACTCTCGCAAAGATGTCGATACATGGGTCGAGGAGATCCAGACTTCCTAGAGAAAGAAGGCAAAAAAGATGTCTTTGCCTGTTCTGGTTTATTCTTCGGAAGCGATACGGTGGGCCATAGAATTTCTTACGCATCCGTCGCAATATGAACTAAATATGGACGATGACTACACACGCGTTCTGGTGCGTACATCTAAGAGAGTGCGGGAAGAACAAAAATCTGCTGCCACCCAGAAGAGAGATGTTCCACAGCTCGGAATGCAGGCGGGACAATCGGCCCCTCCACTCATATTGGCGCCTTACAACCGGAACCCGGTCGATGATGTACTTTCGCAGCAAGCTAGAGATATGGGTATAACTCTGGCAGAGCTTAAGGCATTGCAAGCTGGCGAGAGTGTCACCATACATGAGGTGGTGCGGACATATGTGAGAGGAGAAGATCTTGTCGACCCTGCAATGGTGCGCACTCTACCAGCTAGGTTGCACCAACTAAATGCATGGTACTTGCGTACCACGAAAAGTCAAGACGGAGACTGGCTCTATGGGAAAATTCCAAAGGATTTTTTTGGCCCAGGTGATGATGAGGTTCAAATCGAGTATTGCGAATTATGGCAGTTATTCAATTTTGACGCGCTCGACAAATCTATCATCAGTGCCTTTTGCATGTAAGTAATTAAATTATGTATATATGTCAGTAATTCTCTAGCTCTACTTATTTTTCATTGCTTGTAATTATCCTTATCACTATATTACTTTTATACTCTATTATGCAGGCTGAAAATTATACAATCTCGAAAGCTGGGACTCAATCACAAGATTGGATTCATTGACGCTAATCGAGTTCATCATCATGGTTTGTTACATTAACCAGATCAAACGGAGGAGCTTTTGCTTACTTATTTGATGGCGCAACATTACAAAAGCACCATACTTTTCCCGTTCAACTTCGAGTGAGTTGTTTACTTTCTTATACATACTCGATGTTAATTAAGTATATGTAATTGATGATTTAGTTATTAACAAATATAAACATATGGCAGATTTCACTGGGTATTATTTGAGATTGATGTTGAAAAGGCAATCGTTGATGTCTTGGACCCATTATCGAAACCTGAAGAAAAGTTCGACGACACGAAACAGATGCTCCAGAGGTAATTTCGTTCATTATCACAATCGACCTCGTCTTTTCTAATAATATATAGTAATTAGTTAACTTCTTTACTAATTTTTCATACCGTAAACTTCAGGGTTTGGGACAAGTTCACCGGTTTCCACAAGGATGTCGGTATAGCTAAGAACCTCACTTTTAAATGGCGAGAGGTAAGACGTACTAGCTAGGTTCCACATACGCATATTCTTAATTTCAGTCTCACAATACCATTTTTTCAATATTTTTGATTATTTTTTATTAATTTCTTATCTTATTCTATCATAAAGTGCGCGAAGCAGCAACAAGGCACCAATCTGTGTGGATTCTATGTCTGCGAGTTCATCCGAATTCACTTCAATGAGGGTGTAGACTGGAATAGGGTACGTTAACAATTCATTCAAACTTGTTCACTTTTCAAATTGAATTATTTTCATAATGGATTATATATTGGTGTTGATCTCTCCTTTTTAGTTTGAGACGATCCGAAACAGGCTTGATGCAAAAGACCGCCTACTACCAATCGCGGAGGAAATTGCGGGCTTTCTGCTTGACTATGTCATAAAGCCAGACGCAGAATGCAGTATAATCCGGCCGCCAAAAAAGACCATCCCGAGGAAAAAATAGGGTCTAATGCTTCTCTGTCATGTAATGATCTCTGTTTGTAAATATTTAGACATGATCTTCCGGTTGTAAATATTTGTTTGGGAGAACTCGTGTACCAGTAGTATTCATGACTATATCCCGAGGAAAAAATTCGTGTATTCATGATATATATTACTTAGTAACGTATAATATGCAACTAGATCTTGTTTGAAATAAAACATAAATGAAAAAACACAAACACAAAAGAATCAGTAACATAAATAGAAAGCAGAAACAAAAATAGAAAACAGGAAACAAAACAAAAGAAAACAAAAAATCATATATACTGTCCCGGTTCGTATTACGAACCGGGACAAATGAGTGGGAGCCAGAGGCTGTCTGGTTTGGCCACGTGACCCCCCTACTGGTCCCGGGCCGTGGCGTGCCCGGGACAAATAGGGGAGGCTATTTGTCCCGAACACGTTGTCCCGGCCGCGTGACCGGGACAAAAAGCCCTCCCGGCCCGGGACCAGTGGCCTGTTTTGCTCTAGTGAGATATTCCCTACTAAAAAACAAAACTTATCTTCATTCCAAATTATATGTTTTAGCTATTTCAATATACACTAGATACTTTGGGCCTTCCCCTTGTAATGAATTACCAGTAGTTCAAAAAATCACCTTCGCTAGGTTTGTGGCCTGCGTGGCTGGCGGGTCCTGCTACTTTGCTCTACCCCCCGTGTCTGGTGTTTTCAACCTGTGTTGGGTTGAGCCAGTCCCCTTTCGTAGCATCGTTCTAGTTTATTTTGGCTTCTTAAGCCTCACTTTGTTTTGCTTTCTCTCGTGCTTAAGGCTGTAAAATTTTGTTCTGTTATATCTATAATGGAACCCGGCTCCCAAGTGGTAGGCGTAGTGATAATATACACTAGATACGGAATTGTTGCGATGTAGTCTGCATGTGACACGCTAAGATGCGACAGCATGAACTGGTAGTCTGGAGTGATACGTTAAGTCTTGTCATTAAGTTGTGAAGCTGCATCATATCACAAAGAGACGACAAGTTGATGACGTACATGCAGCCGTAGCTAGGATTAGGTTTTCGGGTTTGGTTAGTTTTCATGTACTTGTACGTGAGATAGGGAAGTACGTACTAGTTGGAGTTGATGAATATGATGCCTGAGCTAGTAGGTTGAGTCCGAGCAGTGCTTGATGTGCTTGGTGATGTGTTCGTGTAGGTTTAGGAGTTCATGGACAGACGAGTCAGGTTTTTCCTATATATGTGTAGCATATGTGTTGAAAGCTTCTTTTTTTTTGAACCACAAACGCCCTAGAAGGGGCTAGACGCTGCATTGATTATAATCAGTGGGATTACATTTTACATAAAGGACCTTGAAGAGCAAAGAAAATGGAAACCAGTCCTTATTCGCACAAACAACCCTACTTAAATATTGCAAAAAGCAATCAGGTCCACTGTCATTGGAGCAGAACCAAGCTTAGGCATCAGCTTCGCTTCCGGGGACGAAACCACTTGGATCGAAGCCAACAAGGGTCGCCAGCCTGGAACTCGAGGGCCTCCGCATCGGCTCACATGCCTGGAGGTTAAAGAAGACGCCCACCGGCGTCACAGAGGGCCACCAGATGGCCAGCAGGGTCGGCAACCAAACCAGGGTCACAGAGAATGTTTTCCTTGAAACTCGCAGCATCTCCACCAGCTTTCCACCACCTCCGCTCGCATCCACAGCTACCAGCACAAATTCCACCTTCCCCTCTCCACCATGGACGGTCGGAAGACGAAACTTGAGCTCCGTAGCGCAGCATAAGTAGAGCCACCTAATAACCCCCCAAAATGAGGATTCCTCGAGCTTATTCAAGCACATACCTTCGGATCCTCTCCTCCACCGCACCCACCACCATGGGAGCATGCCAGACAGGAGCTTCTCCAGGCCGAGATCGTCGCTCGGAGGCGACCTAGCCAGGTACCAAGACGATGGAGATGGCATAGCGCCATACGCCACGAGGGACCAAACAAGAAGCAAACCTACAACTACTCTATACAGGGAGCACGGCCACCATCTCTAACTCCGTTCTGGCCGGCCGCGCCGGCCAGATCGGAGCAGAGCGGCGGCGGCGACTCACGAGCGACTCTGAAGGACGGGATAAGGAGAGAGAAGGTGGGGAAAGAAAATGACGGCCCTCGAAAGCTTTGTCCGAAATATTGAGAAATAAAGAGAAAAGAACGGGCACGATACGTGCGTTTGGCTAACCGCGTGCGCTGCCGACGCCACTGCGGCCCGGCTCCTTGTGTCGAGGTGTCTACTAAGCGGGGTTGGCAACGGACGGTGGCTAAATGCTGATGGATGTCAGTAGTTGTAACTACTCATTGTGACGTCAAACGTTTACGGCGCAAGAGTTTGTCAATAGGGGTGACAAGACTGATTCTTCGACGAGGCAACCTCCGTGGTCTTGTGGACAACATGGTGGCTGGATTTGAGGTTGTGTGATGGCCTCTATGAGGATGGCGGCGTTATGGTAGGCTCCCTCCACTGACATATCGTGTTCTATCTGGCTCGGCAAGTGACATGTGCAACTCTTCCGGGAGGTGTTAAGTCATGTTGGTCGTTGGCAACTGGTGGTGTTACGCATGACGCGTCTCATGTGTAGACATTAAGCAATGCATGTTGGTGACAAGTTCTAATGAACATGGTGACTCTAGCTGGGAAGGCATGTCATTCCGGTTGCAGCAGCTGGATTGAAGGTGGTATAACAGTGATTGGAGGCGAAGTGGCATGGGAAGTATATATTTTCTAATATTTCTTTTCAAGCGTTATCAAGTTCACAAGGTGTCGGTAGCAGGACAAGTGATAGAGGTAGAGGCGAATTCAAGAACAAGTATGTGCACTCCAAGGGAAACACAAGATCTAGGCAGGATCATGCAACACCTAATGGGAAAAAATGGATGGGTATTCTAGGCAGGTACGAGAATCAGAATGAGAAAGAGATGACGAGGAAGAAAGTCGAGACTGATGTGATTTGTCCAAGCCAGGTCGTCTTAAGGTCAACTACATGGCAAGGTACGTACTTCCTCCGTTTTAAATATAGAATGTCTTAGCTATTACACATGTATGTTGTATAGATACATATTAAAATGAGAGGATTTAGACACTAATATAAAATATATTTAGATACATGTGAATGTTGAAAAGTTTAAAACATCTTATATTTGGGAATGGAGGGGATGGAATTTAAGAAAAAATACTTACCTTATTGTCGGATTAGGATAGTTAGAGGGTATGTCTCAATTATGTGATATATGTATGCAAGGTATGTCATTAATTTTGCCCTCGTAAAACCTACTATGATTTGTCTGCATGTATTATGTCTGTGATCGCCATTTCAAAGAAAATACTGATGGAAATTGTGTCATTGCCTCATTGGTGTACTGCTTCTCTGATTGGAAGCTTGCTTGTGTTGGGTTGGGTGATGACGTGATGTTGAGCCTGCAAGGCTCTCCTGGTCTAGATTGGTCTATGGGTAGTATTGAGCTAGGATCACGTACCTTGCAAAAATGGCCTCCAACGGGAAACAACCTATAACAGGCAGGTTCATCACAAAATATGGCGCAACAACTAACCAAACCAAATTAACCTATGCTAAAAAGTGACCCTCGATGCGGGAGATCAGAATTCAGAGTGGACCAAATGTAGGGGTGTAAACGGATCGGATCGGACCGGATTTTGCTTTTATCATATCCTTTAGCATAATTTTTCATCGGATTCGGAGCGGATCGGATGAGTGTCGGATGTGGATATCCGTGATGGCGGATTCGGAGGCGAAAACGGGACCGATTCGGAGCGGTAACAAAATTAATCGGATTGGTACATGTACACGTAAATTATAAAACCATACATACAAAAATAATTGTTCGATAACCTAATAACTAACAAACTTATAATTCATAGTCTTTACAATGACTATTTAAGTGACGTATTGTTCGACTAATGAGGTCGACAACTTACTAGCTACAAATTATGATATATTAGACTAGACATTTCGGTACAAAATCGGATTATTCGGATTCAAACCATCGGATAATCCTATTTAAATTTCGGATAATCCATATTTTAGTCTATTTTTCATACCATATTCTATACCATATCCAGGTGTCAAGTTCAGAATCGGATATCCTTATCCATCGGATTACTTAAAACCGGATATGGATTGGTTAAAATGGTTTCGAAATCGGATATGGTGTGAAAATTATCCTATCCGTTTACACCCCTAACCAAATGACAATATGGCGTAAGCTTACTTGAACAAAATGGCATGGATATAAACCAGTTGCGGCAGCCACCAAAACTAAAACTGGCTGTCAGCATGTACACACCAGAATCCAAGTCATGCAATGTTGCGGCAACGAGGTGTCCATATCTCCTTGTCAAACCAATCATCTATCGCGCCACACACACGGCTACCACACGAATGAAACGTCACGCAACACAACTCGCCATGCTTGCCCCACGAGACGTCAAGTACCTGCCTGCACCCATCGGCCACACGTCGTGCCACATTGGCCAGGTCAGTCCGTTCGACGCGGTTGTCCATTACTCAAACGTGTGCAGCTCACTGTTAAGGACGACCGGTTTCATCACAAACACAAAGGCCCCGAGCCAGCGGGCATGATCGTCATCAATGACTCTTGACCCTTGACGGTAGGAAATCATTAGAAAAAGTTCCCTTCGTAAAGGTCTACGCGCGTGCGATTCGGTGCTGACAAGTGTCGTAATTTCGTTCGTTTCTGCTTCCACCTTTTCTCCACGCGGTGACAAGTGGCAGCTCCCTGATGGTGACAGAGGGTTGTACATGCATTTATTTTGAGATTCGTTTTTTAAAAATGAAATATCTTGAGAACCGTTTATCCGATTTACGAACCATTTTCACTTTTGAACTCCTCGCGTCGAGATCTTCAAAACTAGATCCTCGGTTTCGACAAACTTTTTTTTGTACTTCGGATTGTGTATGTTTTGTACAATCTAAGTGTAATTGTACGTACAATCTGAATTTTGTAGTTGTACGTACAACCTGTTAGGTGTAGTTGTTCGTACAACCCGAATATAGTTGTGCGTACAACCCGGTATGTATTGCTGTACACCCCGGTCTGTGTTGTTGTACAACCCGGTCGTTGTTGCTGTACAACCCGGTCTACGTTGCTGTACAATCCGGTCTGCGTTGTTGTACAACGCGGTCTGTGTTGCTGTACAACCCGGTCTGTGTTGCTGTACGTACAAACTGGTATGTGTCGCTGTACAGCCCAGTCTGCGTTGATGTACAAGCTGATCTGTGTTGTTGTACATCCTGTTCTGTGTTGTTGTACTATCTTAATTTGTGTTTTATACAAGTCTAATAATAGATCCAGATCTAGATCTAGATCTGGATTTAAATCTGGATTTGGACATACGCGGCACCGTTTGCTTAATTTACGCCACGTGTCACAACGACAGCGCGCGCGTCGCTCCCGCTTTTCCCTTCGCGAAGACCAACCTTTCTCTAGTGCAACCCTTGACGGTACGCTAAATAATCACGTGGTCAATCGATCTATGACGAGTGCACATAATTTTTGTGCGCGCGGTATTTGACAAAATCAACTGTACCGAAACGGCAGAATTGTTCTGATAACCGGAGGACATGGGCTGTACGTGGTCTAGGATGTGAGTAGAGCTGAAAAGGTAAAAAGTAAGAAAATAATGGCCATTGGAAAGTAGGACCCACCTGTAAGAAAAATTATATAGTTCGAAGTTTTAGGGTCTATGACTTAACACACAATATCGAGAATCTATATTTTGTATAGGATCATGTAAAATAACTTTGAAGAGTCCCATTTTTAAGAGTCTAGCTCTCTCCTCTCAAGATCGACCTTGCCCATATGCATATGTATGAGATTTCCTCTCAAGGTCAACCCAACAAAATATACCAATATATATGCTTTGGGACCTACTGAACAAAAGACGGTTCGATGCATGTGTTATCCAAACCGATCTCAATCCATACCAACCATTCAGACCAGTGGCCGGACCACTTCTCTTTTGGAGCATAGACCCAAAACCATCTTCTATGCCGATCGATTGCACAGCCTTTAATGAAATATATTCTACTCGCTCAAAGTCGAACATTAGTTCCTATGTGACAGCACGTATATTCCTTCTAACATTTTATTTAGTACAATATATGCTGGATATATCTCTAGATCACGCGCTTGCAATCTAGCATGTTCGAAACAATATCTCCGCTGAATCCCCAACCCGTTGAAGGAAACCATGACTTTTGCACCTCTATAAAAGGAAGCACATCTGCATGCTACCTACACAACCCAAGTCTCCTTGCACACACGAACTCACTCACGAGCTCACGCCTCACGATTCTCCTTTCATCGTTTCAAAGCCAAACTTGCTTCTAGCTAGGTTTGTGCACGTAGATCATAAGATCACACATTAGCTAGAAGAACAGATGGACCGTGTGATGAAGCTAGCATCTGAGCGTGCAGTGGTGGTCTTCACCCTGAGTTCGGATTGCATGTGCCACACCGTGGAGCGTCTGTTTAGTGACCAGCTCGCTGTCAATGCACTGGTGCACGAGCTGGACCAGGACCCTAGGGGCAAGGAGATGGAGAGAGCCCTTCTCAAGATGGTCGGGAGAGGACCCTCCGTGCCGGTGGTGTTCATCGGCGGGAAACTTGTCGGCGGGACCAACAAGGTCATGTCTTTACACCTCAGTGGCGAGCTAGTCCCGATGCTCAAGAATGCCGGTGCTCTCTGGCTATAGACATTAGACAAGAACACCCGCAACGTACCATGAAAAATAAGATATATAGTCGGCAAAGGGTTCATGTGGAGTTCAATTTTTCCTCGAATAACCTAACTGGCAATGCCTCAAGGAAGCCTTTTCCAATCATTTTGACTTGACAAGTACAAGTTTTGGGCTCGTTGGTAGTTAGCGAACGAGAGTGATGTTCGTGATTGTTGTAATTTTATTTTGGTGTTTTTGTTCCCATCGATGTATGCATCCAGTGGCGGAACCAGGAATATTGCTCAGGGGTGGCCAAACATGTTAATCATACATTGGAGGGGGCCAACCATGGTCATTTTCTCTAAAAATCATGTCTAATTTTGACTTATGCATAAAATTTTCCTTAGATTACCATGGCATAGGAGGGGGGGGGGGGGGGGGGGGGGGGGCATGGCTCCTGCTCACCACCCCTGGTTCCGCCACTGTATGCATCACTGACCCCTTTTTAATACTCGGTGTAGAATCTAGAGTTCGAAGTAATAAATTTCATATGTGCATCCTATTTGTACAATTTGCATATATAATTGCATTTGTTGCACTAGTGGAAAACGAGTCTTTAGTTCACCCCTTTAGTCCGGATTTAGAAATGAACCGAGACTAAAGGGTGCAACCTCGCGGGATGGATTTGGGAGGGACCTTTAGTCCCGGTTCGTAGAGGGTTCTTCATATCTTCAATGACATTCTCTGGAATCCCACCCATCGGAGTAAGTTCATCCAATATCCTGCATGCCTGGCTGAACTTTCATGTGATCATGTCTTGTTTTGACTGTGCATGAATTATTATTATGCTTGACACATGTTCGTACACGCTTGCTTGCGGTTTTTTACCTATTGCAGACACAATTACATGATGGAACTACTGAGGCGTGACACATGGTGCTCAGCTTTGGATTAAGGGTTACATCCTCTTATTTCCAAAGATGAAAGACACTGATTATGTATGCTTTTGTAGGTCCGGATTTAGAAATGAACCGAGACTAAAGGGGTGCAACCTCGCGGGATGAATTTGGGAGGGACTTTTAGTCCCGGTTCGTGTTACGAACCGGGACTAAAAGGTTCTGCCATGCGACCGCAGATGCGGGTCCCAGCGCCAGAATCCTTTAGTCCCGGTTCCTAACACAAACCGGGACTCAAGGTCCTGACCTTTATCAGCTTCTTCCACCCCGACTCCTCCATTTTCAGCCCGAGCTCAAGCTCACAAAAATTTTCTCTCCATTTCTTCTCCATTTTCTCTCCCCAAGCCTAGATAATACACAATATTTTACACCATTTGGAGAGATTGAAGACACCCCACGGTTAGCAGCTGCATCCTGTTTGCGGCATTGGTTCTTTAGCTCATTTTGCTCATTTCAAATTTTTTATGCAAGCAAAGTGTTCGTGGAATGCCTAAGTTATGATCTCATTTGTTTATATGTGCAATTTGTGCTCAAACTAATTTATGATTTATGTGTTTTAGCGTCGTCCCCGTCCTTACCGCCGTCGATCGCCCGCGCCGTCCCGTCACCGGCACCATCTCGGTGAGCCTCGTGTTTTTATTTGATTTTTAAAACATAGCTTTATTGTTTTAGATACATAGTTATTACTTCTATAATTTTCTAACTTGTATTATATGTATAGAGTCATGGTTCTGATATCCGTCCCAGTCGGTTCTCGTCCGGTCTATGATTCAGATGTGGCATATTTTTAAAACTATTTATTTCATTTTATGTTTATGGAAATTATGGCGACCAACTTGACATAGATTTATTTTTATCTAGGAGGTAGTTGAACCGGAAATTGAACCTGACCCTATTGTCGAGTTTTTGGATAAAGAAAACAATGATTTAAAATCAAAATTGAAAAGAAGTGAAGATCTTTATCTTCAATGCTTAGAAGATAAGATGAAATTAGATCTCAAACTTGCCGACGTGGTCGATGGTAACAAGATCAAGATGGATGCAATGCGCTTGAAGATAAAATGATTAGAAAATATGCCATTAATCGGGAGGCTTGGTATCATTATATTGTGGGTTCAGTATTTACCTTAGTTCCGATTTTGATCGCATTTGTTGTTGGATTTAAATTATTTAGATAATTTTTATATTTGTTTCAGTTAATGTATGTTTTATGAGAACTATGTATTACCAGTTGTCACTACTCTACTCTTATTTTAATTGATGACCTTGTATTAATTAATTTTCTCTTACATATTATTCATGACAGTAGTGTAATAATGGGGTTCGATATACTTTTATGTAATACAGATGAACCGACAATGGATGTACGGTGACTGATGTTGTCCTGAGTTCATTGATGGCATGCATAATTTTCTCCATGTGGCTGAGGCAAACAAGCCGAAGAATGGTTTTATTCGTTGTCCATGTAGTGCCTGCAAGAATATGAGTGATCACTCTACCTCAAAAGTCATTCACTCCCACCTCTTGCATAATGGTTTTATGCCTGGTTATTATTGTTGGACCAAGCACGGAGAGACATGGGTTATGATGGAAGAAAATGAAGAAGAGGAGGATAATGACAAGTATCCTTGGTTCAGTGATACTACAATGGGAGAAGACGAAACTGAAAAAGATCCCATTATTGATGAGCCCGACGATGATCTTCGTCGGGCCATTCATGATGCACAAATGGACTATGGAAGTGAAAACGAAAGGTTGAAGTTGGAGCGTATGTTAGCTGATCACGCCAAATTATTGTACCCAACTTGTCAAAATAACCAGAAAAAGCTGGGTACCACACTTGAATTGCCGCAATGGAAGGCAGAGAATGGTACTTCTGACAAGGGATTTGAAAATTTGTTGAAAATAGTTAAGAAGATGCTTCCAAGGGATAACGAATTGCCCTCTGGTACGTACAAAGCAAAGAAGGTGGTATGCCCTCTAGGATTAGAGGTGCATAAGATAGAAGCATGCATTAATGACTGCATCCTCTACAGCGGTGAGCACAAAAAATTGAATGCATGTCCTGTATGCGGTGTTTTGCGGTATAAGATTGGGCGAGATGACCCTGGTGATGTTGAGGGCGAGCCGCGCCCCAGGAAGAGGATTCCTGCAAAGGTGATGTGGTATGCTCCTATAATACTACGGTTGAAACATTTGTTCAGCAACAGAGAGCATGCCAAGTTGTTGCGATGGTGAAAGTGCATTCTTTGCAGTCCCATATTTTGGTGACTAATGATAACACAAAAGGTATTCTAATGTTTGTGATGAAGCATGCAGGTTCTATTACAGGTCGGTTGATAAGAGTGAATACTTATATTACCTGGTTTTCAGTACTGCTTCACTTGGTCCTTCTTCAGGAATTCAGACAGGAGATTTCCGGTCCCCAGACCGGAGATCTCCGGGCTAATCAAGATTTCCTCTAAGTCACAAACTCAGATGCGTACTGACTCCAACTCAGGCTCAGCCGGAAATGCTCTAGGAGATTTCCGAGCCCCAGTCCGTAGATCTCCGAGTGGCAGAAGAATTTCACCAAGTCCAGAACTCAGTTGCATACTGACTCCAACTCAAGTTTAGCCGGAAATGCTCTAGGAGATTTCCGGGGCCCGGAGATCTCCGAGCCGTAGTCCGGAGATCTCCGAGTTCCAGAAGATTTTCTACCAAGTCAAGAAGACCAATTAGCACTGACATCGAGTCCCGCTCAGCAGGAATTACTGTAGGAGATTTCCGGAGACCGGAGATCTCCGGACCTCAACCCGGAGATCTCCGAGCTGGCGGCTGTACAACGGGCAGAATTTGGGGAGGGGTATAAATACCCCTCCACCTACCTCCAGCTGTTCAAGCTTTAAGTTTTCTCTCTCCTCCATTGGTGTTGAAGCTCATTTCTTCCGGATCTCCCAATCTAGCCACTCAAATCTTTTGATACTTGTTGATCTGAGGGAGAAGCCACCGATCTACAACTCCACTGAAGCGTTTTGTTTTCCCCCCTCTAAATCTTGAGGGGCAACGAATCTAGGATTCCTTTGTGGATAGCTATGTTCAATCTTGTGTGTTTTGATCCTTTGTGGATTACTTTGTGGAAGTGACCTGTTGTGGTCATTGTGAGAGCCCCCAATTCAGTTGTGGGTGTGTGCCTCACGAATTTGTACGAGACCTTCTCCGCCCTTAAAGGAGTCCTTAGTGGAAGCGTGGATTCGCACCTTTGTTGTCGAATTCACAGGACAATAGGGTGATGCCTTTGCGGCGTTGATCAAACCTTTGTGGTAGCTCACACCCCTCCAACGAGACGCACACCTATGTGGTGGAACTCGGGATAAAATTGTTGTCTTCGAGTTCCTACGGTTGTCTTGTTCCACTCTCCTTTACCGCATCTTCATTTTTTGTACTTGCTTAGTTTCTTTGTTGTCTATCACTTGTATCACCTAGTTGCACATATAGACAACTTACTTTCCGCTAGCCTAAAACTGAAAAAGACATAAAATTGGTCACCACCTATTCACCCCCCCCCCTCTAGGTGGTCAACTGTCGTTCAATTGGTATCAGAGCCAGGTTGTCTCTTAAAAACTTCACCGCTTGAGACCAACCTTGGACAATGCAAGTTGACCCGAAAGAGGGTACCGAAGCGGACGCCGCGACTTTGGCGGCAATGCAAGAGAAAGGTGCCACTATGGCCGATATCAACTCTTTGGAAACAAAGTTGACATCGTCCATACAAACCGAGTTCAAGAAGTTTCATGATATGCTTGAGTCTCTTAAGACATCCAAGGAAACCTCTCTTGCTTTGCCCTCAAAGTCTCCGGTGCTTCCAGGCATTACTCAAGATGTGGACCCCGAATTGTTAAAGGGAAAGCAATTGCCTTTGGATGGGAAGGGTGATGCTACTAGTTCCTCAAACCATCAAAACACTTCATCTTCCCAAGATGAAGTGCCTAAAGGCTACAACGCCACTCCTCCCCATCCCAATACCATACCCCCGATCCCATTATTCCTCATCTGCAAGTTTCTCATAGGGGTGATCTCCCATTGCTTAAAGATTATACATTCTCTCAATGGCAATATGTGATGAAGTCTCATGTGTGCAGCTCTGCAATCGAGTTGTGGCGCATCATTCAAGTTGGATACAAGCCGCATGATCCGACCAACTTAACAAGAAGAGAAGTGGTGGAGGCTCAACTTGATGCCACCGCACTCTACATGATCCAAAAAGCGGTTGGGAATAAGGACATGTCTCTCATCCAACACCTCACCACCGCCAAGGATACATGGGATGCTCTATCCGAATTGTTCATTGGAAATGATAGCATGAGGAGGAATCAGTATGACTCTTTGAGCAATGAAGCCGAGGGCTTCTTCAAGCTTGATGGTGAAGATCATGAGATGATGTATAGAATATTGGTGACAATAGCCACAAGCTTTCGGGAAGTTGGTGCCTCTCGTATTGATGATGCATGGATCAAGAGGAAGTATGTGAGCTCTATGATGTCATGTGAGCCAACCGACGTCAAGAGCCTTCAAGGAAGACACAACTACCATCTCATGACATCTAATGAGGTTATGCAAGAGATGGCCGCGTACAAGGTGGCCACAAAGAATGCTCAAGACGCTAGAGCAAGGGCTCTTGGAATGCAAAGAGGCACAACTAACTTTGCCTTGAAGGTTACCGTTGGGGAAGACAACGATGATGATCTTGGAAGCTTTGCCGCAATGTCCGAGGAAGCACTCAAGATTGCTTACAATGATCATTTCACTCTTGCGGCTCACACATTTTGGAACAATCCTTCGGGAGGCAAGATGCGAATTGACAAGAGTCCATCTCAAGCCGATAGGGTCTCACCCTCCAAGTCAAGGACATGTTACAATTGTCAAGACAAGTTCCATTTGGTAGCCGATTGCCCTTATGAGAAAAGAGAAGAGCATGGTGGACGTCTAGTGCTTAAGGACAAAACCAAGATGCCTCCCAAGAAGGCCTATGGAAAGAAGAGGCCTCTTCACAAGAAACCTCGCATCGTGTTGTTGACTCAAGAGGAGTACCCCACCGATGATGAAGAGTCGGAGGAAGAAACGCCTAATGAAGTGGCGGCTCTTGCCACGACATCAACACCTACCGTTCCTTCATCAACAACAAGAACTCCCTCATCAACGACAAGAATTCCTTCAACTACGACACGCTCTTCATCGTCTCTATTCACGTCGCCAAATGAGAACTCTATCACAAAGAGCTCAAGATGTCTTATGGCCAAGGCATCGGAGGTACCTTCATCCTCTTCCTCTCTCATGAATGAAATGAATGAGCTTGATGATGCCTCTAGCCTTCAAATCAAGCAAGAGCTTGTGGCCTTCGACTCTTTTATCACTAACTTGCAAGGTGATAGCAAGAAACATGTTGGTGCCCTCATGGCTCGTATTGGTGAGCTAGAGCATCTCAATGAAGAGAAGGGTAAGATAGAAAGGGAAAACGCTATTTCTCTATCTTATTTGAAGTCCTCTCTTGAGGAGGTTGAAGAGTCTCATGCACGTCTTGAGGAGCAACTTGAAACTATTGAGGAAACTCATAATTCCTCACATGCTAAGCTCATTAAGGATCGTGATATGTACTTTGCTAAATTCAAGGTGGCTCAACAAGATAAAGCCGAATTTGCGGTTGGGCATGTTAGACTCATTGGGGACATGGAGAAGCTCTTCATAGCTCACAAGGCTTTGGAGAGTGAACATGCTCTTCTAAACGAGTCTTATGCTCAACTCCAAACTCGGCTAACTAACCTTGACTCACCTAGCATCTCTACCTCTAATTGTTCTTGTGATAATGCTAATCTTGTGAAAGAGAATGTTAGGTTGAAGAATGAGATTGCTAAGGCCTCCATCCAAACTCATCCTTCTCAAGGGTAAGCAAGTTGTTGAGACTCCCATCGTGGAGCCTCACACTCGACAAGGGAAGGAAGGACTTGCATGTGTGCCTCCCATGAATATGAATGCCAAGAAGGGTATTCCCAAGAGCGTCAACCCCATCCAAGCCAAGAAGGCCGACTCCATTCAATCCAAGGACGGTTTTGCAAGTAGGAATGCCTCAAGGGCAAGCCTACTCGCAAAGATCACACCGAGGACAACAATCCTAACTATGCTTTATATGTCGATTATTATGGGAATGTTTGTGCTCGTTACATTGGACCCTACTGTGGCTTTATTTCATATGCTATTTGGGTCCCTAAGTCTCTTGTCGCTAACCATAAAGCACCCATTGTGAAGCAATGGGTTGCTAAATGCAAGAATTGATCTCTTGTAGGACCTTGCTCCCGGTGGTTCAAAATGGATAATTGATAGTGGATGCACAAGTCACATGACCGGGAGCAAAGAACTCGTCATGGAGTTGAAACCTAATGAAGATCAAGTAACCGTGACGTTTGGTGATTTATCAAGGTCTAAGGGATCGAATTTGTAGAGCTTGTGTGGAAAGCAAGATGCATGATATTCCTCATTCAAGCAAGACCGTCATATCTTCGTCCCGGATTTTGGAGCTCCTTCATGTTGATCTATTTGGACCAATTCCGGAGATAAGTCTTGGGGGCAAGAAATATTGCCTCGTGATTGTTGATGACTATTCAAGGTATACATGGGTCTACCAGTTTAAAACCAATGATGAAACTCAACAAGTCTTCATCGACTTCTCAAAGGAGGTTCAACGCCAACATGACCTCCCCATATTGGTTGTTCGAAGTGACAATGGGTCGGAATTCAAGAACTACACCCTTAACGACTTTCTTAGTGAAGAAGGCATTCGTCACCAATATTCCGCTTCTTACACTCCTCAACAAAATGGCGTTGCCGAAAGGAATAACCGGACTCTTATCGATATGGCAAGATCTATGTTGGCGGAGTTCAAGTCTCCCATCAATTTTTGGGCGGAGGCTATTTCCACCGCGTGTCACTCATCAAATTGACTCTACTTCCGCAAAGGCTTAAAGAAGAATCCATATGAGATCCTTCCCGGCAACAAACCCAACATTGGTACTTCCGACTGTTTGGATGTAAGTGCTATTATCTCGTCCAGGGTGTACGGTTGGGTAAGTTCCACTCTAAATCAATTGAGGGAATATTTGTCGGCTATGGTAGCGAGTCCCACGCTTATAGAGTCTTTGATAAATCCTCCCGGATTATCATAGAATCTTGCACTATGGAATTCGATGAAAATGATGGCTCCCAAGTGGAGCAAGTTGGTGTTTGTGATATAGGTGATGAACAACCTTTTGATGCCATTAAGAAGATGGGAGTAGGCTTTCTTCGCCCCATTGAAGTTCATCAAGAAGTTGTTCAAGAAAACTCAAGTTCTCCTATCAAGGAGACCCCACTGTCACAAGAACCACAAGGTGGCTCACCCATAGCAAATGATGAATTCCCTCAAGAACAATCTCAAGATCTTCCTCAACAAGAGCATACTACTTCTTCCCAAGATGAAGCTCATGATGAGCTCCACAAGATCTTCATCAACAAAAAGGTCATACCTTCCCCACCAAGATTATCGAAGATAACTCCACTTCTCCAAGTTTTACTCAAGGGCAAGATCATCCTTCCCCACCACATGAAGAGAATCCTCATGATGATCAAGGCCCTCAAGAAGATCAAGACGAGGATCCAAAGGACCAAGATGGTCAAGAGATTGTCCCCACAACAAGGGCGGCAATTGAAACTCGTCGTCAAGCTCGCTTTGCAAAGTCATTGGAACTAAGGGCATTATCTCTCGACAAGTTCATTGGTGATATACGAGCAAGGGTCTCCACACGAATTCAATTAGCTCACTTTAGTGAGCATCAAGCACACATTTCCATGGTCAAGCCCAAGAAAGTATTCGATGCTCTTGAAGACCCCGATTGGCTAGGGGCTATGCATGAAGAACTTAACAACTTCGAGCGCAACAAAGTGTGGCGCCTAGTTGAGAAGCCCAAAGATTGCCGCAACGTTATTGGCACTAAGTGGATCTTCAAGAACAAGCAAGATGAACATGGTATTGTTGTAAGGAACAATGCGCGATTGGTGGCTCAAGGTTTTTCTCAAGTAGAAGGCATCGACTTTGGAGAAACTTTCGCGCCGGTCGCAAGACTCGAATCGATACGTATTATCATCGCCTATGCATCTCATCATGGTTTCAAATTGCTACAAATGTACGTAAAAAGTGCTTTTCTTAATGGTCCTTTGCAAGAACTTGTGTACGTCAAACAACCCCCAGGTTTTGAGAACCCCAACCATCCTCACCATGTCTACGTCTTGGACAAAGCTCTCTATGGCCTTAAAAAAGCCCCCCGTGCATGACACGAGCACTTGAGAGAGTTCTTGGTAGACCGTGGATTTGAGGTTGGGGTAATCGATCCCACACTTTTTACTAAAAAGGTTAATGGTGAACTCTTCATTTGTCAATTATATGTCGATGATATTATCTTCGGTTCTACTAACCGTGTGTTCAATGATGAGTTTTCCAAGCTAATGACCGACAAGTTCGAGATGTCCCTGATGGGTGAACTCAAGTTCTTTCTCGGTTTTGAGATCAAGCAAATGAGAGAAGGGACTTTTATTTGTCAAGCCAAGTACATTAAGATATGATCAAGAAGTTTAATTTGCTTGGGCTAAATGGTGTGCCTACCCCTATGCAAACCATGTGCCACCTCCAACTCAACCCCGATGGTAAAGAGGTAGACCAAAAAGAGTATCGTTCTATGATTGGGTCACTCCTTTATTTATGTGCGTCTTAAGCGTTGGAGTGTGTGCTCGTTATCATGCCGCGCCTAAGGAAAGTCATTTGATGGCCGTGAAGAGAATCTTCATATATTTGGTTCATACCCCTTGCTTTGGGTTGTGGTATTCCAAAGATGGCACCATGTCTCTTTGTGGATACACCGACTCCGATTGGGCGGGCGACATTGATGATAGGAAGTCCACATCCGGGACATGTCAATTTCTTGGAAGATCATTGGTGAGTTCGTCCTCGAAGAAACAAAATTGCATCTCATTATCTACGGCGGAAGCCGAGTACGTCGCCGCCGCAAGCGGGTGTACTCAACTTCTTTGGATGCGGCAAACTTTAAAGGACTACGGTGTCCTCTTGGACAAAGTGCCGCTTTTATGTGATAATGAGAGTGCCATCAAAATTGCATACAATCCGGAGCAACATTTAAGGACCAAGCACATTGAGATTCGTCATCATTTCATCCGTGATCACGTGAGTCGAGGAGATATTGATCTATCATATGTTGGTACAAGGGATCAATTGGCAAATATCTTCACGAAGCCCCTTGATGAATCTCGCTTTTGCTACTTGAGGAATGAGCTCAATATCGTAGATTCTCGGGCCTTGGCTTGAATTCCGTGCACACCTTCCAATGTTTAAGACTTCATTAGAACTAGAGGTACGCATACACGGTGGTGTCGGCCACCAACACTCTTCTTGTAGTTTTTGGATACTATTTGGTTTTATTTTTTATCCTCACTTGCATTGTTTTTTATTCTTTTGGGAAAACACACTCTTGGTTGGTCTTCTCTTGTGATTTATGGTGCTTGCAACTTGAGTGTGTCTTCTTTATTCAGTTTGAGTTTCTATCCTAAGCCTTTCACTATCTTTAAACATGCTTTTTCCCCCACTCATGTCCTCTTTTTGTTTTCCTGTTCCTGGAGTTTTTGGGGTTGAACGGAAATCTCCGGCCCCTGCGATTTTTTGGCACCTAAGTCCTTTTCAATTTCGGCTCTGACCTCAGGCGAAACTGAATCGGAATTAGAGCCGGAAATCTCCGGGGTCCGGATATCTCCGGACCGATGTCCGGAGATCTCCGAGCGTGCCAAAATTTCTGTTGCTCAGTCCAAATCAGATTCAGCACTGACCTCATGCGAACCTGATTCGGAAATAGCACCGAAAATCTCCGGCACCCGGAGATCTCCGAGCCTCAGTCCGGAAATTTCCGGTTCAAATGGTCTAGCCTATATAAGGGCACGGGTGGACTGGCCGGTTCGGCCAGTTCATCCACCCCGTGCCCTAATCATCTCTCTCCTCCGAAAATCTCCTAATCTTTCGATCCTTGCTCGGGTGGATCGTTCGAGGGATTCTTGCGTGCTTCTCGGATCTACTTCTCCTCGTCGAGGGCTTCGACTTCATCCGCATGCTTTCCGCAATGTATTCCGGTAACTCCTCGTTTTCAAATTTAGGATGAAACTAATTTTCGTTTAACCTAGCCTATTTAGGAGGTTGTTACTTGTTTCCTTTGGTAGAATTGCTCCCTAAGGCATGCTCTACCCCCCACATGCACAGATCTGTTTTTCAATCATAGATTTTGTTCAAATTTGTCAAAATTTCATGCAGACCAGAAATTTCCGGTCCTGACTCGGAAATCTCCGGACCCCGGAGATCTCCGAGTCAGATCCGGAAATCTCCGGCCTACTCAGAATGAAATCAGCTAAGGACAGAAACTTTGATTGCTTAACTTCTCTAGTATGTTCCTTTTTGCCTTCTCGGACATGAGTGCTTACCCCATATGCTTTCTATCCTCTCTATGCTGTGTGTTTGCATGTTCCAACCCTTGTGGCCGTATCAAGAAAATAGCTCAGAGGGGGAGGGCCAAACCAGTTCATTCTCGCCCTCCCAGTGGGTCCTCAAGTGAAGATAGTTACCCCTCTTTTTTTCGGGTCTCGGCGTGGATCGCGGGACGCGATCCCTTGTTAGTGGTGCCGATTGTAACGCCCCTGGATTTATCCCCTTTTTGTTTTGTGAGTTTTCTTTTTGCATCAACATGGCATCGCATTGCATCTCATTAATTTAATTTGTTGCATTTAAATTAAATTTTCCCACAATTAAATTCAAATGCTTTTCAAATTAATTAAAAAATATGATATTTTCAAATCTTTTGCAAATGTTAAAAACTAGTTTATTAAATTGTCTATGAAATACAAAAACTATTTTGTAAAGGTTTTGTATTCAAATTCCTCTTCGATTTTGTTTAAAAAATATAAAACAGAAAAGTTTAAAAGGAGAGAAATAAGGCCCAAAACCCACCTAAGCAAACCCTAGGTTTTCCCCCCTGAAAAACTTTTCCCACCCCCTGCAATTTTGCAGCCGCCCCCTCCAGTTTTTCTGCTTTTCCTTTTTCTGATTTCCCCCTCCTTTCTTTCTTTTCCTTTTTCTTTTCCTCTTTTCTTTTTTTTCTCTCCTCTTCTTTTTCTTTTCCTCCCGCACCCTCTTCTTCCCGCAGCCCAGCCCGAACTCGTGCTCCCCGCGCCGCTGCCGCACCCCCCGCGCCACCTCGCCTGCCCCCGCGCCCGCCTCCGGCCCAACTCCCCAGCGCGGCGCGCGTCGCCGCCTGCCACCCGCACCAGCGCCCGCCGCCGCCGCTCCCATGCGCCCCAGCCGGCCACGCCCTGCTCCGCCGGCCCAGCTCGGCCGCCTCCAGCACCGCCGCCTGCGCTCCCCCGCACGCCCCCTGTGTCCCCGGCCTCCTCCACCTCCGGCCCGAGCGTGCCGCCGCGCCCCAGCGCCGCGCGCCCCCGGCTGGCCGCCCGCGCCTCGCTGCCGCCGCCTCCTCCGCGCCGCCGCGCCGTCCGTGCTACCGCCCGCCCTGCCGCCGCCGCGCGCGCGCCTCCGCGCACCGCACTCCGCCGCCCACGCAGCGCCCCCTCGCGCGCCCTCTGTGCCGCCACCACCGTGCTGCGCGCCTTCGCTCGTGCGCTCGCCGCCGCCGTGCGCGTGCTCGCATCTGCGCCGGCCGCCTTCCATTCGCTGTTTCCCCTGTCCGGTGACGTCCCCGCATCCGCCGCCCGCACGGTGTTCGACGAAATGCCTGCAAGACCCCGGCGTCCCATCATTTTGTCCGAGTTGTCCACCCTTCGTGGTGTTGCTACGTGCACGTGCCTCTTTCGGTGCCGCGTTGCCCGTGACCGCCCGTGTCCGTGTCGCGGTGCCCGCCCGTGCGCAGTTTCTTTCCGGTGTCCGTTGCCGTGCTCCTACGTGCCCGCGCCCGTCAACGGTGATGACCGAGTGCGACTACTTCCCCGCCCACTTCCACGACACCGACAAACGAAGATGCCCCGGTTCCGCGACGTCTACTTCCACGACGACGACTACTTCCTCTACGGACTGAAGACGTCGGTTTCGAACCCTAGATCACCCGATCCGACGTACGAACCCAAACCCTAACCCTATACCTATCTTATTAAATGTCATATATCTTGTGCATATCGCATCATACTTGCATGTGTTACATTCTCTTGGGTTTGGGCTGTAGCAAATCACCTACATAATAAATATGGAATGTGTGGGGCAAATCACTATATGTATTGCCCAATTCCATTTAACTTGACTAGAACACCTTTGCCATGTCTTGCCATGTTAATGAACATTTAATTTGTTGGTAGATAAATAAATTTAACATTAATATTAATTGGTGGAACCCCGGTTTTGCTTAATTTGGATTAAGTGCATCTCGCATTGCATTTTGCCATGCCATGCATCATTCTCATATGATCATGCTGGATCTTTACCCTAGTTATACGATGCATCTTTTGCGCTTCCAGTGTTTGTTGCTTCTTCGCGGATAAGACGTTGAGGTGTGAGCAACGACAATATCTGCTTCCATGCGGGATTCCAGGCAAGCAAAGTTTGCTTGTTTACCTATACATTGTCTTTCATTCCTGCCGTTGATCTCTGCTACCCTAGTATTCAATTCTTTATCGCGATCCCATCACATGTTTATCCTGCAGCCCATACAACTTTATCTCCACATCCCATCACCTGTTGTATGTTTATCTGTTGGCCTTGCGAGTCGTAGCGCATGCTTAGAGTTGGTTGTGCGAGTCGTTAGTTGGTCTTTTATTTCATATGCTTAGTATGATAGAATTATTCTACCTTAATAAAATGTTGTATTATATTGGGCTATTATAATTAAAAGATAAGGCACCAGGCGGAAGGCCTTGCGAGGTGCTTTGTTCTGCTAAGTGTCGACCTAGGAACTGAGATTTTGTCCTCGGATCCAATTTTGTGCGCACTAACCACTTGTGGGTGGCCCTATGGAGCCCCCCTCGACTTTGAACGGATCTTCAGCTTGTCCATGTGCCGCAAGTAGTTCGGGTTTTTCATTTTCTCATATGCATGTGCATGATGATGATGATGAGAGGTTATGTGATTCGGGGGGTCATATAGGTGCGGTACGACACGAAGCGGACAGTTCCTACTGTGGTTTGAGCCGCATGGTGGCGTAGTCGCAAACTAATGACTCCGCAATTGAGATTCAGCCGGACTCCTGACGCGGGTAACAACTCATATGGGTGGCACTTGGACTTGCTGTAGTGAAGGAATGAGTCGTGTTGAGAGGCCCTGATGCCTGCTTGGGTTGATCATACGAGTATGGGTACAGTAGTGCACCCATGCAGGGTATAATCTTGTCGATGAGTCGTGTCCACGATTATGGACGACTTTGGTGATGATGCTGGCTAACAAGATCTAGACAACTTGCATCTAATTAATGTTAATTAATTTGACTAGTAATATAGAATTACTTTCACAATAAATTATAACTAAAAATTTTCAACGTGTGAGTTTCCCGAATTGCTTCCTCATACTTGGTTGAGGGGATTAATTCGAGAATGGGTTATGATTGGTGTTAGTTGTAGATGTTTACTTTATGCGCTCTCTTATCCCTCTCTAATTAGACGGAAGTTGTAGCGTGTCTCTTTAGGTTGCTAGTGCTGCTGCCGCTAAGTCCGCCTCCCCTAAATTTTGGTAGATGGTGTAGAAAGTAGGCAAGTCGGTTTTGTTTGCCAGGGAGTGCCCTGACCCTCTTTTGGGTTGTGCTTTATGTGCAGTCAACAGGTTTGAAGTCTGACGATGTTAGCTTGGGAATCCCTCCGGCTTGGCTGGGCAGGGATATGGCGCCATCGCTTATCCTCAGGATTCTTAGTCCAATTTGCATCTTATCCTTAGTCGGATACTTTTTGCTTCCGCTGTCATTTGAATCTTTGTATTGTATCACTTGTATCTTGACTCGTTTGAGTCGTTGTTGTATTATATATCTTATGTTGTATTTGTGGATGTATCGGAACTGTTGTAATGTTATCACAATTCCACCAACATAATGCGCATGTTTCGGCGTGCACATTATGTCTGGTGGGCGAGCTAAAATCGTTATTATGCGGATTTCGGCGGGATCACTTAAATCTACATAGTACCGATTTTAGGGCGTCACATTCTCGGATCTTCTTCTCCTCGTCGAGGGCTTCGATTTCATCCGCACGCTTTCCGCAATGTATTCCGGTAACTCCTCGTTTTTCAAATCTAGGATGAAACTAATTTTCGTTTAACCTAGCCTATTTCGGAGGTTGTTACTTGTTTCCTTTGGTAGAATTGCTCCCTAAGGCATGCTCTACCCCCCACATGCACATATCTGTTTTTCAATCAAAGATTTTGTTCAAATCTGTCAAAATTTCATGCAGACCGGAAATTTCCGGTCCTGACTCGGAAATCTCCGGACCCCGAAGATCTCCGAGTCAGATCCGGAAATCTCCGCCTACTTAGAATGAAATCAGATAAGGACAGAAACTTTGATTGCTTAACTTCTCTAGTATGTTCCTTTTTGCCTTCTCGGACATGAGTGCTTACCCCATATGCTTTTTTATCCTCTCTATGTTGTGTGTTTGCAGGTTCCAACCCTCGTGGCCGTATCAAGAAAATAGCTCAGAGGGGGAGGGCCAAACCAGTTCATTCTCGCCCTCCCAGTGGGTCCTCAAGTGAAGATAGCACCCCAACTGAGTCTGCAGCTCTGCTCAAGAGAGCCACTGGGCCCAGCAAGAAGAAGAGGCCCGAGCTCCGTCTTGAGGACTTCAACAAAGGCAGTTTTCGCAAGTGGCGAAGTGAGCTATCATACAACATGGAATCTGATGATCTCAAGTTCTTCTGCACCGAGATGGCATGGCTCTAAAGGGAAGTTTATCAGAAGTTCTCAATTGACAAGCTCATCTGCCCCATGAAGTGGATTGACTTTGACAAGTTAATGAAGAAGGCTGATTATTTTCGTGGAGCAGTCCAGGTATGCCGTCTTCTGGGTTTGGAGCACTTGATGAGGACAGAGTGCAACTACAACGTATCTCTTATCCATCAGTTTTATGCTACTATGGTGTTTGACTCCTCAGAGGATATTGGGATGACTTGGATATCTGGCAGGCAGCGCTTGACCTCCACTTTCCGAGAGTTTGCTCGGATTCTTGGCTGTCCTTTGAGTGGTTTGTCTGTTCCAGCTGGTGCCCGCATGCATGTCCATGGCGTGTCTTACAACAAGCATGTTATGACTGATCTTTACCATCCTGGAGGAAGGATTGGCTCTCAGAATGGTCTCCTCCCTACTTATGATATCCTGCTTCGCATGTTCTGTTGGACCATTGCTCCCATTGCCGGCAATGCGGACAATATTGCTGGGGCTCAAGTCAACTTGATGGCCAAGACTCATGCGGCCTATCTTGGGGAGTATGAGGTTGAGCAGGAGGCTTACAAGGTGGATGTCATGGATTTTATTTTCCAGGAGATGTCACTAGCAGTTTTTGAGAGGAAAGTTCCTCCATATGCTCCCTATGTGATGTTACTCATCAAGAGGCTCTACAAGCTCTCCGATCAAGACGGTGATGACTTTGGTGTAGCTTTTGGTTGTCAGCCCCACAAGGCAGCCTTGCTTATCCAGAAATCTGCTCATGTTGTTCAACAACAAGCCACCATGCAAGATATCAACGAGGATGGGATTTTTGGTGGTCCATCTCGGGTTCCTACCAATCCCAACATCAAGAAAGCTGCCAAGAAGAGTCGCCCATGGGTTGTTCGAGCAATTGAGAAGATCATGAATATGAACTGTTGCATTCACAGTGAGAACTACTCCATCTACTCTCAGTACCATCGCATTATGAAGCGTCAAGAAGAAATTATGGCTCATATGAAGATGCCTGCTCCAAAGCACCATTTGAAGCATGTGATTCCATTCAAGGATTGGAATGCCGATGGTCTCACCTTTGATTGGGATGATGCAGTGCCAGAGGACAGCGATCTTGAGTATGATGATAATGATGATGAGGAGGATGATGATGATGCCGAGCAGGGTTCCGACTCTTGAGTCATGGGCCGTTAGTGGAACCTCCTCCCTTTTTGGTATCTTGATGCCAAAGGGGGAGAAGTATCTCTTTAGGACTCTCGGGATTTGCATGGGTTGGAAGCACTTCTTGTTGTTTTTCCTTTCGTTTGATCTTAAGTGCTCCCTCTTATCGTGTTGTTTTATTTCGTCATGTGTGTGAGACATGAGTACCTTTAAATCCTCTATTGTTCTAAGTTTATTGATACTATTGTGTATTGTTTTGTAAAATCTAGGGGGAGTGTTGATCCTAAGGAAATGTGCACTTTGTATTCCAAAAACATCCTAAAATAGTGCACTTACTTAGGGGGAGCTTTGTCTATATTTTGCAAATCCGTTCTCCTTTCGTGTTGTCATCATTCGCCAAAAAGGGGGAGATTGAAAGTGCATTCTTTGCACTCCCATATTTTGATGACTAATGAAAACACAAAAGGTATTCTAATCTTTGTGATGAAGCATGCAGGTTCTATTACAGGTCGGTTGATAAGAGTGAATACTTATATTACCTGGTTTTCAGTACTGCTTCACTTGGTCCTTCTTCAGGAATTTAGACAGGAGATTTCCTGGGTTCGGAGATTTCCGGTCCCCAGACCGGAGATCTCCAGGCTAATCAAGATTTCCTCTAAGTCACAAACTTAGATGCGTACTGACTCCAACTCAGGCTCAGCCGGAAATGCTCTAGGAGATTTCCGGCACTCGGAGATTTCCGAGCCTCGGTCCGGAGATCTCCGTGTGGCAGAAGAATTTCACCAAGTCCAGAACTCAGTTGCGTACTGACTCCAACTCAAGTTTAGTCGGAAATGCTCTAGGAGATTTCCGGGGCCCGGAGATCTCCGAGCCGCAGTCCGGAGATCTCCGAGTTCCAGAAGATTTTCTACCAAGTCAAGAAGACCAATCAACACTGACATCGAGTCCCGCTTAGCCGGAATTACTGCAGGAGATTTCCGGAGACCGGAGATCTCCGGACCTCAACCCGGAGATCTCCGAGCTGGCGGCTGTACAACGGGCAGAATTTGGGGAGGGGTATAAATACCCCTCCACCTACCTCCATCAGTTCAAGCTTCAAGTTTTCTCTCTCCTCCATTGGTGCTGAAGCTCGTTTCTTCCGGATCTCCCAATCTAGCCACTCAAATCTTTTGATACTTGGGGATCTGAGGGAGAAGCCACCGATCTACAACTCCACCGAAGCGTTTTGTTTTCCCCCCTCTAAATCTTGAGGGGCAACGAATCTAGGATTCCTTTGTGGATAGCTAGGTTCAATCTTGTGTGTTTTGATCCTTTGTGGATTCCTTTGTGGAAGTGACCTGTTGTGGTCATTGTGAGAGCCCCCAATTCAGTTGTGGGTGTGTGCCTCACAAATTTGTACGGGACCTTCTCCGCCCTTAAAGGAGTCCTTAGTGGAAGCGTGTATTCGCACCTTTGTGGTCGAATTCACAGGAGAATAGGGTGAGGCCTTTGTGGCGTTGAGCAAACCTTTGTGGTAGGTCACACCCCTCCAACGAGACGTACACCTATGTGGAGGAACTCGGGATAAAATCGCTGTCTTCGAGTTCCTATGGTTGTCTTGTTCCACTCTCCTTTACCGCATCTTCATTTCCTGTACTTGCTTAGTTTCTTTGTTGTCTATCACTTGTATCACCTAGTTGCACATATAGACAACTTACTTTCCGCTAGCCTAAAACTGAAAAAGACATAAAAATTGGTCACCACCTATTCACCCCCCCTCTAGGTGGTCAACTGCCGTTCAGATGGCACAAAGAAGATCGTAACAAAGACTTAATGTTGAGACACCCCGCGGATGGGTCCCAGTGGAGAAAAATTGACAGAGAGTTCCCGACATTTTCAGATGACGTAAGGAACTTAAGATTTGGTCTAAGTACAGATGGCTTTAATCCTTTTGGAGAGCAGAGCTCCAGTCACAGCACTTGCCCTTGACTCTATGTATCTATAACCTTTCTCCTTGGTTGTGCATGAAGCGGAAGTACATTATGATGCCAGTGCTCATTCAAGGCCCGAAGCAACCTGGCAACGACATTGATGTGTACCTCAGGCTATTAGTTGAAGAACTTTTGCAGTTCTGGCGTGAAGAAGGTGTACGTGTGTGGGATGAGCATAATCTGGAGGAATTTGATCTACGAGCTTTCCTTTTTGTAACCATCAATGATTGGCCTGCTCTTGGCGACATTTCAGGACAGTCAAACAAGGGATACAATGCATGCACGCAATGTTTAGTTGAGACTGATAGTATAGATTTAGGTAACAAGAATGTGTACCTGGGTCATCGTCCGTTTCTTGTACCCAAGCATCCGTTAAGGAAGAAAGGTAAGCATTACAAATGTGAGGCAGATCATCGGCCGAGGCCTACCCGCCCTTCTAGTTCTGTTATACATGATATGGTCAAGGATTTAAATGTAATCTTTGGAAAAGGTCCTGGCGGACTCACTGTTCCGAATGACGCAAACAACAATGTACCCATGTGGAAGAAGAAATCTATATTTTGGGAGCTGCCCTATTTGATAATGCTAGAGATTCACTCTGCAATCGACGTGATGCACGTGACAAAGAACATTTGCTGCAACCTGCTAAACTTCTTGGGCGTGTATGGGACGTCAAAAGATGGGAAGTCAAAAAAAGGTACACCGAAAGGAAGGCAGGCCCATCAACGTATGAGCGAAGAGATGCATCGAGACGATACTCATTCAGAGAATAAGCGAGGTCCTGCAAGCTACGCTCTTACTAAAGAAGAGAAGAAAATATTTTTTGAGTGCCTTCGCAGTATGAAGGTTCCATCTGGCTTCTCATCAAATATAAAGGGAATAATAAACATGGCAGAGGAAAAAATTTAGAACCTAAAGTCTCATGACTGTCACGTGATTATGACACAATTAGTTTCGGTTGCATTGAGAGGGCTTCTACCGGAAAATGTTCGAGAACCCATTGTGAACTATGTGCATTTCTCAATGCAATTTCTCAGAAGGTCATCAATCCACTAACTCTAAAAAAATTAGAGAAGGATGTGGTCCAATGTCTTGTCAGCTTCGAGTTGGTGTTCCCACCAACCTTCTTCAATATTATGATGCACCTTGTAGTCCACCGAGTCGAAGAGATTTCTGTTCTCGGTCCTGTATTTCTACACAAATGTTCCCCTTTGAGAGGTTCATGGGAGTCTTAAAAAAATATGTGCATAACCGTGCTAGGCCAGAAGGAAGCATCGTCAAGGGTTATGGAACATAGGAGGTCATTGAGTTTTGTGTAGATTTTATTCCTGATCTGAAGCCGGTCGGTGTTCCTGAATCACGTCATGAGGGGAGACTGCATGGAAAAGGCACCCTAGGAAAGAAAGCAACAATATGTCAAGACGGGGATTCTTTCACTCAAGCACCGGACACCGTTCTACATAATTCCAGTTTGATGGGTCCGTATGTCGAGGAACACAAGAATGATTTACGCTCCAAATACCCGGAGAAATCTGAAGATTGTATTGATGGAGAACACATGAAGACTTTCAGCAGTTGGTTAAAAAGACGTCTCATTAGTGACACCAATGTTGAAGAACAGCTATACTTGTTGGACACATCACCAGCTTCAACTATATTGACTTTTCAAGGGTACGAGATAAATGGAAATATATTTTACACAGCCAACCAAGATAAAAAGAGCACCAAAACAGTGGAGTCCGCTTTGATGCAACAAACTGCAACGGGACAAAAGGACACATATTATGGTTACATAGAGGAGATATGGGAACTTGACTATGGACCTACTTTTAAGGTCCCTTTGTTCAAGTGCAAATGGTTCAACCTACGAGGCGGGGTAGAGGTAGACCCACGATACGGAATGACTACAGTGGATCTCAAGAATCTTTCGTACGAGAACGAACCATTCGTCCTATCCAGTGAAGTGGCTCAGGTTTTCTATGTGAAGGACATGTCTACCCTACCGAAAAAAAAAGAAAAGATAAGCAAGCGAGTACATCACACGATGAGCCAAAGTGCCACATCGTTCTTTCAGGGAAAATAGTCATTGTGGGAGTGGAGGACAAGACAGACATGTCAGAAGATTACGATAAGTTTCATGACATTCCGCCCTTCAAAGTGAACACTGATCCAAGTATCAAGTTAAATGAAGAAGATTGTCCGTGGTTATGGTGCAATCAGAAGACCAAGTAAACACTAGATAGGGATATTATTGTTGATGTGTAATATCCGAATGCTTTGTATTCTGTCGATGACCTGAAGTATTTTGTAGATGCATGGAACAAAACACACCTGCATACAGCCCAACGGTGGCTCGTGAGTGCCTGCATATCAAATGCATCGTTGGGCGTATGCAGGGAATCCGAATGCTTTGTATTCTGTCGATGAAGTAGAATGAGGAGACAATGACTGCCAAACATGTTCAAGAGAGGGCTATATATAGGGTCATGTGACTCACGAACTGGTCATGATAATGCCCATCCAACAGCTCAGAATCCCTCAAAAGAAACACATCTTCATCCAACGGCTCATAAGTGATTTAAAGAAACACACAACCCATGTGCTTCTTTAGTCCCGGTTGGTGTTACCAACCGAGGCTACAAATATAGGGTAATGTGACTCACAAAGTGGTCATGATAGTGCAGATCCAACAGCTCTGAAACCCTCAAAAGAAACACATCTTGATCCAACGGCTCACAAGTGCTTTAAAGAAACACATGATCTATGTGCTTCTATAGTCCATATTGGTGTTACCAACCGAGACTATAAATATGAGATATTTATCACAAACTATGTCGTCGAAATGAACATAACTTTTAGATATTTATCATTTGGCTTGAAACTTTTAGATGTTCATACATGATAGACCTTTTTGTGAAGACTTTTTTTGCAAAAGTTGTCAAAAATCATGTTTATCATTTTTCATAGCAACTAGTACACATATAAGGAGACCATGCCAAAGAATTTGATTTTTTGAGTTGTTTATCACTTTATTATATTTTTTAGTAAAAACGATCAAAACGGTTTCGCTTTGACTAATCATCGGAAGAGGTGATATTTTCTATAACTATCAATGTTTTTGTGATATAACCACTAGTTGGGTACCTTAAAATTATTTTTCCAAAAGTTTCAGACCAAACTATCAAACAGTTGTAGTTCAAATTTGAATTACTTTCTAAAAATCAACATAAACACAATTAACTAGGGGAAATTAGTTAGAATTCAACGAAAAAACTCATACATGGGGATCATACATCATATGTGCACCACTCTTAGTGAATATTAGTTGGGTGTCATTTGGAGTCATATTTTCTGTACTTCTCTCACAAAAAACCTCATTTTTTCCACTTAAAAAAAGGAAAATGATATTTATGAAAATAATTTGAAGAATCCCTTTGGCAAGATTGTTTAATATACCAAGATGCACCTATGTGTGTAGTATGAGATCTTTATCACAAACTATGTCGTTGAAATGACCATAACTTGGTCATTTGGCTCGAAACTTCTAGATGTTCATACATGATAGACCTTTTTTGTGAACACTTTTTTTGCAAAAGTTTTCAAAAATCAAGTTTATCATTTTTCACAGAAACTAGTACACATATAAGGAGCCCATGTCAAAGGATTTGATTTTTTGAGGTGTTTATCACTTTATTACATTTTTTCGTAAAAACATTCAAAACGGTCGCTATAACTAATAATCAGAAGAGCTGATATTTTCTAGAACTATCAATGTTAATGTGATATAACCACTAGTTGTGTACCTTAAAATGATTTTTCCAAAAGTTTCAGACCAAACTATCAAACAGTTGTAGTTCAAATTTGAATTACTTTCGAAAAATCAACATAAACTCAATTAACTAGGGGAAATTAGTTATAATTCAAAGAAAAAACTCATACCTCGGGATCATACATCATATGTCCACCAATCTTAGTGAAAATTAGTTGCGTGCCATTTGGAGTCATATTTTATGTACTTCCTTCACAAAAAACCTCATTTTTCCACTTAAAAAAAGGAAAATGATATTTATGAAAATAATTTGAAGAATCCCTTTGGCAAGATTGTTTAATATACCAAGATGCACTTATGTGTGGAGTATGAGATCTTTATTACAAACTATGTCGTCGAAATGACCATAATTTGGTCATTTGGCTCGAAACTTCTACATGTTCATACATGGTAGACTTTTTGTGAAGACTTTTTTTCTCAAAAGTTGTCAAAAATCAAGTTTATCAGTTTTCATAGAAATTAGTACACATATAAGGAGCCCATGCCAAATGATTTGATTTTTTGAGGTGTTTATCACTTTATTACATTTTTTCGTAAAACGATGAAAATGGTCGCTATGACTAATCATCAGAAGAGCTGCTATTTTCTAGAACTATCAATGTTTCTGTGATATAACCACTAGTTGTGTACCTTAAAATTATTTTTCCAAAAGTTTTAGACCAAACTATCAAACAGTTGTAGTTCAAATTTGAATTACTTTCGAAAAATCAACATAAACTCAATTAACTAGGGAAAATTAGTTAGAATTCAAAGAAAAAATTCATACATGGGGATCATACATCATATATGCATCAAGCTTAGTGAAAATTACTTGGGTGCCATTTAGAGTCATATTTTATATACATCATTCACAAAAAACCTCATTTTTTTCACTTAAAAAAAGAAAAATGATATTTATGAAAATAATTTGAATAATCCCTTTGGCAATATTGTTTAATATACCAAGATGCACCTATGTGTGGAGTATGAGATCCTTATCACAAACTATGTCGTCGAAATGATCATAACTTGATCATTTGGCTCAAAACTTCTAGATGTTCATACATGATAGACCTTTTTGTGAAGACTTTTTTTGCAAAAGTTGTCAAAAATCAAGTTTATCATTTTTCATAGAAACTAGTACACATATAAGGAGCCCATGCCAAAGGATTTGATTATTTGACGTGTTTATCACTTTAATATATTTTTTCGTAAAAAACGATCAAAACGGTCGCTATGACTAATCATCGGAAGAGCTGATATTTTCTAGAACTATCAATGTTTCTGTGATATAACCACTAGATGTGTACCTTAAAATGATTTTTCCAAAAGTTTCAGACCAAACTATCAAACAGTTTGTTCAAATTTGAATTACTTTCGAAAAATCAACATAAACTCAATTAACGAGGGGAAATGAGTTAGAATTCAAAGAAAAAACTCATTCCTGGGGATCATACATCATATGTGCACCAATATTAGTGAAAATTAGTTGGGTGCTATTTAGAGTCATATTTTCTGTACTTCCTTCACAAAAAACCTCATTTTTCCACTTAAAAAAAGAAAAATGATATTTATGAAAATAATTTGAAGAATCCCTTTGGCAAGATTGTTTAATATACCAAGATGCACCTATGTGTGGAGTATGAGATCCTTATCACATACTATATCATCGAAATGACCATAACTTGGTCATTTGGCTCGAAACTTCTAGACGTTCATGCATGATAGACCTTTTTGTGAAGACTTTTTTTGCAAAAGTTGTCAAAAATCAAGTTTATCATTTTTCATAGAAACTAGTACACATATATGGAGCCCATGCCAAAGGATTTGATTTTTTTGAGGTGTTTATCACTTTATTACATTTTTCGTAAAAACGATCAAAACGGTCGCTATGACTATTCATCGGAAGAGCTGATATTTTCTAGAACTATCAAATTTTCTGTGATATAACCACTAGTTGTGTACCTTAAAATGATTTTCCAAATGTTTCAGACCAAACTATCAAACAGTTGTAGTTCAAATTTAAATTACTTTCAAAAAATCAACATAAACTCAATTAACTAGGGGAAATTAGTTAGAATTCAAAAAAAAAACTCATACTTGGGGATCATCCATCATATGTGCACCACTCTTAGTGAAAATTACTTGGGTGCCATTCGATATCATATTTTGTGTACTTCCTTCACAAAAAATGTCATTTTTTCATTTAAAAAATGGAAAATGATATTTAAAAAAACTAGAAACAAAAGAAAAACAAAACAAAAAATGGAAAATGAAAGAATATAAAACAAAACAGAAAAATAAACTAGAAACAAAACAATGAAAAAAAATAAGTAACCAAAGTATATAAAAGAAAACAGAAACAAAAACTAGTAAAAAAACAAAGAAACAAAGAAAAAAATGCTTTAGTCGCGGTTGGTGTTACCAACCGGACTAAAGGTCTTTAGTCTCGGTTCGTGGCTGGAACTGGGACTAAAGGCTTGTCTGTCGCGGTTTTGTGCGGTCAAGGCTGAAAAGTTTGGCAAACAACCCCAAATCCATCCCGACGCTGCTCCGCCGCCCGTCACCGCGCTTCGTTGCCTGTCGCCACGCTCCGGCTCTCCATCTCCTGCCGTGTCGCGGCGCCGCCCGCCGCCGCCCGCGCCTCGCCCTGCTCCTTCCGTGTCGCGCCGCCGCCCGGCGCAGCTCTGCCCCGACGAGCCCGTCGAGGTGAGCTCTCCTCCTCTCCCTCCGATTTAGATTTAGTGTTAGGTTTCGGAATTTTGACATGTTAGGAATTTTAGCACTGTCAGGAATTTTAGCACTGTTTTAGGAAGTTTAGGGTTAGGTTTAGGAATTATCTTGACATGTTTTAGGAATTTAGCTACTGTTTTCAATGTGTTGTTGTTTAGGTCATTGTTAATTTGTTAGGAATTTTAGCACTGTTTTAGGAAGTTTAGGGCTGGTTTAGGAATTATCTTGACATGTTTTAGGAATTTTAGCTACTGTTTTCAATGTGTTGTTGTTTAGGTCATTGTTTGTTAGGAATTTTAGCTACTGTTTTCCAGTTGACTTGTTTATTTGTTCTATCTTGATTATTTGTTAGGGATTGTGGCCAGAAAAATATGCTTGATTATTTGTTCTGAAATTACAGATGGCACTAATAAATGCTCTATCTTGTTTCTTTGTTTCTTCCATTGACTTGTGAAATTTAGATGAAAAATAATATTCAGCACCATATGTTATGTTTGTATTAGCAAGCAGGCAAACCAATTAATTCATGTCACTTTTGCGAATCGATTAATCTTGTTGGGGAGGTGTATTTGCATATACCTCATTGATTTATGAATTTGATCTACATGTTACAAGTACTTTAGTATGTTTCATTGATTTATGAATTTGATCTACATGTTAACAGGTCTATTTACAATTTGCTTCATTAATTGCTGATTCATTGAAGGAAACGTCGGTCTCATCTTCACCAAGGCTGGCCTCAAGGAGCTTCGCCGCTGCCCTACTAGTCTGGTTTCTATGCATTGATGCTATAACTTTTGATATAATTCTGAATTTACTGAAATTGTACAGACGGTGAAATTTCATTAGTGGCCTTATGTAAAGTTTATTGGATGTGCATTTTCTGGTAGTTTGGATTATAAGACTGATGTATCAGTTTATTGGATGTGCATTTTCTGGTAGGTTGGATTAATTTGTTCTCCCTGTATATTTTGCACTGATCATGCTTCTAATTTAAATAACTTCCTATTTTGGACAGAAAATCACTCAACTTTCTGTAGACATGATACTTAAGAAAATCACTCAACTTTCAGATGAATAAATATAAACTTGATTATAATGACCGAGCTATGGATTGCAGGTACATTTGATCTATGGAGCACTTGCGAGACGAGCAGATAGGAGAATTAAAATTTCAACGAGACGAGGAGATGGAAGACCAAATGGAACAACTTATTTATAACGATGCCAGAGCTGGAGGAGATGTAGATGATTATGATTTCGAACAATTTTTGAACGACTTTGGTGATGGAATGGAGTCACAAGATGTGGTGATAACAAACTCCGGCGGAGAGGTGTATATGTGTTTATAATTAATATGGCGATATGTTGCTGTTAACTACATGCATTAATCGATTTGTGTTGCATTTATTATATAACGACTCATTTTTCTTTTAGCCATCCGGATGGAGCAAATCTGCCAAAAAGCAGCCACCATGTGCTCCTCGAGACAAGGAAAAAAGAATGACGAGCGAGGATCCAAAGTTACCGATTGAGAAAATTGTGATTCCGGCGAACCGCTCGAACCAAAACAGAACGCAGCAAATTTATAAGTCAAGCTAGAATTATTGTTAGGGACATGATCCCAATCAGCATACGCGAATGGAATAAGCCGGTGGCCGCAGATGTGGAGGAACCATGTTATGTCCACCAAGTTCTTAAGGATTTGGTCTAAAACACGTTGTTGTCACATTTCACCCTCATGCCAGATCTCTCTAAAGTGAAGAAGGATAAGCTCAAGAAGTGGACTCTTATTAAGATGGCGGAACAATTCCGAAACGGGAAGCAAAAGTTATGGAATCAATATGAAGAAACAAAGAAGAGCCAGATTTCTGTGGAGCACAAGGGAAGAAGTTAGAATCTGAATGGGCGGCACCTTGTTTAAGGCGTAGAGGGAATCACCTACGGCTGTGGCCCGATCTTCAATAAAAAAGTTGAATGCTGGGCTGAAGGTACACCACCATACATTGGGGACAGGTGGCTACAAGAGCGCCATTCCTAAGTGGTTAGCCTATGAAGAAAAACTGGTTCGATCGGGGTCCGTCCAAAGATACTTGACTGGCCCGAGAGGTCAAAATTCTGGTTGTTCGCGCATGGGGCACGGTTGGACCCAGTTACCGGAGATATTGTTGGAAAAGGAAAATGGAAGGATCTCGTTGACATAATCAAACAGAAGCTTGAAGATGCAATCAATGATGTTCGCAATGGTGTGTTCAAACCCGATAGAGAGGATGACGAGCTGACACGGGTCCTAGGGAATCCTTAACATGTTGGACGAGCTCGAGGCTATCCTGGAGGTGCTACGTTTAAAACTGCGTGGCCGGAATCTGCTCACACTTGTAGAAGCCGTAGCAGAGGTAAGAAGAAGGAGGCCGACCAGATATCAGAATTGGAACGTGGCCTGAAGGAGACACGGGCGGATTCTGGTGGACCACACTTTATTTAAAACAGAGCATGATTATAATTCCCCACATATCACTATATATGACATTATAATTTTGTGAAACAAATTTCCACAAGTCCTTTTGTGTTGAAACCATAATTCAAAAATATTGTCCTTTGATTGAATCTTGTGAATACAATGTTCACTAATCTTTCTTCTGAAAAACCCCATTTGATCTATTATCAAATTAATTTCAGACTTCATGATTTGTCGGGCAAATACTCCTATTTACCAAAATCATAAGAGAATTCAGATCAAGCAATGAAACACCATTAATTAATCATTAAAAATGACCCTCAATTAATTTCCTCTGGTATTGCAACTTCAATACTTGATTTCAAGCTTAATCAACTCGGCACTCGAAATACTTAAATGGACCAAAACATCCATTACTTCTTTCATTGCTTTCATGACTAAACTTGACGGTGTTTGTTCTAGTAACAGAACTCTTATTCATAGGACACGCTATTTCATCATTTCTACAAATATGAATACTTATCATACAATCAATGCAACTGAGATGTGGAATCTTTATTCATAATATAAAACAACTGACTTGTTCCATAACATAAAACAACTGAACTTGTCTTATTACATGAATAACTTTGTCTTGCAACAATCAAGACACACACACTCGCTCACTATTACAAAAGATCTTATCAAAAACTATTAATGATAACTATGATAACTTGAGGACGTAAACACCAAAAGGCCATCAACTCCTTGATTACCAGCTTCAGCGCCAGGTCACATCAAACTGCGCCGCATATATGTGATAATTAGGACATGTTTCACAAACATAACAAGTATCAAATACTTCATCACATACCAAGAGGCGAATTCATAATTCTGCATATATCAAATATATACCTGTAGCATCGAAGATCTCTCCTTCGATGGAATCAACCTTCAGAGATTTGAATTCAGACACAAACTTGTAGAAGTTCATATCATCGGCGTTCAAAATGTACTTGCGTACATGCTTCTCATAGCTAGGAGGTAGAGATATCAGGACAGTCCGAATGGCACAAGAATCTGCCATCCAGTAATCGAAGACCATCGTCAGCTGGAAGTAGATGTCATACAATCTCTTCAAATGTGTCTTCAGACAGGTATGCTCCTCCATGTGAATGGTCTGGAACATTCTAAGCTGCCTGAATTGCTCACGCTTTAATTCATCCCCGAAGTGTGTCTTTATCGCATCAATCATGACGCTTGGCTCCTTGCGTCGAAACAACTCTTTCAACTCGGGTGCCAGGCATACGGTCATGGTGATCTCCACTTCAATGAATATGTCTCGACGCCTACGGAAATCATCTTCCTCCTCCTCGCTAGCAGAATCTCCTGGTCCTTCTCCTAACGGTTCATCGAGAACATATAGAATGTTGTTGTGTTCGAGAATGTTTCTAAAACCGCTGTACCATCTGATGAAGTTGGACCCGTCGGCTTCTAATGTAGCATCCGGGCTCTTGAGGAAGTAACCGAAGTAAAGTTGCGTAGTCTACAGATGTGATCGCAAAAGAGGTAAGGTAAAGTTTATAATATGTAGGTGAGTTTTAGTTTTATAATCTCACTATCTAAAACACACCACACCAAGATTATTATCCCTAAAAATAATAATGGCGATTACACGACCCTCATCCACCATACTACCCCCGATCATCACGGCCGGCAGCTCAGCTTCAAAGGTGGACATAAAATGTCGATCACAACAACTCTGTGACTCGTGCTCGATCTTTCGACCTTCCCGTGTTCCGAGGCCATACCTCTGAGTATGCAAGGCTCGCCAATCAAACATCGAAGACCCTGCGCGTGCAACATGGCTTACACCCACTGTATGCGAACGACGAGATGTGTGACACCCGATCATCACGGCCTGCCTCATAACATAGAACTTTCTTGGTGGTGCGCAACGAGGGAGAACACAATTTTGGTATTTGTTAGGGATCATCCTATTTATGATGCTACCGTTGTATATCTAGTATATAAGCAATCAATAGGATGCACACACAACAGCACACAATAATGATGCAATGAAGTGCGATGTGACATGGTCGATGCGCCTGGACCTTCATGGCGCCATGTGCCTGGCCCCCGGCGCCCCGGCATAGCTCCGAGTCTACGGAACCCTCCAATGCCTCCGACAGTACGAGTAATATCAAAACTTACCGTAACCATGTCACATAAAATAACGCCTCTGCAAAACAAAGTTAGACGCCTCTAGCTTTATTTAGATTTGCAAATTTTACGTGGCATATAGGCTTATTCGTAAGAGAATCGCTTCCCTACCTACGAACTTTGTACCACAACGTCGATCGTATAATTGCATGTTTAAGCATCCCTTTCGGGCCCTCCATTGAAAATGCTCTGCCGACTAGAGAGAGAGAAACAGACACCCGCCAGCCACAGATACGGTGCAAGCCGTATGTCAGTAGTGGAACCAGTCTCGCGTAAGCGTACGCGTAAAGTCGGTCCGGGCCGCTTCATCAACTCAATACCGAAGGCATGCACTCGCAAGTGCATGCTAGAGGGTAGCAAATATAAGAAAGACGCCCTCATTCAACATGAGTTCTAACCGTACCAGCAGTACTATGCATAGATCGGCTCTGATACCACTGAAGGGGTTACGGTGCAGAAAACAATAGTTTTTCTAGCGAACGAAACCCTAACTAGCCAGGATCTATCTATCTAGTACATGCGATAACGGTGGCGGAACGGGTTACATTACCTCCATGTAGACCGATAGCGGGGATTACGCTCCCGCACAAGCGTTGACGATGAAGTCGTACGTAGCGGACCTCGAGGTCGCGGAGAACTTGCCGCGATGACGAAGACGATAACGCTAGGGTGTCGACGATGATCTGCGTCGACGGGCGTCGGGCGGAAGAAGGCAGAGCGCCAGCACCAGAGGTGGTTTGCCGGCGGCAGAGGGGAGGGGGGCGTGGCGGCTGCAGGGGCGAGATGACGTCGCCCAGGCTACTCAAAAGGAGTTACCTCCGAGCACTCACAAACATACAGAGTTTAGCGACAACCCCCGGTCATTCAGATCCAGCTGAAATCGCAGGGGTAGATCTTATCTGGAATCCCGCAGAGCAACGACGCTCTGCGGTATAGCTTAGGTGGAGAGAGGGGGCAAAACGGGCGGAGAAACAGCTCAGCCGGCCTGCATACAATTAATTGTATTTTCCAATCCATTAATCCAATTAATATGCCTTGCTATATAAATTGGGAAGGAGGTGTGGAAACCCCTTGGCTCCCCCATGTGGGACTAAAGGAGGAGAGGGGAGGGGGGGTTCGGCCGAACCCCCCTTGGGCTTCTCCTAGTCCAACTCGGACTAGGAGGCCCAAGCCTCCCTTTCCTTGTGGGGTGCGGCTCCCCCCTCTTGGGCCCTCTTAGGGCCCATGTAGGTGGGAGCCCCCTTTTTCTTTATTTAATTAATATTAAATTAATATAAAAATCCCATTAATTCATAATTAATATATTTATATATAATTCAATATCCCAAGACTCCGAAACTATTTCGGAACCACCCGAACAACTTTCGGACATTCCTGGAACCATTCCATACTTCCCTGGAACTCCTTCCGGACCACCGGAACTCTTTCCGGATCATTTCTCTGTCTCCAACAAATTCCTATAAAATTCCAGAACCTATCTCCTGGCGTCGCTAAGACCTTAAGTTTGTTACGCTACGGTTCGAGAACACTCCAGACATGGTCGAGACACTCCGCTCACCAATGATCGTCAGGGATACCTGGAAGTATATGACGACCCCTGTGCATTCCACGAATATCGTCATTGAACCATAAATATGACATTCATTCCCTTTGTCTCTATGATACTACCTTGTCCGAGATATGATCGTAGACACACCAATGTCTTTGTTGTATCTCGTTACCGACGAAGGTTATTAACTCGTCCGCGATATTACATCTCCATGACCTAGTCATAAACTGCGCAGCTATATAGATGCAATATCACCGAGTGGGCCCAGAGTATCTATCCATTACAAGAATGAACAAATCCCGCTCTTGATCCTTACGTCTTGATGCTCTTTCGGAATACCCAAGATGGACACCGTTATTGTCATGCTATATAAGACACAACGTTTGATGCTCTCAAAGCACCCCTACGAAGCATTAATAAGTACGGTCTCACGGTCTAAGGAATAAGCTATCATATTCTTATCTATTGCAAATGACAAACATCGTAATACGATCTTATTGCAATACTTTGCGTATGTCCATCACCTTATTCAACTAACAAGATGACCCCATTGTCAACCGACGTCATTGTCCTTGATCAGGAATCTCGATCAACTGTTGCCGAATGGACTAGCTCATATAGAGGCTCGCTAGGGACCTGGTTGTCTATGTATCACACGTGTATTAATAATTCCGATTAATACAGTTATAGCATAATACACAAACCTATTGTAAACTTATAAGATAATGCAATAAATACTACTTATTTATTTGCCTCTAGGGCATATCTCCTTCAGCTCTCATGTTGGCAGTTAAGGAAGAGCATTATTTCCAAAAATACTCCATTGTACTTTACTTCATCGAAATCTTTCAGTTATACAATCTCCGGGCCCTCAACAAAGCTATCTTGAGTTCCTATTGTCTGTAAGTGATATCTATTCCTGTAATTTAATGCTTTATTTAGCTCTACTCGTTCATTGTCTGTGATAATCCTCTCTATAATATTTTGTGGGCTTTATTACACAGAATGAAGATGCTCGAATGCAAGAAAATCAACCACATTGGGTTCATTGACCCCTCTATAATGCATGAAGATAACATAATTGATCCAAGACTTAACAAGGATACACCGAGGAATTTGCTAATGTTTTTCAAGCGACAAGCTTGCAAAAAAAATATATTATGGCCTTACAACTTCAAGTGAGTGTTACTGCTTATTACACATTCTATTTTTCTCACCCGATGTTAAGTTTAATTGATGAGTTATGCATGACTATTTATAATGTGACTCGTTAAGAAGATGCACTAAACAATACAAGACCTGTTTTGATTTGGTGACAAGGTACTATCTTTTCTTATCGCCTCTTTCGTTCATTTCCTAATATCAAAGAATTTATGACTCATTCATTCATTTCCTTGTCATGCAGTATTTGGAAAATGTTCCCCGCGGAACATCCGAACAGTGGATGGTCAGAGAAACTGCTATGGCGTACTAACCACAAGTAGTACTATAACTAGTCCCATGCACCATTATCATACTTTAGTATTATTTGATTAAATTATATTCTTCTATAGACTTGCCTTAAACGGTCAATAGGGACTGATCTATGTGGATTGTACGTTTGCGGGTACATGCACACTGTGGTCAACGAGAGTTTGAACAGCAGAAAAAGTATTTAAGTACGTAAAGCTCTAGTGTTAACATTATTTGTGTACCATCAATCGTGATGAGTTTTATTCATTTCATATCTCATGTATTTATCGTGATATCATTTTTTTAAAGTTGGCAAGAAAGCGCAACGAGTTACCAATAAAGACCCGCTTCAGGGCAATTGCAGAGGAGTTGGCGGGATTTTACCTCGCCCATGTCATACCGGAGACCGGAGAGTATCACTATTTTACCACTGGTGGTGCGGACATGTAATAGTGATCTCTATGTAACAAAGTACTTCTAAGTATCTGGAACCGGGAAAAATCTTCATGTTCCACGCGTACTTAATTGTGTATGTGTTATCAACACATGATTTTCATGTAATTGTATATATGCATGATACAACTTTATCTAGCTTCGTATAATAATTTATACGTATTTTTCGCGCATCGAAGCCGTAGCATCCGAAACCCCTACCCCGACGCATCGACGTGGTACCATCCGAAATCCCCTACCATCACGCATCGACGTGGTACCATCCGAAAGCCCTACCCAGAAAACCGATCGAAATAAAAAAACAAAACCCTGAAATAAAAAAACAAAACCTTGAAATGTAAAAAAAACCAAACCCTAGTCCCGGTTCGTAACACAAACCGGGACTAAAGGGTTCGCCCCCGCACGCCCTGCCACCTCCACGTGCGGAGCACTAATTGATGAGGGGCTGCGGTCCCGATTCGTATTGAACCAAGACCAAAGGGTGGGGGGCTCTAGTCCCGGCCAGACAGTCCCGGTTGCTACACCGGGACTATATCCCCTCTGGAACCGGGACTAGTGCCCCTTTTTCCACTAGTGTTGTTACCATCCGAATTAACTTATATTTACATGTTGGATGCTTGATTCATATAAGAATACACTAGATCAACAACACAAGACAATTAAGTGTCCCAACGCTTCACTACAGGATGTCATTTCCTACAGCGACTTGCCTATATAATGTAATTTGACTTTGATGACTCGATAAACGAAAATGTTGTGTGTGTTCGACTGTATAGAGACTATATATTTTTTGGATTTTGCAGCAAATCAAGGATGAAGTTGGTTTCGAGAACATGGCGTGAAGTGTGCTATGCTATATATGTGTGAGAACATATATAAAATAAAATCCTTCATCAGTGGTGAGTGGTGTGTTGTGACGTAGTACTGCTGCACTGATCATATGGCACCTCGAGGGGCCTCCAAACTTCATTACTTTCTCCCTCGAGATAAAATTTGTTTTGATAGGCAACTTGTAAGGAACCAAGATGCGCGAGGCTTACTTAAAAGGATAACAAGAGAGTTATGATAATATGATTCTCGTTTTACTAGAATAAAGGACAATTTCACGATCTTCACCTACAAAGAGGCTAATTTTGAAACAAAATTATATCTCACCAGTTCTTGAATTACGCAGACGCTTGTTGTTGTTGAAGCAAAATAACCAAGGGGAGAAATAAAGAATATAATTTCACAAAATTTTTAAGGTGCACATCCAAAAAATATTTAAATTTTATATGTCATTAAGCCTAGGTTACAAGAAGTACTCCCTCCGTTCAAAATAATATGATACATCTTCTTTTTAATAAAAAAATTAGACACTTATTTTTAGACGGAGTGAGTAGTATAATATGACCACCAGCTAATCAGTAAAATAAGATATATGAGCGTCATGATAAGCATCGTCACAAGTCACAACTCTAATAATTATTTTAGAAAATACTATGTCTAATGGTCGAATTGGCCTATGGAACTCATTAACAGTTTGTACGTCAGAGATAGAAGGTCCATTGCAAGGGTTATCATTTGTGGTTTCTGAGCAGTTAGGGATGAAAAAGAGATTACTCACTTTGTCCTAGTTTATAGGGAATAATTTGTAAAACTTTTAGCCTTAGATGCTAATTGGTTTGAGCTAAGAACCAGCATGCATTGGTGGTAGAGTTAACCGACCACTAGTTGAGAAACAATTAATGCAATTGCGCCTAAGAGACGGAGTTGTAGGAGAAATTGTTTTTAAGATTATGCCGTACAAATCAGGACAAAGGGAGTACTAGAAACATTGAAACATTTAGGATGGAGAATTTTATTTACAAAATTAAATTAGCTTCGCTAAATCTTCTTCGTACACCAATGTTAGCCACTCGTGTGCTGGAATTTTAGTGTACATGGGCCAGCCTAACTAAAATCCGAAATTCCCATGATCCATTAATAAATGGTTAGTTGAGTGTATGTGACTAATGTTTAGTCCCATACTACTAGTGGAGAGTGAGCTGCACCACTTTATATAGTGGGATGTTCTAGTACCAATATGAGCTAGTAAGAATAAGAGAAGGTGAAGGGTGCCACACGCGTGCTCCTCCTCCTCGCTCGCCTCGCCTCGCCTCGTCACGACATGTCACGACACGCCGCGGGTTGCGGGAATCTCGCTGAGCCGAGCTTATATTTTTGCAGTCCGGGAAAATTAATGAGTCATTGATTAGTAATTAACGGATCTTGCCGTTTCTGATTCCTCTGGGATCATGGGGCGTTACCGACTCGATCGTGACATACAGCACACGTTCTACCCGACTCGCACTATATATATAGCCCGGGGCAAACCCTAACCGCTACCACGAGATACATGGTCTCACACCGTTCCAGAACATTGTGCCGCCGTCTACCAAGCCTTCTCCATCCCGTCTTCCGGCGTGCACCGGTTGAAGGGACAGTAGGCCTCCGGAACCCCGCCTCTTGTGATCCTGTACGGGAGAGGGGCCATCAGGTTTTTGGGGAGCGCACTCGCGCGACTACTGGCTTCGAGTTCTTCCCCAACGACGACTTCTTCCCCGACATCGCCAACCTCTTCATCAACGACATGGGCGATGTCACGGGAAACTCCAGTGGTGCGACTGCCGCTGCACCGTACGTATTCTTGATCTTCCTATATGATGTTTTGCTAGAGTTCTTACTTATAGTATATACTCTAGATTGCATCTATTTATCTACTGTTTGCGTAGATCACATGATTAGTATAATTTGTATTATTCTAGTCATGAATTGTTCACTGTTATTGGGAATTAAATTATATGCTAAATCGCCTAATTATTCAACAATCCAAAAACCTGATTATAGGCAATTTGCACCTGCTTGCTTTATCGCGTCAACGAGGCCGTTCTCCTTTAAAGGGGTTATGTATAAGCGGTGGCGCATGAGAGCAGTGTTATGGTTTCAGAACATGTACTGCTATGCTGCTACCAAAGGCAAGCCTGATGGCGAGCTTGACCCTGCACAGCAGGAGTCCTTCGAGAGGCTCAACAACATGTTTAAGAGTGCCCTTTTGAGTATTCTTGGTGATTCCATTGTGGACTCGTATATGTCGTTTTCCAACGGCAAGGACATGTGGGATGCGCTCGAGGCCAAGTTTGGGGTCTCGGACGCTGGCAGCGAGTTGTATGTCATGAAAACTTTCTATGACTACAAGATGACTGATGAGCGCCATGTTGTTCAACAGGCTCATGAGATACAGTCACTCGCTAAGGAACTTGAGCACTTTAAGTGTATCTTACCGGACAAGTTTGTCGCCGGTGGCATTATCGCCAAGCTTCCACCTTCGTGGAGCAACTTTGCTACCTCTCTGAAACACAAGAGATAAGAGTTTCCGTTTCGGATCTCATTGGGTCGCTTGATGTTGAAGAAAAGGCGAGAACGAAGGATACACGTGCTCGAATTACCGAGGCTGGTTCTAGTGCCCATATGGTACAAAAGAAGAATTACCAGCCGCCCCACAAGCCCAACTTTAACAAGAACAACTCTCGGGGTAAGGGCAAGCCTGATGGAAAGTTCAAGCCATCACAGCCTACCAACTTCAAGAAGAAGAACAACAATAAACCGAGGAAAGGATCATGCCATGTTTGCGGTGATCCAAGTCACTGGGCACCTCACTGTCCCAACCGCCATGAGCTGCGCGAATCTGGGAACAATGCAGGAATGCCAATGTTGTGATTGGCGATACTGAGATGAAGGATTCAGGGTACGGTATATTTCCAACCATCTTTTCAGTTTGTCATTCTCCTGAATGGTTGATTGACATTGGCGCCAATGTACATGTTTGTGCTGATGCCTCGATGTTTTCTTCTTACCAGGTCACAGGGACTTCCCCCGTGCTGATGGAAAATGGGTCACATGCTTTTGTTCGTGGTGTTGGTACGGTCGATCTGAAATTTACTTCTAGGAAGACCGTGCACCTCAAGAACGTTCATCATGTGCCCGCCATCAATAAAAATCTTGTCAGTGGATCGCTACTGTGTCGAGATGGTTTTAAGTTGGTTTTCGAGTCCAATAAAGTTGTAATATCTAAGTATGGACAATTTGTTGGAAAAGGCTATGAGTGTGGAGTCTTGTTCCGCCTATCTTTGTCGGATATTTGCACCAAAGTTATTAATCATATTTTCCATGAAGTTGAATCTAATATTTGGCATTCTCGACTTTGTCATATTAACTTTGGTAGCATGACGCGGGTAGCTAATTTGGATTTAATTCCGAAATTCACTAATGTCAAAGGTTCCAAGTGTCAAGTGTGCGTTCAAGCTAAACAACCCCGCAAGTCCCATAAAGCTGCGAAGGCAAGAGACTTGGCACCACTGGAACTTATACATTCAGATCTCTGTGAGATGAATGGCGTGTTGACAAAAGGCGGAAAGAAATATTTCATGACAAAAGATGAAGCTTTAAACTTCTTCAAAAACTATAAAGCTGAAGCAGAGAACCAACTTGATCTAAAAATAAAACGGCTAAGGTCTGATCATGGTGGAGAGTACTTTTCCAATGAGTTTGATTCTTTTTGTACGGAACATGGTATAATCCATGAGAGGACGCCTCCCTATTCACCTCAGTCAAATGGGGCAGCCGAAAGAAAGAACCGAACTCTAACTGATTTGGTTAACGCCGTGTTAGACACTTTGGGTCTCTCCAAGATATGGTGGGGGGAGGCGCTATTGACAGCTTGTCATTTCCTAAACCGAGTTCCCGCAAAGAAAAAATATGTTTCTCCATTTGAGGAATGGGAAAGGAAAAAATTGAGACTCTCTTACTTACGTACTTGGGGTTGTTTGGCGAAAGTCAATATTCCAATTCCCAAGAAGCGCAAGGTAGGACCAAAAACCGTGGACTGTGTTCTTCTGGGCTATGCTTTTCATAGCATTGGCTATAGATTTTTTTATAATCAAATCTGAGGTACCCGACATGCATGTTGGTACGATTATAGAATCGAATGATGCGACTTTCTTTGAGGACATTTTTCCCATGAAGGGTATGTCTAGCTCATCAAATCAGGCTATACCTAATACATCTAGTCAGGAATTAGTTGAGATTTCTGATCCTACCATTCCGATAGAATACACTGATAATCCAATGGAGGATGACAATGAAGCTCCTATTAGGAGCAAGAGACAGAGGACTGCTAAGTCCTTTGGTGATGATTTCATTGTGTATCTTGTGGATGACACCCCCAGTACCATTTCAGAAGCTTATGCATCTCTTGATGCTGACTACTGGAAGGAGGCTGTCCGTAGTGAGATGGATTCCATCTTAGCTAACAGAACCTGGGAAGTTACTGATCGTCCTTATGGGTGCAAATCTGTAGGATGTAAGTGGGTGTTCAAGAAAAAGCTTAGGCCTGGTGGTACTATTGAGAAATACAAGGCGCGGCTTGTGGCCAAGGGTTATACCCAGAAAGAAGGAGAAGACTTCTTTGATACTTACTCACCTGTGGCTAGACTGACCACGATTCAGGTGCTACTTTCATTGGCTGCCTCGCATCGTCTTCTTGTTCATCAAATGGACGTTAAGACAGTTTTACTAAATGGAGAGTTAGACGAGGAAATTTATATGGATCGGCCTGATGGTTTTGTAGTACCGGGTCAGGAAGCAAAGGTGTGCAATTTATTGAAGTCTTTATATGGCCTTAAGAAAGCTCCTAAGCAGTGGCATGAGAAGTTTGAAAGAACTATAACCGCTGCAGGTTTCGTTGTTAACGAATCCGATAAGTGTGTATACTATCTCCATAGTAGGGGCGAGGGAGTTATTCTATGTCTATATTTGGAACCAATCTTGATTTAATCAAGGAGGTTAAGGATTCCTTATCTCACTATTTTGAGATGAAGGATCTTGGAGTAGCTGATGTATTCTTAAACATCAAGCTGCTGAGAGATGGTGATGGTGGGATTACACTGCTTCAATCCCACTATGTGGAAAAGATCTTGAGTCGCTTAGGGTATGACGACTGCAAGCCTTCTCCGACACCATATGATCCCAGTGTGTTGATTCGAAAGAATCAGGGCATTGCTAGAGATCAACTGAGATATTCTCAGATCATTGGCTCGCTTATGTATTTGGCTTGTGCCACGAGGCCTGACATCTCTTTTGCTGTAAGCAAGTTGAGCCGGTTTGTTTCCAACCCGGGAGATGATCATTGGCATGCGCTTGAGAGAGTTATGCGCTATTTAAAAGGCACTGCGAGCTATGGAATTCACTATTCTGGTTATCCTAGAGTACTGGAAGGTTATAGTGATTCCAATTGGATATCTGATGCTGATGAGATTAAGGCCACGAGTGGTTATGTGTTTACACTCGGTGGTGGAGCTGTTTCCTGGAAGTCTTGCAAGCAGACCATCTTAACGAGGTCAACTATGGAAGCAGAACTCACAGCATTAGACACACCCACTGTTGAAGCAGAATGGCTTCGAGAGCTTTTGATGGACTTACCTGTGGTTGAAAAACCCATACCCGCTATCCTTATGAACTGTGATAATCAAACTGTGATAGTTAAGATTAAAAGTTCTAAGGATAATTTGAAGTCATCAAGGCATGTGAAAGGAGATTAAAATCTGTCAGAAAATTGAAGAACTCCGGAGTTATTGCGTTGGATTATATCCAAACATCTAAGAACTTGGCAGATCCTTTCACAAAGGGTTTATCACGTAATGTGATAGATAATGCATCGAGAGAGATGGGTTTGAGACCCACCGTATGAGTTGTCAACAGTGGTAACCTACTCTATGTGATCGGAGATCCCGTGAATTAGAAGTGGGAGACAAGCTGTTGGTCGGCTGGGAGGAGAGTATCCTTACATTTTACGATCCCACTCAGCAAAGATGCAATACTCTCCTGATCTGCATGGCATGTTGATATTTATCTTAATTTGTTCCAAGCGGCTTACTTTTATAAGCGGAGATGTTATCCTGCAGAGCATCTCTTGAGGAATACACCCATATGAGTCTGACTGTTAAACGTCGCAGTCTATGAGAGTCGGGTGCTCTTTAGTAAACTCATGAAAGCTCTTGGAGTATGACGTATAAGCTCCACACCGCGGGGAAGCCTTGCGGTAGCCTAGTATCGGTCCAGGGCTTGTGTGAAATTAGGTCGCAGCAAACTTGTAGTTCAAGGCATAGTCCACTATTCAAGTTGTGGTCTAACGTAGCATAAGTTTCTAAGTGGAGTTCAACTTAACAGTCTCCAGTAAACACCGGTATATAAAACAATGTTTTGGAACAAATGTGATATAATGTGCCAATGAGACTTTGTGGGGGATTGCTGAAATTTTAGTGTACATGGTCCAGCCCAACTAAAATCCGAAATTCCCATGGCCATTAATAAATGGTTGGTTTAGTGTACGTGACTAATGTTTAGTCCCATACTGCTAGTGGAGAGTGAGATGCACCACTTTATATAGTGGGATGTTCTAGTACCAATATGAGCTAGTGAGAATAAGAGAAGATGAAGGGTGCTACACGTGCGCTCCTCCTCCTCGCCTCGTCACGACACGTCACGACGCGCCGCGGGTAGCGGGAATCTCGCCGAGCCGAGGTTATATTTTTGCAGTCCGGTAAAATTAATGAGTCATTGATTAGTAATTAACGGACGCGTTAATTATCTTACCGTTTCCGATTCCTCTGGGATCGTGGGGCGTTACCGACTCGATCGCGACTTACAGCCCACGTTCTACCCGACTCGCACTATATATACAGCCCGGGGCAAACCCTAACCGCTACCACGAGATACATGGTCTCACACCGTTCCAGAACATTGCGCCGCCGTCTATCAAGCCTTCTCCATTCCGTCTTTCGGCGTGCACCGGTTGAAGGGACAGTAGGCCTCCGGAACCCCGCCTCTTGTGATCCTGTACGGGAGACGGGCGATCATGTTTTTGGGGAGCGCACTCGCGCGACTACTGGCTTCGAGTTCTTCCCCAACGACGACTTCTTCCCCGACATCGTCAGACTCTTGATCGACAACATGGGTGATGACACGGGAAACTCCAGTGGTGCGACTGCCGCTGCACCGTACATATTCTTGATCTTCCTATATGATGTTTTGTTAGAGTTCTTACTTATAGTATATACTCTAGATTACGTCTGTTTATCTACTGTTTGTGTAGATCATATGATTAGTATAATTTGTATTATTCTAGTCATGAATATTCATTGTTATTGGGAATTAAATTATATGCTAATTCACCTAATTATTCAACATCATGCACCGCAAAGCGCCTGTGCCCACGGATAGAGTCGCAATACGACAATTGTTGCCTCTGCGTGGTGGTGGTGCATACGGCTTTTATATTAATAAACAACACAAACGTAGCCTCTACACAAAAGTTATTGCCTTCATCTGAGATGCATGGATATGGTTGGTTATAGATAGTTTAAACTATATATATACATTGCTATGTAAAGGCACGCTTGCTCCATTGGGATAGCTTGATTGATCACATACCGTAAAGATTGCGTGCATGTTCCTGAGATAATGCTAATTTCTGAGCTGTGCCAGCTGCCAAGCAATTGCAATAGCCAATGTGAGCGACAAAACTAAGATGATATAGTGATATATGGATAAAAAGGGATGGATATATGCGATAGACATATATGCAGGGGATATATATTGCGATCTCGGATCGCAGCATCACATCTGTACTGTATGTAAACTGTAAGCTGTCGACCCAACAAGGTAAATGATGAGCAGTTTGAAGAGAAAAAAGTGAGATTAACCTCGTCTAGCTACTTGCATTTGGCCTACCTACTTTATCTTTTCTGATCTGTATGCATCAACTTCTTTTAGAACCACAAATGGAATGGATTGTTAGATAAGATCGAGCAAGGTATCTAGCCCCAGCCTAAGGCGTGGCTTCTTTGGTGCCACACTGTGAGCATACATGAGAGGTCTATTCTTATCCATGTTGCAAGGTCTCGATTCCAAATGCATGTGGCATGATCACTTTAGTTCTAAATTTCATACCATTTTTTCCTTAGTTTTGTTCCATTTTTTTTCTCTTGGAATCAAATTGAATTCGTACCCTGTACAGGTGATGTCTAGTCGACCGATGATATTGATGGTAAAGCGGTATCTATATACTGTCATGTCCATGTGTGTCGTACGATCGATTCTTGTTTCTAATCTCCGCATCTACTTTCCATTGGACGTCGCTATAGTAGGTTTTGATGTTTCACATTTGTCTTAATTTGCCTCATACTTTTACATATAGTAAATTTATTTTGCAAAACTATACTTAACCTATCTCCGAAATAACATTTGATACCCTATTCTGATATAAGAGAAGCACATGGACTAACTGAAGAATTAACAGATTAATGCAAATATCGTTAAAGTCTTAACGAGGACAACTTTATACAGAATTATTCATCAGATTTTCATAAAGTTGCTTCTCGGTTTAATTAATTATAGGAAGATATGTTTTCCCTTATGCATATAGATATAAATGTGCAACTAGAAATAACAGTTTGCAATATAATTAATCTGTCTAATCTAAATAAACAATTGACATATATCAGCATCCAATGCTGTCATATGTGGCCCAGAACATGAAAAAAAGATGGAGGGATCTTTCATGCTTTTGTGGGATTCCATATTTTTCTGGTGGTTGCCATCAAAGATATTCCCACTAAATCTTGTTACCCTTCATCTAGTATGCATGCATGTATGTTTCTTTAACAAATAAACATATGCATATCACAATGTAATTAAAATATAACAAGCATGTTTTGTTCATTAGGAAACATATAACACCCAAATGGGAGCGCCCTCTATTACACGTTTAACGGGGAGATTGGTTTTACCTGGGCTGGAATAAACCTGTAGGATGGATTAATTCACTGTGATGGGCATGAATAAAGCGAGCACAATTCATCTATGACTTCTGTAATGGCTAAACTGATATGGAAAGATAAATGTAGTTTAATACAAATCTATGTTTTGATGGTTAATTACTACTTAAAAAGGTTTATGTTTCTCACAAACGTTCGATACAGCTAACGAGAAAAGGCTTTTCTTAGGAAACTATATCATCTAACATTTGATCAGTTTAAGCCACACTCTTAAGTAACTTGTAAATACTCTGGTATCTGTCAAAGAAGGACCGTACGTGTGGAGGTGGAAGAAAGAAAAACCGAGGCAGAGATCAGAGTTCATGTTGAGGCTCTATTTTTCGGTATTGTTTTCTTGCTCGGAAGAAAGGGAAGGGCTGTACTGGGATATAGAGGCTCTATTTTTCGTAATGAGAAAGGAGCCGGGAAACCTTTGCTCCCTGAGTATGTAAATGGAAGCTTGTTGCATAGGCTGCCAATGCTACTAACACTCATAAGACAAGAAGAAGGAATAGAAATGATAGAGATGTCCCAGGTGGTCACACTGAGCGTGCTATACACACGTCGCGGATTCTTATATGCCCCCACCATTACAGGGACTCTCTCTTCCTCTCTCCCATCTGCTATAAAAGGACGGCTTCGCACCCAACACTAACAGATCACACAAGACACACAACCACAGAGCCTCACACCACACTTACCCCGCTCTAAACTACACTAGCTTTTTGAATAGCTAGCTCCTTCCACAAACCACACGGAAGATGGAGAGGGTGACGAGGCTGTCGGCGGAGAAGGCGGTGGTGATCTTCACGGGAGGCAACGAGTGCCCGATGAGCCACACGGTGACGACCCTCTTCTCCGGCCTCGGCGTGGGCGCGGCGGTGCACGAGCTGGACAAGGACCCCCGCGGCCGCGACATGGAGCGCGACCTAGCACGCCGCCTCGGCCGCTCATCGCCCATCCCGGCCGTGTTCATCGGCGGCAAGCTCGTCGGATCCACCGACAAGGTTATGTCGCTGCACCTCGGCGGCAAGCTCGTGCCAATGCTCAAGGCCGCCGGGGCCATCTGGCTCTGAGCTCGCATGCATGAGAACAGCGTCGAGTTATTTCCCGTTAGTAAATTTTGCACCTGGCATGCATGCTTGCATGCGCGCGTATAGACGCTTGGTTTTGCACTTGGCCAAGTCCTCGCATGAGTACGTACGTATAGTATCCGAAGAAGACGGGAGCACGGCGTGTTTTGGCCACTAGTGATCCGTACGGAATCATAAAATCTACATATCTTTGAATGAAAAGTGGACTGTGTTTCCCTGTCCACCACATTTTCAGTTACTACTTTACAGGAATTGCCTCGTATTTCCAAATCCACGATCTTGGAACTTGACTTTTTGACTATTATGTGGGACTTGGTTTACAATATATATATGCACCTGCAGATTGTAGGTCTAATGATGCCTAACCTTTTGTGTATGGAACTAAAAATAGCGAATTCAATCTCTCATTCTTCATTGTATTAGCACCGTGTGCGCCGTGAGTCCAGTAATTATTTGCAGGGGAGGCTGAAAATTGACTACGACTAACAAAATGACTACTTTTATAGAAAAAAAGTCAATATATAAGACCTAAAATTATTTAAGACAAAATATCAAGAATTTTCAGGTTAAAGCATATGGATCACACACTAGAGAACAAAACCAGTAAACAAAAATGTACCAGCTCGATCCATGTACTAAGTGGTTACCTGCTTGTGTTCCTTTATATGACAACTAGCAAGGCGGCCCTCGCAAATGCGAGGCCATCATATTTAGTTTTCTTGAATATGTTTATGAAGCAAATTTGTGTTTCAAAGATACTGGAAGGATTGGAATCTAAATCACAACATTCTTTAACTCCCATAAAAATGTTAAGGTAGTTAAAAGAAATGTATGCATGTAGGGAATCTTATAATTTTTGGCAGAGTAGTTATTCTGACATTTTGAAAAAAATACCATGTCATATATCATCGAAGATCTTTTTACTTTTAACTTTAGGTAGTGAGAATTTACTATATATTTTACCCTCTTCTCGCCGCCGCTCATTTTCCATTGTAGTCTCTTGGATGCATTGTTTCGTCATCCAACAATGAATATGTGCACTTGTATGGCACATAGTTCCATGAGCATGGATAAATTAAACAAAATACTTGGATTGTATGTAATTTTAGTATTTTAATCATTCGTCATTTTACTTCCAGTTTACTTGAACTCATCTAAAAAATAATATTTTCAACTATGACACCAAACTCTAGCCAACAGGTTATCGATCCTTGCAGCATCGCTCTAGATCAATATTCTATTCACATGAGATCAAAAGGGAAAATAATAAAAACCTAGATTGCGATGAAACTTACAATTAAATCTTAAAGAACTAAAAACCATTACCAACACAAAAGATATTTGTTATATCATAAAAAATACAGACAACCTTGCGAGAAAAGATTTTTATGAAAATCTAACGACCACAAGTTTTCATTTCAAATTTAGTCTTGTTTGTAGTGAATAGGTCCTAAGATTTTCAGTCACATGAAGAAAACAATCTCAATAGAAAAATCGATAAAATCCTTTTGATTTTTTAAATGAAAGTCCGCATATTTGCTACCTTGTTAGTGAATTGTTCTCATGACAATTCAATATGTTGGCTGCTTTGCTACTTCAAAACTAACCTCTATGTACTTCTTGTCCTTGATCTCTTTTTTTAGTTGACACGAAATATGCATGCATGGTACTATGTAGTGCACATCAAGCACGAATCCCATTGAGAATTCAAATATTGTTCACGTATTTTTCCCAAAACTAACTCATTAGGTATGGTATTGTACTAAGGTGGAATTTTGATCATACATAATTTTCTACGTACGTATATTTTCTCCCTACAATATAATTGTTAAAATAAGCATATAATATCAAATTCGACCAAATTTTACTAAGATGGTAATTTGAAGAAATTAATGAAACTCTTTAGTAGACTGATATCCCAATAAGTAACCAACATGTACAATTTATGACGCAGTTTCATACTACCACGACTTTATTCATCAATTAGAAAATTAATCCTTAAACCAACTTGTGCGGCACCTTGATACAATATAAACTCATTTATCGAATGAATATGGAATAATTAAATCTGTTTAAATATTATTCAGATTGTATTCATTTCGTATTCGGGGAGGCATTGAAACACTCGTAGCATGTATGCCCTGGTTCAATATTCTTAGCACATATATCCCACTGATTTAATATTCAAACTATAATGGTACTCTTGTTGTCCCCTGACATGCATATACACAAAGCTAAATCCGTATCAATTAGCTAATTTGAGTTTATCAGTCAAACCATAATGGTACTCTTGTTGTTCCCTGACACGCATATACACAAAGCTAAATCTGTATCAGTTAGCTAATTTGAGTTTTTTCCTGATAATCTCTAAGATTAGAGTTTCTATGGCGAATTATTAATCTGAATATATTGGGTGTATGAATAGATTTTTATTAATAAATATGGAATGTCAGGAATAAATGAATAGTTCAAATAGTGGATGATGTGAATACTTTGCAGGTACGGATAGACTAATTTAATGCATGTACCCAGAAGAAGTGAGTCTAACTCACTTGGTTAGGGAAGTGGATGTACAACCCAGCCACTCAGGTTCAAGTTCTCACGGATGCAAATTTGGGTTTTTATCTTTTAAAAATAAAAAACCTGTTGTAGGGGTTTCCCCTACCGCATTCCTTACAAAAAAGACATCTCATATTGTAACTGTAGAGAGGCAGAATCTTCAAGTTAACTGACAAGAGTATATGTTCCGAGGAGAAACAAACTATGGTCCCTATATGATTACATGTAAAATTTAATGAACAAAGAATAAATATTGTGTCGCGTGAAAAACTGGTGATACAAATGTCTTTTTTAGTGCGCTAGGTTACTTCTCAATATTCATAAACCAACATAATAAGTGTCGCGGTTTTTAACCAATCTTTGTTCAAAACTACGACACGTATCTTGTATCGGAGCGTGTAATATTTTATTCTTTATCGTAAGAGTATATGTCCCAATGGGAGAAATACAACCTATTTGGATTAGTGTGATAACCAAATTTATATTGATCACCTTTTTTACACGTGACACTTAGATGGTCTTACATATCGCACAAGTGGTTTTCCTTTTTCGGAAATTCTGGTCCCATCTAGTTTCCATTTATTTGACAAATTTCGTGTGATAGGAATGTATGCTCTTTTGATATAGCACGCATGGAAAGGATATCAACAAAAGTTATATTTATTATTTTCTCTAAATTTGGAAACTACGTTATGAAATCGTGCTCAAGTTATCTTGCTCGTCTTCTATTAAATCTCAACCATAAATATTAGATCTAACTGTTAAAATTAATTTAGGTGATGTGGCTTAAGTGTGGCGTCTCTATTTAACACCCCTGTATTAGGCTTTTATTTTATAATAGACTAGAGCCGGTAGAGTATCAAACGGAGGTAGAACTTAGCAATCGAGCCTACTCACCCGACTCGGTCCACCCGTATGCGAGGTTTGGGGCTCCTATGAGACGTGGTAGGTAGGCAATCTCCGACTATGCGTTTTTCATCCCACTCGCTCTATCAACATAAGTAAATGTGCATAAAAAAACACGACTGCTCATTAAAATCTCTATGCGCTAATACATGGAAAGATCAAATAAAGAGTACCGATTGGATAAATGAACAATGTGACATCTATTCAAGAATAGGGTCAATTGCGCCGGCTTAGTGCTTTATTTCTATCTATGTTCTAATTCACAAGCTTTTATTGTGATCTCCTGACTCCCTAACTCTCGTGCTTTCTTTTCGAGCAGTAAGTATTTCGTGGGGCCTTAAAGAGGAAATGGGAAATCAGGACAAATTTGTTGCTCCATCAAAATATGTAAAAGATCATAGTCGCACTTACAAGCCGAGTATTCTACCATTGAGTTAGCAACCCATATAAAAATAAGGACTAACAAACATGTACTAGCATCTCTGTCCCAGTTCGTCAGATCGATCGATTGTAATTCTCGTTTATATTAAGTTGTTTTATATTATTCGATGTTTTTAGTGCTAATCCTTCTAAAAAACACATGAAAGAAAAATGGGTCGAGTGTGTCCATTCTTTGCACTGTTGCATCCCGGTACCATTCCCCGTAGTATGCTTTTAGTTTTTATAGGGAAATTCTCCCTAGCTAACCAAATGCCAAAAGACCAAGCTAGCAAAAGCAAAACGAAAGCCCCAAAAAGGAAAAGGGCCACCTCTCAGCCCAATTAGAAGCATCAATCGGAGATCAGAATTGCTATGCGTCCGACGCTTGCTGTCCGATAGTTGTCCGACACGACCATCTGACGGACCAGCCTGATTAGCCTAAAGAAATCAAAGGGTCATTGGAAACTGTCGGACAAGCGTCGGACGAAAATCGTCGGACGCCTAGCAGCATTGATCGGAGATAACCATTCGTTCGTCTTCCTGGAGCGTACGAGGACAGAATCTTTGGAGCTCCTCTAATGGCGGTATATAGGATGAACTCTTCCCGCTGTAGTGCTTCCTGTGGGGCCTTCGATTCTGGGGCCCGGGGCGGCCGCCCCCCCCCCCCCCCCCATGAGGGCTGGCCCTCGGAGGCCCGGGGCGGCCGCCCCCCCCCCCCCCCCCCCCCCCCCATGAGGGCCGGCCCTCGGAGGCCCGAGGAGCGCAGCGGGGCGAGGAGAAGCTCGACTCCGGAGCAGAGAAAGGATGCTCGGCGATAGAAGAGGACATGGTCATGGTGAGTGCAGGGCAGGCCAAACCTGTTAAAGCCCGCCAATTGGACTCGCCTATGCGCTGCCTAACATTATTACGGTCATATATGTAATACCTATATGGTGGATGTTTTATTTATAGTTGATATTTGAGATTGTAAGTGTTTTGAGTATGAGATGTATGGTTAGTGCATATTGTGTACCCTGTTTTTTATTATTTGTTTTGATCAAGCATGTTTGAAAGAGCGTGTGAGGGGAATGTGTGCATAATTAGTTGGAGTACGTGTGGTGGTGAATAGGTAGAGACAGTCAAAAACTTGTGAACCACTTGGGTCTTTTCCTTAGTTAGTTATCTCACTACGGATAGAGATAATAAACATGGAATTGGAATCTTAAGGACCATGCAAGATATACGTGCCTAGAGCTAGTGTGATCTTATTCTAACTTCGAGTCATGGACTTAAGGCTATACTCTGATTTATTTTTTAATTCTAGATTACTTGGAGTGTTCCTTTCTAGAGAAGTATAAGTGAGATGATTAGTTAAATAACATCTTTATGTTAGGATGTGATGCCCATATAAATGATATCTTAAACTCAAATACATTGCACCAATATTATGTCATTCTCTATGTCCACCACGCTTTTCAGAGAGAGTGCATAAGTGAACCCAACAACCCCTGTCTATTTTAATCATAAGTAAACACTTTCCTACGCATTTAGATCACCTTTTATTTTCAACCATAAAAAATCCGAAAATATGAAAACACTTTTACTTCTTGCATTGATAAACCAGAACCCAAAAACACATTCATATACCATTTTATTATAATTACCTAGTATAGTTTACTTTTATTATTGTTTTTAATTTTGTTGCATTTTATTTTTAGTTCTATTTACACCTTGTGCTTAACAACCACACGGTGGAGTTGGGGGCACAAGACAAAATATATCCTTTTTGTAGGTTGCCCGAAGAAGGAAGTAAAGAGATATTCTTCCCGCACAATTCCCTGAGAGTTCAATAATACCCTCGAGTCACCCTCGTGGGGAAAACGTAAGTGCTAGAACACTCTCCTCTTTAAGTCCCAATGAGAAGGCGTGTCACTGCCATTAGCTTTCCTCTCAGGCTGACACCCACGGGTGAAATTGTACAGCTCCCTATCTCGTTGATGAGGTTGTTTTAAGGCTAAGCCCAGGCAAGCAAACATGCCCAAAACACATTTCCAGAGGCTGCATGGGCTAACCATGGGCAACCAAACACGCCCTAAGTGTCCGACGGGAACACCTACTTTACCCCAAGAAGGCAGCACCCAAGGCACCCACACCACAAAGACCCATTGGGACCGGACACGAAATATGTCGCATCGGCATCCTAAGTGTCCGACCCAATCCTTGAGCGGGCGACCAACTTGACGTCCTGCTCGGGGATGCTGAACACAACACTTAGACATACATAAATAACTTGGCTCACGGACAAGCAGATCCCACATGGTATCAACACACTATTTGTTTTCCGGATTCTTTGTTTGTATCTTTTAGACACAGTTAGTAATAAGGGGTGGTCGACGGCGTGCGACGGAGAGCGCCTTTGTCAATCTCTCCGAGCAGAGAGCGGGCGTGCATGCTATGATGCCGGTAAGCACAATCGAACCCTCGATATTACAGTTTAGTTCTTTGTGTATGGAGTAGATCTTTAAGCCATGATGTACTTTGAGCATGTTGGCGATAGCGCGATTACCACCCGTTGGGAACACCAAGAGCAAGAAGATGTTGTATAGATGATAAGTTTTTTATCTCAATTTTGAAACCAAGGTTTATCGAACCAGTAGAACTTAAAACGCTTCAACTTGGTGTCAACCCACTTTAGCGCTAGCAGATTGACGTGGACCTAGACCCAACACAGACACTCAACTTTGGCCAAATGTTTCAAGAAGGTTGTCAAGCTTGTTGTTTTGCCAAACACAATGGGGTTAACTCCTATAGTGTGGAAAACAATTATAAAAATGAAAATGGAGAGCGAGAAAATGATAATTAAAAAAAATGAAATACGTTGTCAACAATATTAAATGAATGGACTGGGGGCATAGTTTAACTAGTGGTGTCTCTCTATAAAAAGGTAAATATGTTGGGTAAACAAATTACCGTTAGGCAATTAACAAATTGTGAAAGCATGATTATGTCAAGATAATGTTCGTTGTAATATTTATTTAGGAATTATGTCAAAATACATATACCGTTATTCAATTACATCTATGACTAATAATCCACCGTAGTATCGATGTCGAGTTGGTTACCGAAAAATATTAAGTTGTAAGAAACAAATTATTGCATTAAGCTTAGTACGTAATTAAGCAATGATTATAAACATAATGCAATACCCATCGTTGTGTTACCCTTAGTAGTAACAACACACCCTCATTCTTAGACATTTCTGTCACTTGAGCCTAGAATCAAAAATGAGGAGGAACCTACTATCTAGATGCAAATAATTGCTTGGCCAAGGTAACCACATGGATCAGAGAGCATGCAAGATCATATATAAAACATGTATATGATAATATGAAGATAAAAAAACTGAACATAATATCACAATTCATCGGATCTCAGTAAACACAACATCTAGCATTACATGATAGTGATCTTGATCATGTCAGGAAGCTCACAAGATCTAATAAACATGGTAAAACAAGGAGAAGAGACAACCATCTAACTACAACTATATATGGTTCGTAGTCCAAGAATAAACTACTCATACATCATTCCGGAGGCAGGTATGGTGATGAAGGAGGCTCTGGTGATGATCTCGCCTCCGGTAGGGTGTCGGGAAGAGTTTCAGAACCCTCTGGATATAGGGTTTGACTTGGCGTCGGCCTCGGGTGTACTTTTTTGGTAAAGATTGGTTACCCCGATGGTTTCGATGATGAGGGAATATATATTGGCGAAATGGCGGAGCCAGTGGAGCCCTAGGACTCCTGGGCGACCCCACGGTGCATGTACTAGGTGGTCCCTCTGGCCGCCTCGGCCATGTGTGCCTTTTTTTTACTTCGTCTTCATCTCGGTGAAAAACTGGTCCTCATGAAATTTAATGATTTTTAGAGAATATTTTCTTAACAGCTTTTCTGAAACAAAAGGCCGTAAAAATCGGGAACTGGTATTAGGCATCTTGTTAATGTGTTAATTTCAGAAAATGTTAGCATTATATAGAACAAGCGTGAAACAATCAAAAATTACAGAAATGTTTTGTATCAACATTGCCAAATTTAATTCATCAAGAACGTAAATGATAACCAATAATTTTTAAGTTGGGCCACAAAATCGGGATGATAAAAATTGATGCGGGTAACAAATAGTTCCTTAGACAATGAGTGTCATATGTTCATGTATGATCCATTGGATGCTTTGGTGGTGCGGTGGAGATACATTATATTTGTTTCTTCCATCAGAAAGTTGATAGCCAGCTATAGTCGGCCCGTAGGCGAGCTCATAGCCCCATACAAAGAAGTCAATCTTCGGGCCTATGCAAAGAGTAGTGTGGAAAGGGCCAGCTTTCCCCGAACATCTCTCTGTTTTGTTTATAGGGAAACATCTCTCTGTTTTGTAGTAGAACTCCTATAAAAGGTAAGACTGGCGAAGTATTAGACGTGCAGTTTTAGTGCACAAGATGGTTCTAATGAGAAACCATGGACACAAAAGCTTATGTTTCCTAGATAGACCATCTTTACTTTGCATAAAATTGGAAAAAAAGTGAAGCACAATTTGATCCCCAATTAGGGATTAACTTGCCCCTTTTCTATAAAACAATTTAGGGATTAACTGATCTCACACAACTTGCACCTTGTTAATTAGTGGCATGTCGTGGACTTTAACTTGACTAGCATCATCCAAGCATAGGTCTTCCCCTAATTCTAAATAAAAGTCATCTAATTTAAAACGGAGAGAGTAGTATTGTTTTATCTTTAGCACTCCAGAGCAGGTTCTATTTATTATTCAGGTTCTATTTATCAGTCTTGGCCTGATTAGGCAAATATTGAATTAGGTTGAACACAGATGTACATTACCATGTGTACTGAAGGAAAAACATTACCGTGAAGTTCCACATGTCAAACCCGCATGTTGTAAAATGCAAAATATTTTCAGCTCACAATATGAAGAGAAGCGAGGGAGGAAGTAGAACTGGACTTGCATTACCTGTGTAGACTTGTCGCCTGTCGTTGGGTCTACAATCAAAACTCTGTGTAATTATGTCTCACCCTTCTATCTTATTAATATAATGACACGCGATGTTCGCGCGTGTTCTTGCAATGCGGCTGAATCGGAACCTTCTATGCCAGCATATGAAGTGGTCCGTAGGTGCCAAAAACAGGACATGTGAGGTGGTAGCTATACTATCATTTTGTTCGCAAGGAACATGCGACCACGCAATCAACAATACCTAAACTTGGAGACCATGTGAGTTGGAATTTTGGAAGTGCTTCTGGGCCATGCATGTCATCTATCTCCGTGAACGAACGAACTGGTTCCGGTTTTTCTTTTCCTTTATATAAGAGATCAGGATTCAGGAGCAACTGGATGATGTTCAACTATATTCTTCAGATACCTGAAGCAGGCCATGTGAATCATGATGGATTGAATAGAGAATCAATGCAAATCAGCTACCAAGCAATTATATGGCGTCTCTGGTCTACACGACACGTACGCAGTCATCTCATATTCATGTTAGTAGTAATCCAAGTCACCTTGATAGAAGAACCAGGATTCATCAACTTGCAAGTACAACAGTGCTTTTGTTTTGATCCCGAAGAAAGGGGAGCCAGAAGAATTAAAGGACTTCCGACCAATTAGCCTTTGCAATGTGTTATATAAAGTGGTGTCTAAATGTATGGTTAACCGGCTTCGACCCATATTGCAGGATATTATCTCTCCGGAACAGAGTGCGTTTATCCCCGGGAGACTAATCACGGATAATGCATTCATAGCTTTTGAGTGCATCCATGCTATCAAAACTGGATCAGCGGAGAAGCAAAAATACTGTGCGTATAAACTTGATATGGCAAAGGCTTATGACAGGGTAGATTGGTGCTTTCTTGAAGGTGTCATGGTAAAGTTGGGCTTTAATAACATCTGGATAAAATGGGTGATGTCCTGTGTTACTACTGTTCGGTACTCTGTGCGCTTCAATGGACATATGTTGGATTCATTCAGGCCTACTCGTGGATTACGGCAAGGTGATCCTTTATCCCCGTACTTATTTCTTTTCATTGCTGATGGTTTATCCAGTCTGATCCAGGACAGTATTTCTCGAGGAGTGCTACACGACTTTAGGGTTTGCCGGAACGCCCCCGGAATTTCTCACCTGTTATTTGCGGATGATAGTCTTCTTTTCTTCAAAAGCAACCCCCAACAAGCTTCGGTTGTCAAAGAAATTCTAGACTGCTACGAGCAATGTACAGGACAACTTATGAGCTTAGGAAAGTGCTCTATTTTGTTTGGGGACAGATGCTCCGATACGGATCAGCAGGCAATAGGAGGTATTCTCCGGTACGAAACGGTAAGCTTTGAGAAAAAATACCTAGGCCTCCCGGTGCCTGATGGATGTATGAAAAAAGGGAGTTTTCAACCAATAAAAGAGAAATATCATAAAAGAGCTAACGACTGGAATGAAAAATATATGTCAAGCAGTGCAAAGGAAACCCTTATCAAGGCAGTGCTTCAAGCTATTCAAACCTACGCCATGGGGGTGTTTAAATTTCCGGTTGGTGTTACCGAAGAACTAGAGAAGATAATCCGAGATTTTTGGTGGGGCGATGAGGAAGACAGGAGGCGGATGCACTGGCTCTCTTGGGAGAAACTAGTGAAACCTAAGGGATACGGTGGGATGGGCTTCCGTGACCTCCGAATTTTTAACCAAGCTTTGTTAGCAAGACAAGCTTGGCGGCTGATTCAGTTTCCCGACAGTTTATGCGCGAGAGTATTGAAGGCTAGATACTATCCGGCAGGGCATCTGTTGGATACAGCCTTTATTCAAAATGTTTCGGCATCATGGCAAGGAGTAATGCATGGGCTGGAGTTGTTAAAAAAGGGCGCAATATGGCGTGTGGGATCGGGTCAACATATCAAATTATGGCGCGATAACTGGATACCTCGAGACGATGCTCTTAAGCTGAATGGGATGCGTACACAAACCCGGTTAAAAAGGGTGTCAGACCTAATAAACCCTGCTACTCATGCTTGGGATGAAGGACTGATAAGGAGGATTTGTCAGAGTCGCGATGCGGAGGCCATCATGTAGATTAAATTGCCCGCTCGGGCGTGTGATGATTTTGTTGCTTGGCACTTCGAAAAAAGTGGAATTTTCTCGGTCCGCAGTGCTTACCGGCTGGGAACTCAACAACAGCTGCTTGAATCTAGCCGAGGGCAAAGTAGTTCGGAACCAAATGGTGACAGGCGGATATGGAACTTAATCTGGAAATGCCCAGTCCCTCCAAAGCTGAGTGTGTTTGCCTGGAGACTGGCTACTAATTCGCTGGCGGTTATGTCTAATGTCAGCAGGAGAATCCCCTCGGTTTTACCAAACTGCACCATTTGTGGGTGCCCTGTGGAAGACAGCCATCACGCCGTGGTCGACTGCACTCTGGCAAGAGCTCTACGTGGAGGGCTGAGATCACAATGGACTCTACCAACAGAAGATAAGCTGCGTAAGTCTGGGGAGGATTGGTTTCTAATCCTGTTATCTAATTGCACAGGTGACATGAGGGTGCGCTTGATATTTTTGATGTGGAGGGCTTGGCATCATCGCAATAACGTGGTTCATGGAGATGGCAAGGCGTCAGTGTCGGCATCAATTACATACCTGATTAACTACCTAGAGTCTTTGGCTCCTCCTGGACTGCAGTTTCTGGACGTAAAGGGTAAGGCGCCGGTGTACCCTACGACCACACCCCCGGTCGTTCCTCTGGAGAGAACCTCGGACTGGAGTGCACCAGAGATGGGAATGCTGAAAGTTAATGTTGATGCTGGGTGGGATACTACAACTAACCGAGCTGGGGTAGGAGTGATAATTCGTGATGAGGATGCAAGGCCTATACTTGCTAAATGGAAGCATATAACCTGCTGTGCAAGTGCCCTAGAAGCTGAATTACTAGTGTGCCTAGAGGGACTGATCCAGGTGGAGAGTTTTCACCAACGTCCGCTGATTATTGAGACGGATTGTGTCGCCGCCGTACATGCTATTCAGGGGACACAGGAGGACCGGTCAGCTAGCTGGCTTGTGATAAAGGAAATCAAGGAAAGACTTAGTATCATGGAGCATGTGTGCTTCCGGAAAATAGCTAGGACTAGCAACGCTGCGGCTCATGGCTTAGCTCAACTAGGTAAGAGTGAGTATGAGGGGTGCCTTCGCGATGCAGTACCTCCCTGTGTGGTTGGTCTGCTCGCACAGGATTGTAAGAACTTTGTTACCTAATTGTTGGGTGTGGCCGCAGGTTTCAGACGCGCTCTTTTCCTTACCAGGGTACCTACGGGGACTGGAAGGTTTTTAATGAGGCGGCCTGCGTGCTTAATACAGTATCTTAAATTTCAAAAAAAAAAAGTACAACAGTGCTTTCTAGACGACGGTCTCCTATGGAGTCTGGTCTAGGTGGATTGTATGTTGACTTGTGCTAGTTTGGAGTTGTCGTCGTCCTTCCGAGATGTCCAGCATACGTCGATGTAACGCAGCATTGACGCTTAATTTGTGTCCTGTCTTTCATGGTTAGAGCATCTATAACAGCTGCCCTATTTTAGCCTCTTTGCTTTAAAAACCGTTTTTAAGACATGAGAGGGCAAAAAAGCTCTCCAACAGCTGCTCTATGTGATGCCCTATTTTGACCTTAAATTTTGCTCCTCTCTGCCCCATATTTGAGGCAGAGAGGACCTCCAACTATCATGGTGAAAGCATTCCACCCCCCCCCCCCCCCCCGACCCGCCTTTCCGGCTTACCGCCATCGCCATGGATTCAACCGCCGCCGCCGACCCCACCTTCCCAAATCGCCCCCGCCGACTGCACTGCTGCTGTGCCACTCCTCCGCCCCAGTTCCTCCCCGCACCCCGACCCCCTCTACTCCGCCTCCGTGCGGCCGAGCTCCTCCCCAATCACCATGGCCGCACTCAGGGGCAGGCCACCATGCCTACATCGGCGACCCGACGACCTCGAGGCGCAACACGGCGAGCCTCCATCCCTCGCCGACGGCGTCCACCACCACGTCGGCCACCACCGTGCCGGCCCGGCCCCACCCTACAACGAGGCGTCCTCAACCACCGTGCCCACGTCGCGCCGCCGCCCCTAACCACAGCGCCCACTTTCCTTCTGATCGATTGGAGCTGTGCGTGGATCGATTAGAGCAGGTCTCCCCCGTCCCCTTCAAAGCCGCGAGCTCGCCTTCGTCCCCGTGGCGCGTGGATCGATTTGCTTCCACTTCGTGGAGAGCCGCGAACTCTCCTCCGTCCCCTTCGGAGCAGGTCGGGGAGCTTCTTCCTCGTCCCCTTTGGTAAGGCTCTGCATCACGCGCCGCTCGCTTCCGTCCTCCTCGTCTCTCCTCCTCTCACCAACGATCTCCCTTGGTGAGCCGCTCACGCGCATGGACACGAGCGTGTGGACCTCCCCCTTGCTTCTGGACACACACACGAACGCACCAGCTTCCGATTGCACACCCCGAATTGGTCGTCGGCGTGCAAATCGTTGTCGTGTTTCCTCCGGCGAGAAAACTCTGAATTTTGTTGTCGAAATTCAGTTTCGACAGAGTTGCCCACATTACACAATATGTTTTACAATTCCAATCAATACAAAGTTTATATCTATTTTTATCAGTAAAGTGTAATGAACATTAATTTGTGTGCATATATCTATTTTTCATGTTTAAATATCATATTTATGTGCATATATCTATTTTTGTCTCTCAGGTGTCGAATTTACATGTCTTTTGGTATAGGATAGGGCAGCTGTTGGAGAGGTAGTGCCCTAAAATATGGCTACTGGAAGTGGAAAACTGCTACGTGCACTATATGTGCTAAAACACCATATAGGATAGGGCAACTGTTAGAAATGCTCTTAGAAGGTGGTAAACACAAGTCTTTGTCGTGTGCTTGTTTTAGGAGTGCCTTGTAAGCTGAAAGTTGTTATGTGGGCGGTGTTGTAGCCATTTTATGTCGTGGTATGTACCGATCATATTAGGCTTCTTCTTATATTTCTTTTTGAAACTGATACATCTTCTAGAACGTATTGTAGAGAAAAATAGTAAGATTATTGCTACATAACTGAAGTGATGTGATAGACTTGAGCCAACTTGTCAGTATCATTCTAAAATCATTTTCTCTGCAAAGTGCTTATAGAAAACAATACATGATGACTGCAAATAGTTGTGACATCGTTTGCTATTAGAAATGGGCACACTTATCATTTTGTGTATTCTATAAAGTAAGTTCTAGAAGAACCTGATTCAGCAGGTTAATGAGGTCATTAATTTCTTGGATATCTTAGAGAAGTTAAGGGTCTTGGATGAAGATGAAAATTTAATTAGACAGATCTTGAGAGAACATGTGTTGTTCTTGCTTAAAATCAAAATATTTATTGGAAGCAAAAGGGTAAAATCAAATGGGTAAAGCTTGGCAATGAAAACACAAAATTCTTTCACTCCAGAGACACAATTAGCTACAGACATAATTATATTGCAATGCTTCAGAACAGTGATGAGGCTGAAATTACTGATCATGATGGTAAAGCATCCATTCTCTGGAATGCCTTCAAGGAAAGGATGGGCAAATCTGACAATCCAGAAATGCATTTCGATCTCCAGAGCTCTTTGGGCACTAGCCATCAGGAGATGATGCAGGATCTTGAAGTACCCTTCACTGACAAGGAACTTGAGGATGTTGTAAATAATCTTCCCTCTGATAAAAGTCCAGGACCTGATGGCTTCAACAATGAATTCATGAAAAGCTGCTCGAACATCATTGGCCCAGATATTAAATGTTTAATGCATGATTTTTATAAAGGAACTATTTCCTTAGAGAGAATCAATGCTTCCTACATTACTCTTATCCCTAAAGTGGACTGCCCTCTGACCCCAAGTGACTTCAGACCAATCTCTCTGCTTAATGGGGTCCTTAAATTAGTGACAAAAATCCTGGCAAATAGATTACAAAAGATAATTCTGAAGTTGGTCCATAAGAATCAGTATGGCTTCCTGAAGAACAGATCAATCCAGGACTGTCTTGGTTGGGCATTCGAATACATCCACCAATGTCACCAGTCAAAAGAGGAAATTTTAATTATGAAACTTGATTTTGAGGAAGCCTTTGACAGAATTGAGCACTCTGCAATCATTGAGATCTTGAAGGCTAAAGGTTTTGGATGCAGATGGATCAAATGGATTGAGTTAATCCTTGGTTCTGGCACTTCTTCAGTGTTGTTGAATGGAATCCCTGGCAAAAAGTTTCATTGCAAAAGAGGTGTCACGCAAGGTGACCCCCTGTCACCCCTGCTGTTTGTCCTTGTTGCTGACCTTCTGCAATCAGTTTTGAATAAAGCTTTGCAGCAGGGTATTCTTTCCAAGCCCTTGAATTGTGCAAACCTTGATTTTCCAGTGATCCAGTATATTGATGACACCTTAATTGTAATCAAGTCTAATGTTAATCAGCTGATGTGCTTAAAAGCTTCGTTACATACCTTTAATGAATCAACTGGGTTGACAGTCAATTTCAATAAAGCGTGTATGATCCCTATCAACATGGATGAAGAGAGATTGACTCATATTGCAAACACAATTCACTATAAGGAGACCATGTCGTTTACTTACCTGGGTCTTCCTTTGGGGCTTACCAAACCACCTATTGAATTCTTTATCCCAATGGTGACAAGAGTGCAAAGAAGGTTGTGTTCTGTTGCGGATTTCTTGGACTATAGTGGTAGACTCCAAATGGTCAAGTCTGTGCTTTCTTCCTTGCCTATATTCTTCCTCAGTAGTTTTGATGTCCCTGTGACAATCCTCAACCAAGTGGAGAAGTACTTTAGACATTGTTTGTGGAGAAAGAAGACTGTGGATGTGTAGAGTAAATGAACTGCTCTAATTACATGGAAAAAGGTTTGCAAACCCAAAAACCAGGGGGGACTAGGGGTGCTAAATTTAAGAATTCAAAACAAGGCTCTCCTACTCAAGAACATGCACAAATTTTACAATCACCTTGACATTCCTTGGGTGAATCTGGTTTGGGATACTTATTACACCAATGGCAGACTGCCTGGCACACAACTGGTGGGCTCCTTCTGGTGGAAGGCTCATTTAAATTTAATTGATAATTTTAAGGGTATGGCTAGAGGAAATGTGGGTGATGGGAAAAGCATTTTGTTCTGGTCTGACTTATGGCTGGACAGTTGTCTGCAAAACAAAATGCCACACCTCATTTCATACTCAAAAAATTTGGACAGTACAGTTCAACAAATGTGTGAGACTGAATTCCTGGGAGATTTGTTTCACCTACCTTTGTCACAACAGGCTTATGATGAGTTCTACATCTTGGAAGACATTTGTCAGGATACAAGGATGGAGATTGTTGTTGGAAAAACGGACTCCTGGAGCTATATTTAGGGAAATGATACCTTCACCTCACAAAAAGCTTACAAGTCTATGATTGGACACTACCCCACCCCACCACAGTTTGGATGGATCTGGAAATCACCTTGTCATGCAAAATACAAATTATTCTTCTGGTTGTTACTTCATGACAGACTAAACACAAGGAATATGTTGGCAAGAAAGCAAATGGTGCTACAGAGTTACAATTGCATAGTTTTACAATGTAACCAAGAAGAACTCTCATTCACCTATTTTGGAAATGCCCATTTGCAGAAAAATGTTGGGACTTTATTTGCCCAAATAGAACAAGAGGTCTATCTGTTTTGGAAGCATTTTCTTATCTTAAATGCAAGCTAAAATTGCCTTTCAGTATGGAAATCATGATTCTGGCGGCTTGGAGTATTTGGATTGTCAGAAACAATAAATTGTTTGAAGACCAAAGGCCCACCTTTGCTGCTTGGAAAGCTATATACCTTCTAGAACTTCATTGGCTAAGTTTTAGAATTAAGAGTAAATATAGCACTCAGTTTAATAGTTGGTTACAGACACAACATTAGAATCTTTTTGATGTTTTTTAACCCTTGTTAAGCCTTGTAAATAACTCTGTAAATTTGTGCGGCTCATGGAAAATGGAAAATTTCAGTGGGAGGCTTTCCCACTGTTTTGCTTCAAAAAAAAATCTAGATTGCACATGTCAGAGTCTTTTCAAATTGTTGTGCATACATAAATGTACATTTTAATGTTTAAAATAAGGAAGGGGGATTTAGTGTTAATGGGTGGACTGGGTTTTAATTTTTTTTACAAAAACGCCCCGCCAGTTCAAAACGAATTTCAATCAAGTCCATCGTCTCTTTCGTCCAGCGCAGAAGAACAACACGCGAGCTTGCCGGAGAGAGTGAGTCTGCGGCGGCTCCGCCCGCAGTTGGGAGGCTCCCTTGGAGGGCTCCTGTCGCCGGCCACTTCCTCTTCCCTTCGCGACCGCTTCCCCTTCACACGGCGACGCGAATCAGCAGGCGGCCACCGAGGGGAGTATTGCCGCTCCTGTTCCCGCTCTGGCCCCCTTGCCTTGTTCTCGTCCGCGTACTGGAGCCTCCGCTGCTCGCCTTGCTCCAGAATTCTGCCGGCCGTCATGCTCCTCCATCTCTGCTCGTCGGCCAAGCCTCCGCTGATCGTTGATACGTCCATTTTGCATCACTATTTTATATCATAATTTGCTGCTATTCATTGATAAATTTGGAGATGATACTTATGTTATTTCATCATTTTGCATGATTGATGATCATTGGGGGATGAACTCCGGAGTCTGAATTCTGCTGGAAAAAGCATCGTCAAGATACAATATTTGCGAAGACTAGAAGAACAAAATAAACATCTGGGAATTATTTTCCATTTATATGATGAAGGAGGCCAAATGGGGAGCCTGGGGTGGGGCCCACATGGCCCTCACCACCTCCTGGCACGACAGCCTTTCTGGCCGCGCGAGCAAGGGGTGAGGCCACCCTGGCCCGCCTCCTGGCGTACCCCTTCGCGTACTTCATCCCCCCGAAGACCTAAAAATCCTACGTTGACCAGAATCCATCTCCGCCGCCACCACGAGACGGAGAAGACAAAGAGAGAAAAGCTCTCCGACAGGCTGCGTTGCCGCCGGGGAAATTCCCTCCCGGAGGAGGGAAATCGTCGCCATCGTCGCCGTCATCGAGATGCACTCCATCACCATCTCCGCCACTGACGCCGTCATCTCCATCCATCCACTCCGTTCCCGCTGTAACATCCAGGGCTAAACTCCGTGTATTTGATAGGGGAAACTCTCACGGTGTTGATTACTATTGTTATTGATGCTATTGAGTGAAACCGTTGAATTAGGGTTTATGTTAAGATTAATATCCATCATTATATCCTCTCTGATCATGTTCCATATGATGTGTTGTGAGTAGTTCGTTGTGTTCTTGAGGACATGGAAGAAGTCTAGATGTTAGTAGTGAACTATGTTGAGTAATATTTGATGTTTTGATATTTAAGTTATGGTGCCATGTGAACGTCGACTACATGACACTTCACCTTTATGGGCCTAGGGGAATGCATCGTGACGAGGTTATACCAAACGGGTACATCTTGGTGTGGGTACCTGGTGCACGTAATGACTAAATCTCAATTGTCAATAGGCTGAAGAAGCCCAACAAGCAAAGCTCAAGCCGAAGACTTCTACCATAGATAGCATAGTCGGTAGTACTTTCCATAAATGTAATCCTAGTCGGTTATGACCCGAGACCTTTACCACTATATAAAGGACAGGAGGGCGACCGACCAAGGACACGCCCAACCAGAATCACCAAACCCTAGCAAGATCGACATCTTGATAGACCTCTGTACTCGCCGCATATACACAATCAATAACAGACAAGCAGGAGTAAGGGTTTTACCTCACTCGAGTGCCCCGAACCTGGTTAATTCCCACTTGTCAGCCGAAGAATCTACCAACACTACGCGTTCTCTACCTCATAACTCTTACCCTAGGCCAGTAACCATGGGTATTGATGGGGACATCCCTCGTCAATTGGCGCCGTCTGTGGAAACATGTAGTGTTGAATCTGTGGATTTTTCTGTCCAAATTTCAAACGGCAACTCGCCGACTTCTTCAAAGGGATGCACATCAACAGCAGCAGATCACATCCAGCACGTAGGCGATCACTCGCCAAAGGCAGCATCACCAGCCAGGATCAAGCCATACTCACCCGAAGCTCAGGAGATCTACTCCAATCTCAATTCAGGTTTTGATCTAACCATTGGGGAACATAACTTTTTTGTTGATCAGTTTGGTGTGCAGGATCTAGCCGAACAGATCGCAACTAAGCCACTCCAGGAGAAATCAACTGAGATCTCATATTCGGCAGACAAGGAGGATACCTCATCACAGCTCGATCTGATCCCGCCACCAAAATCCCCAACGGATTCGATGTCATCAGCAAATTCAACAAATTCATGGCAGATGAATTTCCCGAAGACGAAGGACAATCGGCTACCTCAGTCGATAATGTGGTTATATCAATGGCATCGACTGGAAGCGTAGGGGATACAACGTCACAGACCGATCCGATCTCATCTATAGCCGGATCTATTTCCACAAGGGAATTCAACAAGTTCATGATGCAAAACGAGATAGAAGAGTAAGTTCAATCAACTCTTCATACCAATCCAGTCGAAGATCATATGCAGATCGACTCCCGAGAAGAAAGCTTCCACCTCTCCGAGTATGACGAGCCTACAGAAGATAGCATACGTCTGACCGACTTCGCCAACCAGAGATCCAATCTCCACATCAGCCTTCCGTCGACTGCGAAGAACACATGCAACAAACAGAAAATGGCGAAGACAGCAAAAACAAAAACGCAAGCACATAGCGGGATAGCGACACCGAGGCGGCATATGAAGAACACTCAGACTACACATATCCTTATCACATACCCCAGCAAGTTTACGTGGCAACAGCTGCAGAAACATCAGCGAACGCAGCCAATCGCCAACCAGTCGAGTACCCCCGGATGGTCACTCTACCAGATGGTACAACCACGCTGGACATCTCGGCGGAAACAGCTGCGAAAGTAACAAAGGTTATTGAAGATGGCATAATGATGCCAGCGGACGCAACTCCATATGAGTTAGCAACATACAACTACTTCAACTGGCAGGAGTCCCAGCGCCTAAAGCAATACAGGGCAACACTCGAGGAACAAAGAAGGCAAGCAAGCATATCAAGTGCACGCAGACGACAGTTGTCTATCAGCTATGGAGGAACGGAAGGACGACGCAGATCCAGATTCGACAAGATCCCTGGAGACGAAAGGGCAGGAGTTACTCAAAATCTCGACAACTCGTTCCTAATGTTCGACTCAAGTGGCATACCCATCCCCAAAACAGCAGAAGGCGCCCTCATATCCATAGGGGCATACCTCCAAGCAAGAAAGCCACCAGCAGGTGACCCCGCTAAAGCAAGATACCTCCAGCAAATGTAGGCTCTAGAAATCGCAGCAAAGGAACTAGTGGATGGAGGAAGGCGAGGACGAAGCAGAAGTCACTCGCGAGGACGCCACAGTCGCAGCCTGCAGCGAAGTAGCGCCAGAAAGAATTCTAGTCGTCGCAGATCAAGAAGTCGTTCAAGAAGCAGGTCCAGGAGATCAGGCAGTCGCGAGTCACCGACAATCGCAACGCAGGACCATGTGGAGCACAATGTTTCACTCGGCAGATCCAAGAAACAAAGTTACCGAAATAGTTTGGCCTGCCAACCATGCCGAAGTTCAACTCAAAACAAGAACCCTCAGGCTTGCTAGAAGATTACAAACTGGCAGTCATATGCCAACGGGGAACAACAACAACGACACTACAATATCTATAGCTAATGCTTGAAGGAACAACACGTGACTGGCTCAAATCCTTACCCGAAGGAACCTACAACTCTTGGGACCACTTCAAGGAATACTTCATAAAGTATTTCGACCCTCTCTGCGAAAGGTCGAAAACATTCGAGGAATTAAGAGCGTGCCGACAAAAGACAGACGAAACACTCAGAGCATACATCAGAAGATGGACTTCCATCCGAAACTCTGTGGGCGCAATATCAGAAGACAGGGCTATGGACGCTTTCACAAATGGAGTATACAGAAAGGATTTCAGGGAAGCACTCGAACGACAAAAGCCAAAAAAACATGGCAGAACTCATGAAGCTAGCAACTGAATGGGCGGACGGCAAAGACGCAGTTCAAAGCAAAACCCCGCACCCACCGCAACGACATCGTGACCGATGAGACAGTCGAGGCCACCGCGATAGTCGAGTTTGCCGAGATAGAGACGACAAACAAAGAAGGCGCGACTATGATCACGGCAGCAAGACAAACTCAAATTCGTAGCAGTTGGATTCTCGCAGGACAATCGGAATCAAGGCGATAGAAAGCAAGATGACCGGCGAAGCAGTCGACAAGACGATCGTCGAGACATACAAAGTGATAACTACAGACGAGATAGACCAGTCGACAGACGCGACGACCGAGGTCGTGACCAGCGCGGGGGCTATTGAAGACAAGACTGGCAATGACGCTCAAAGTCAAGAGTCGAGAAATCATTTCAAGAAAAGATGGAGGACGAGTGCGAACTCCATATGTTCAAAGATCAGGCGACTGGACGGTTAACATCAAATCATACAATGGGAAGCTGCCGCGAATTCGGGAAAATGGCGATGGATTACATAAATCGGATGAGGAGAGAACAACCACAAGCTATCCCAGCGGCATACATAGCGCCTCCACAAACAGTCGCAGCATTACCGCCACTGCCACCACACGATGCAAATAACCAGATTGCAGGCGCCATACATCACATTCCACATAATGTGGACACTCAATATCCACAGCCAAAGGACAGATGTACATGATCCAGAAGGGATGCACCTCCAACAGACAAGAAAAGCGCCACACCAGAAATGTCGATATGACAGTATTAGCTCCAACCCCAGTAACAGAATTTTTGCGAGCGTCAGATATAACAATCGCTTTTGATCAGCAGGATCACCCGCCAGCCATCTATCGACCGGGACACGCCGCTCTAGTACTCGAAGGACAGATCGGAGGATATACTATGACCAAACTATTCATGGACAGAGGCAGTGGCGTCAACATAATATTCACAGACACGCTCCAAAGAATGAACAGGTCAGTCGAGAATCTTTCGAAATCTACAAATACCTTCCACGGTATTGTACCAGGCAAAGCCGTACGGCCAGAAGGGAAAATCCAACTCGATGTCACATTCGGAGATGCAACCTATTTTAGAAGCGAACTCATCGACTACGATGTCGTCGACTGGAAATCACAATACCACGCCATATTGGGACGACCGACATTCGCAAGGTTTATGGCAGTGCCGCACTATGCATACCTCAAGCTCAAAATGCCAGGTCCAAAAGGAGTCATCACAGTCAATGGAAGCTTCCAGAAATCAGATGACTGTGGCAGAGACTTTTGTAAAATCTCGGAGACATTCGGAACAGAGCAAACCTCAGACAGGACGCGAGTCGAAAGGGAAACGGCAACGGAGCCAGAGCGTAAGAAGCAGGCAACTACAACTGCGGCACATGAGGTAAACGCCATATGGACAGTCGAGCCTGCAGAAGAAGAAGGCACACGCGCCAAGCCATGGACAATGCACTTTGACGGGTCAAAAAACGGCAGAGGTACAGGCGCAGGTATGATACTCATAACACCGCACATGGAACGAATAAGCTATGTACTACATATAGACTTTCCGTCTCCATCAAAGGTCAAAGTCGACTACGAAGGCATGTTCCAAGGTATGCGACTAGCAAGAGCATCAGGAGCACAAAATATCATCATCCGGGGGAGCTCATGTATAATCACGCAAAACTCGGCAGGCGTGAGTAGGATGAGCATGGACAAGCTGGGCAGATATCAGGATTACTTCGATATGTGGCAAAGAAGATTTCACAGTTGTGAGCTACAGCACGTAGCGCACACACGTAACAAACAAACCAACATGCTAGCAAACATCGGAGCAGTAAAGACACAGATACCGCCAGGTGTTTTCTTTAGGCACATAAACCATAAATCAATCAGAAGGTGGCACTCGCAGGCTACTCGAGCAATAGAAGTCTTCAGACAGAAACCATACCAAAAGGATACCCCAAGCAAAACAAATCAGGCCACAATTGATAAGACAAGATCAATCATAAGCAGGATGACAAGTCCAAATCACATCACTACTAACTTCAGCCATGGAGTACCAAACTGTGTCATCATAAGTGGCAATCACAGGACGGAAGAGCAAGACGCAAAGGTTGCACTGCCACTCGAAGCTTTTACCGCCATGCACATCACACTATCATAAAAAGACTCATTCCACGGAGAACCCCAGATGTTTCGACTACGCGAACCAAAGAGATCGTACGAGAGGAAGTATAAGCCAAATATGCCACATCGCCAAGAGGAAGCATACAGCTCGAAGAATATGGCCAATTAGGTTCATCAATATTTAGCAAAAAACATCTAGTCGATGTACCAAAAACTCATGTATCAAAAAGACCAGCAGGTTCCAGACACGCTCTTTTCCTTACCAGGGTACCTAAGTGGGCTGGAAGGTTTTTAATGAGGCGGCTTGCTGGTCAACATTTATAAAGAAAAGAGATTATCCATACTTTCTACGCATAATTTATTGTCACAACGAAAAACGGCCACTCGATACACTCGGGGGCTGCACACATATCAAAATGCAAAAAACTGTCACTCGATACGCTCGGGGGCGGCACATCAAAGGACAAAACGCACAAAAGCAACCACTTGACACGCTCGGGGGCTGCGTATGTATCGAAGAACAAAATGCAAACAACTCAATGAACTTGAGAGCCACGCAAAAGAAAATATTCACTACACTTGGAGCCCACGCCTCAAAAGGAGATTACGAAGGAAGCACCTCGGAAACATGAGTAATGGACATCTATGATAAAGAAGGCATACAAACAAAACCCCACTCGCTATACTCAGGGGCTGAGTCTCTCTACTATACATACAGCACAAAACCTATATAGACAGAGGCTAAGCATCTTCGTCCTTACGGCAAGTTGGAGTCGATTAGTTGCTTACATGCCCGGCTTATCAACCTCTCAGCAGGAGAAAGAGTCTGCTCCATGTCTTTGCTCGACAGTCGAAGCTCCGACCGGGATGAAGAAGAAGAGGAACGCCCAGAGTCTTGACTCTTCATGTATGCGAACGCGGCGTTGGCTCCAAGCAAAATCCGACAGATCATAGCCTCTCGAATAGTTCATGAGCGCGGAACAAGTCGACCAGAGCATGGATCCTTCGAGGTTGGGGACCTTCCGGGAACAGGTAATGGTTCGCCCGCGTTGCCCGACAGCGCTCCAGCAAAATAGCACCACGCCACACTCGGTCCTTCAGAGTGGCAAGGATGTTGGCATGATATGTATCAAGCCAGAAATGTTGCGGACCGGTGACATCCGTTGGGGTAGCATCTGCCAAGCGCTCCGCCACGCGAGCAGCTTCAGCTTGGGAATCATCTACAAAAACTGCAGACAGAGCAAAGTGAAGAGACATTAGGCGCAACTCACACATACGCAAAAAGAAAAGTCGACACACTAAATACCTTCAAGTTGCATGTTCGAGTCCTCCATCTCATAAAGAACATGCTTCTCTCTCTGGGTAGAAAGAGAAGGCCTCCCTCGAAGAATCTCCATGTTAGTTCGAGCTGCTTTAAGCTCCTGCTCCAGTTGAACAACCCACTTCTTGACGTACTCAAGAACTCGGGCATCATTCCTCAGCTGTGCAGTCGAGCGGAACTCTCCTTCCGCAGGAACATCCTTCTGAGTGGTGGAGATGCTCGACTGGGACACAATCGCACAATCTCAGACAAGATACAAGTCAAAGCAAAAAGGAGGCACAAAAATACACAGCAAGGACCAACAGGAGCTCTATTTCCCAAAAGATATCATAAGTAGCAAAATATACATCCCAATTTAGGGCTTAAAACAAAAAGCTCTAGCAAATTCTGACTACGACTAGGTAGCAGGCTTAGACCCAGCTTTTTGGGCAGCAACAACGGCTGCTGAACGACGCTCCATAGTCGCAATGCTAGACTTAGCAAGGCTGGAGACGCGAGTGCTATATTTCTTGAGACTCGAAGGCCTCCCATCTGAATTCTTGTGAAAGTCAGACAGGACGGACTCATAGTCAGCATCCACGCCACGACTAAGGAGAAGCTTGAGGGTGGAGTCGGAACTACGTACCATCAGCTCCTACGCGTAGCCCTTCAAAGTCTTCGACTTAGGGCCTAGCTGCGGAGCAAATCACGCAACAGTCGACGGGGCCTCAGCCGAAGGCAGCACCTCCCTAAAAACAGCGCCAAGCGTCTGGACGGAGGTCTCCAGAGACTTCTTGGCATGTTGTATGGTCACCCCAACTTGGTCAATGGCTTGCTCGAGTGACAAAGCGTCACCTGCTACACCACTAGAGCTGGAAGAGGGAAAAGACCAACAACAAATCCTCACACAAAAAAGAATGCCATCCTCACCCGCAAGGGAATGTGCAAAGCCGAGCAGTCGCTTCACCTGCTCCCCCTCAGAAGCACGAAGAGCATCAAGCTCTTCCTTGGCAGTCGACTCATGGGAGAGGGTTTTCTCTACTTCAGCCAACCGGGATCCCAAAATATCAGGGAAGAACTCCGGTCACATGGAAGAATAAAGACAGCATGGGCAAGAAAAAATAGGGACTTATGGTTGAGTTGTTCTAGCTGAGAGCGAAGAACGGTTCGCTCCTCCTCCGACTGCGCAAAAGCCTCGCCAAAGGAAGCAAGGCTGCTTACGGTCGGCTACAAGCATAAAGCATACATCACACACACATGTCAAACACAACAACACTATGCTGACAGAAAGAAGAAGTCTTACATGATTCAGCTAGGAGGGCATGGAAGAAGATGAAGGCGCAGTAATCGAAGCAGCCGCGGTGGGCGTCGTGACTTCCGGCGCAGGAACGGAAGGTGGCGAAGGAGCAACTACCGCCTCCGCAGCAGGAGAGGAGGTGACAGTCGTGGCGCGGGCAGCTAAAGGATTGGCGGCCCGATCGTCGCTAGAGTATGAAAGATGTAGAGGAAGACATTCAGAGATTAAAACAGAGCAAACAATCGAAGTACGTACACACATTCATATGACAAAGAAATTACCTTCGCTCATATTTGTCGGAAGTGAGGTCAAAGTTGAATCGAGGCCCGCCGAAGCCAGATTGGCAAGTAGAAGGTGGTGGCGAGCCCTGGGCCAAGGATGGCACATCCCTCACAGGAGAAGAAGCACCGGAGTCCGCTGCCTCCTCACCTTCGCCCATGTGCACCAGATGGTGGCGCTTGAGAGTGGGCTCAATGGCCGTCTCAGCCTCGAGCTGCCCTACACCTTTTCCATCGACTTCAGATTTCTCCGAAAAAGAAGATTCAACCTCAGGCAGGGAGTCTATCGACTTCTCTCGCTCCTTCAGCACAGCCTTCTCTTCGACAGGCCCCGCTTCAGGAAGGGGAGGAAGTGAAGACTTCTTCGAATGCCCCTACACGAGACAAAGAAAAAGCAAAAGCAAGAGCAGATGAGAAGACGATAACAAAATCCAGTCGACAAAGAAGATGCAAGTAAAAGCAAAAAACTTACTTTAGGAAGGGGATTCTCCAAGCTAAAGGGAGTTGTGGCAAAAACATAGTCGATGGTGTCCTCAGCTTTATATCTGGTCACCGACTTCACAAGTGCGTCGAGCTCATTCGCCAACAGCTCCACGGCACTGACCCTGGTGGCATCATGTACCCGATCATACGTCCACATCAGGTGCGCACGTTGTTGGAGGGGACACACCCGGCGCTTCAGAAAGGTGTAGATCAGCTGAACACCGGTAACACCGGTGCTCAGCAACCTGTCGACCTTCTCCAGCAGCGGGGCAGCCTCGTGCTCTTTGGCTGGAGTAAGGGTGTGCTCCCAGGCCTTTGTCTTCTCAAGGCTGGCTTGACGTCCTGGTCCACGGGGACATAGAACCACCTGGTCCTCCACCCCTGAGCAGAGTCGACTGCCTTCAAAGAGAAGTATTTGCAGCCGCTCTTCACTTGGAAGCCGACCCCCCCCCCCCCCCGACTGGGTTCACCCGGTTGTTGCGGGCCATATGGCTCACTTGGAAGATGGACTTCCAAAGGGGCCAGCTAGGGGATACCCCCAAGAAGCACTCGCACATCACCGTAAAACAGGCAATGTGAAGAACGCCATTGCGGACCAGCTCATGGATTTGTATCCCATAGGCAAAAAGAAGACCGCGCACAAAATCGTACAGCGGAAAACCAAAGCCCCGAGGGAGAAATTCAGCAAAACACACCCGCTCACTGAGGAGTGGCGCGGGGGAGTTCTCCTTGCCCGGAGCACGGACGGCGAGCTCCGTCGCAGGTGGCAGCAGCTCCATCGGAGTATCAGCCTCTTCTCCGTCAGGATTGACGAAGTCCAGCCGCCGGACTCCTTCTTCAGCATGGGGGGAACGATGGCGGCACTCGCCTTCTTCCTCTTCTGGCCGGTGGCGGCAGTAGCAGCGGCAGAGGAGGCCGAGCTCTTTTTGGGAGCCATGGTGGGTGGTGAATGCGAAAGAAAGGTGGTGCGACAGCGCAAAGACAGATCGGCGACGGGAGCAAGAAAGAAGATGAAGCAGAAGGAGGCAAGAGGCAAATGGCAAGGTAAAACAATTCGCAGCGGAGATACTCGTACTTATTGTAAAAGATAGAAAGTTCATCGCAGCCGTCCAAGCAAAATTACCACGACGCGTGGCACATTCGAGGTTAATCGTCGTGAGCAACACCGCCCACTACGCGCGCAAAACGAGGAGATCATCACGTCTGCGAAAATCGCGCCACGTCAGGTCAAATCGGAACTGAACCGGCGTCCACAACGGTCAAAGAGTGGGACCCACTGTGTCACGTCCCATCAGAGTGCTATTCGCATGCCAAGGATGTCACGTATGACATCATTCCAGACGAACAAACGCAAAAAGGCTTCATACTACGACTGGCAAAAAGGAAAAGCTCCTTGCAACTCGAACACAAAGAATACAAAGCAAATGCAAAAAATGGTCGAGTGGGAAACTCCCATCGGAAGCAGGCAAAAAATAATCGACTAACAAAACGCAAATTGAGATTATCCTCTACTGCAAGCAATAAAGCACAATCTCGGGGGCTACTCCCATCGGGAGCACTGTCGTGCACCCGATAGAATCAAAAGCATCAAAAAACATAAAGAATTCCCGAGTAAAAATCAGTCGATAATACCTCAGATGTTGTATATGAGAAATACAAAGGTAAGACCCATCGATCAGTCGAGTAGGCCGAGGATCACTCCAGCAGTGTTTTAACCCTAGACATTTCCGTATCAACAGATATGATGAAAATCCTGGCGGACGCGCTGGGTAGCAAATTGAAACTGCAGAACAATATCAGTAAGTCCATCGACTGGCCTGAGGTGAGTTTGTCCTGTATGTTCCAGGTTCGAGCCCAAGGACTCGAAACCTGATTGAAATCTAGTACGGTTTTGCCCAAGTGCAGTTAACTGCTTTTGACTCATTGAATAATCCCAGGCCTACTCAGTCAAAATCCTTTGTCATAATTCATAAGTCAGAAAAAAGCAAAAAATATCATATCAAAAGCATAAAACATGAGACGTGCACTATGAAGTGAGTCCATGACTGATTCTCCGAATTAGCCAAGCACTCAGGGGCTAATGACGAGGTTATACCAAACGGATACCCCTTCGTGTGGGTACCTGGTGCACGTAATGACTAAAACCCAATTGTCAATAGGCTGAAGAAGTCCAACAAGCGAAGCTCAAGACGAAGACTTCTACCATAGATAGAATAGTCGGTAGTACTTTCCATAAATGTAGTCCTAGTCGGTTACGACCCGAGACCTGTACCACTATATAAAGGACAGGAGGGCGACTGACCAAGGACACGTCCAACCAGAATCACCAAACCCTAGCAAGATTGACATCTTGCTACACCTATGTACTCGCCGCATATACACAATCAATAACAGACAAGCAGGAGTAAGGGTTTTACCTCACTCAAGGGCCCCGAACCTGGGTAATTCCTGCTTGTCAGCCGACGAATCTACCAACACTACGCGTTCTCTACCTCATAACTCTTACCCTAGGCCAGTAACCATGGGTATTGATGGGGACATCCCTCGTCACATCGTGTACTCGGTTATCATTTGTGGGGTTACCGGAGTGACAGAAATCTAAACCCTCGTTGGTATTTCGATGCACGAGGGATCGCAGGATCTCAAAGTTTAAGGTTATGGTTAGATTTATCTGAATTACTTTCTTGTATTTGCGGATGCTTGCAAGGGGTATTGTAGCATCCCAATATTTTGGAATGTTTAAAAATCAATAAAAATTCAAAATTTTGTTTTACATTAAAAAAACATTAAAAGCATAAGAAAACCAGCCATAAAAGACTTCTAGCAATTTCCAATTTGTTTATTATTTTAATTAATCACTATTTTCATAAGTTGTTTCAAGTTAAACATTTTACTATCCATTGTTTTTCTTAAACTTCAATATATATTTTGACAAATGGTTTACAAAATTTCAAACCATTTTCTTATAATAAAAAGGTTTCTTAATAAGTATTTGATTTAACCACTTAGCCATAGCTATTCATAAATTAAAATAATATTTAAAAAAATTCTTAAAACTATTTAAAACATGGTATATTTGCCAAATGGTGTTGATTATTTACTTGAGTTCAAAAACCTGGTTTTAGTAAATTCAACCCTAGAGTTTATATCTTTGAAAACTATATATATATTTATAAGTATTAAATTATCTAAATAAGCATCTCATTAATTTAAATCATTTCATCAACTTTTAAAACATAAAATGAATTTCATGAATATTTCAACATAAGAAATGATTTAAAGACATAATGTTTTCCAATATATATTATGGCCTTTTCAAATGATTTATCATAATATAAAACTTCATGGTGCACAAAATATTTTGTATAAAAAATTGAATATATTATATTTTCCCTTTCAGTTCAAGTAGATATATTATGTTATTTATTATTACTAAAGCCTAAAATGTTTTAATATTGGAAAATGAGTTTAAATAACTTAAAGTTAAACATATTTGAATGAGGGTATCTTATAATTTTATTTAGTCAAAATTTCAAATTTGACATTAAGGTTCAAATTTGTATTAAACCAATATTTCAAATTTATTGATTTTAAAAAGTCTTCAAATCATGCCCACTAATGTTTTAAAACATAGATATGAATATTACAAATTTATAGAAATTTGTTTGACTTCATTTGGAATCTTAAATCAAAAGTTATTAAGAAAATAGAAAATCAGAAAAGGAAAAAGAAAAATCCCTGACAGGCGGGACCCACCTGTCAGGGGGTCGTCTTCAACCTCCAGCGATTTTCCGGCCGAAACTCTCTCTGATTCCCTTTCCAAAATTGGTCGCGAGGATTGCGCGATTGGTTTCCCCCTCGGCCCTCTATAAATCCCCCGCACCCTCCTCTCTCATTCCCCTCTCAAACCCTAGCTCATGGTGCCCCCAGGCTGCCGGAAAAGCTCGTCGGAGTTCATTCCCATCCGCCGTTGTGTTTCTTCCTTTCCCGGCGAAGTAAGCCACCCCCGAGCCCGAGACCTCCTCCATCCTCCTCCCCTCGTCCTTGCGCTTGTCCCTGACCACTTCTCCCAATTTTTCCGCAGCAAAATCGTCGAACTCGAGCACGTCCGAAGCTCGCCGACGCCCGAGGCACTCCGGCTGCTCCTCCACGCCGCACCGAGACGCGCCGCCGCACCTCTCCATGGTCTCCTCGAGGCCGGGGAGGCACCGTATCGACCGGAGCATGCACGCCCGAGCGGAGCGCCGCCGTCTGCCTCGTCTCTGGCGACCATCCGCGCCGCCCGGTGAGTTCAATCGCCCTCTGCCGTCCGATCTACTTTGTGCGGCTGAGATTAGATTTTGTTTGAACCGGTACAGTTAGATCTGGACCGTAGATCTAGATCTGGACGGCCCAGATCCAATCACTTAACCCAGTCAACATTGCACAGTCAGCAGCCACGTCAGATCCAGTCAGCGCCTAGTCAACAGATCTGGCACTTTTGCAGAAACATCCCTGCTTATTAAAATTGTTATAACTTTTTTATTCACACATATAAATTTGATAAATTTTATATATTTGGAAAGCCCTTGACATGTAGAATATTTTTGATCTGTTAGAATTCAAATTTGACTTAGTTTAAAATATTCAAATTTCAAATGGATGATTTGAGTATATTTATCATAACTTTAAATCTATAAATCCAAAAATTGCAAATAAAATTGTTTTAGAAATTTAGAATATGTGTTATATTATGCTTCTGTTAGAAAATAAGTTTTGAGGGTATAATAATCATACCCTTAATTTGAATAGTTTGACTATTTTTGACATAACTTTTGATAGAAAGATTATTTTTGAGTAAATCCAATTGCTATAAATTTATTTAAATCCTCACTGTCTATTAGTAGTGTTTATAAAATTTTATTATAAAAATTTAATCACAGAAAACTTTAATCTTGTATTATTCCTTTTATTATATTTTGCAAAAATAGAAATTAATTAAATTGCAATTCTAACTTTATGCATATTTATATAAAAAAATCCCAAAAGTTGTTATGATGCTTTCTTATTAAAAATTGCATTTCATGCATAGCATATTTTATTTTGTACTTATACTCCTCATAGGAAAACTTCTTCTTTATTTTCTCTAAGTAGGATTATCTTCAACATAGTTGTTTTGGTAAAATGTTCTACACTTTGGATTTTCAACATGGAGCTAGAAGGCCAATGAAGGAGTTAGAAGAAAAACCAAGAGGAAGTTCAAGAAGACCAACCCCCTTTATTTTCTAAGTCTTTCTCTTTTTCTTTTCTTCTTCTCTGAGACTTCATGATGACTAAGTTAATCCAAGACCAGCCTCGGTGATTCAAGAATCATCAAGTATGAAGATTTATCAAGCCTATCAAAAGTTCAATCAAGACATCATCAAGGAGAAAGCTACAAGGAAACAAACAGAAGATTCATGGAAGACCAACTACAACCTTGTTTCTATCTCTTCCTTCTTTCCTAATTTTGTCTTTCACTTTAGATATAAACAATTTTGATCATGTTATTATCATCTTTGAAGTATGTTGGATCTTAGCGGCATAGTGAGATGAAGCGGCCTGGAGACTAACCTTACATATCCACGTACATGAGACATGTTCCACAATCATAAGTGGTTGGTCGGGTGTCTGTCTCTCTCACTATAGTGAATATCCAATTTACAAAGAGTTGTTAATAATTGTTGCACATCATGACCAAGCCATTAGAGTGTTATTTTGTCCAACCTATGACCTTAGTCCTTAATCATTTTTATCAACATATTTGTCTTGCATTAATTTAGAAGATTTTCATGACATGACATGCATCTGTAGTCCTTAGAAATATTTTTCACGTCATGCATAAACATATTTTTCCTTGGAAGTTTTATGAAAATTGTTTGTTCATTTTCTATGTGTTTGTATGCGTTGTGTTGTGTTTTATGTTGATTGTTGTATTGTTGTTTATCTATATTGTTTAGACTGAACGGAGAGCCCCGAATTACGTTGAAAAGAGTTTGTGAGCAAAGGCATCATCCAAAGGCAAGTGGCACACGCATAAACTTCCTAGTATTTTTCTATGCATGAGTAGAGTATTTTTCTATAAGCATGTGTAGGATAGTATTGCTATGCAAGCCATGTTTAGATTCCCCTATTCCTGTGTCTAGTTACCTATATAATACTTAGTAGAAATATTGATGCTATGCAATTGATGAAAAGTTTTACAAATGTTAAGTGACTACTCAGGGCTGTGCTCGTGGTTGTCTTCGCCTAAGGTAGTTTCTACTATACTTAGGGCCGTGAGCATGGTGGTTTTCACCTGAGAGTACACATCCACTAAGTTAATGAATCACCTAGGTGGATTGGTTGAATGGTTTATGTTGAGTGACTACTCAGGGCAGTGCTCATGGTTGACTTCGCCTAAGGTAGTTTCTACTATACTTAGGGCCGTGAGCATGGTGGTTTTCACCTGAGAGTACACTTGTGGATTGCCACCCAGAAACAAAAGGATCTGAAGAACTCCGAGTGAAGATTGCTTCCAGTGCAGCCATTGCCAATGGGCTCTGGATTGATCAACTAAGTTGCGTGGACTCTCCCCGGCTTGACAAGCAGATGTAGAGTGTGTTAGGTGGAACGGGTCAAGACAGAGTGGGAGGGAAAATGCTTCTGAAAGATCTCGTCTCATTCTTCTCCTTTTCCTTATCACTATAAGAGTGTAAAGGATAGTTTGGGCTGAATGGGTACAATGGAGAACATGCACAACCTCTACAGAGTGTACAACTAAGTACTTAGCCGTGTCCCCGGTACGGACAATTTGAGCAGCTGATCAAGGACGTTAACGGAGGATTCCACCATTCCAATTTCTAAGATAAAACTTGATGGGTAAACAAGGGTAGAATGAGTCCGTGGATTTCATGCGACGGATGTCTCGAATAGAAGAAAAGTGTTTTCCAAAGAGTTAGGAAAAATTGGCTTTATGCAAAATAGCCTTAAACTCCACCAGCCAAATATGCATATAGGTTATTAGAGTTATTCCACTAAGTGTCCACCATAGTGTCACTTGCCAGGCTCCATTTTTAATGGAATCTGACCCACGTTGTTGCAATATTTTTCTTATTGCAGATTGTTCAGATGACGAGTGAGGTTTCGTTTAAAGGTTTCGAGTCTGTAACCAACATGTTTTCACCTGTGGGTACATGAAGATGATGGAGACTCACTGCTATTTATTTCCGTTGTTTACTCTTTTTGTGCTAGCTTTATGCTATGCAAGTTGTAAAAGAATATTTTCCAAGTCTAGATCATCGATGTAATAAAATTGATACTTTGTTGTGATATTACATCGTAAACTGTGTGTGCAAACGAATCGATCCAGGGATTTGCACTATACACAGGTACCTTGCCATATTTTAAGTGCAGGTACGCTACAGGTATAATCATAAGTATGTATTAGTGCTAGGAAGGGCGGTGCATTAGCATAGGTTCAACCACACGACACTTATCCAAACACTAAACATTATTCATCAATATGAAACGAAAGCACTAGACAGAAATCCCGTGTGGCCTCAAGAACGTTTGGTCATCATAAGTAAACAAACCGGCTTGTCCTTTGCTCTCAAAAGGATTGGGCCACTCGCTGCAATTATAATTGCCGCGCTCTATTTACTCGCACTTTATTTCTTTGTTATATCAAAGTATACTGAAAACTTGTATGCTAGTGTTTACAGTAAATTCCTCATCAAAACCACTTGTCAACACCTTCTGCTCCTTGTTGGGTTTGACACTCTTATTTATCGAAAGTACTGCGATACACCCCCTATACTTGTGGGTCATCACTCGTCTGCTCGGGGCCTCTAGGTTGTTGTTCTTCTCTAAAAATGAACATGTGTTTGCATGCAGATTATATAGTTCAGACACTGCATTCTGTTGAAATTAGCTACTCCACCAACAAGAGTTCCTGACATTGCATTCCGGAGCATAATTATCAAGAAATTGTGTACCACCCCCTTCCTATACCGGCCCATGAAGTCCAGGCCCACGTCGCCCAAGGTACTGGGTGTGAGAAATTGTATCCTGGAGCATAATTCAGTAGGCCACGAAAGTAGAAGTAGATGACATAATTATCAAGCAATGCATAATTAGTTTTCCTGACATTGCATTTCAGCAATTGTACATCTAACTCCACCAACAACAGCACAAGCAATTGTATGTCATTTAACCTAACCTTTTGATCTCTGTAATCCACATCATCATCGTTGAGAGAATCACAGTTGAGAGTGTACTGTGATTACAAGCAGTTGATGACGTTTGCATCCACATCATGATCGTGGCGCCTAGACTGTAACTTTCTATTTTCAGCACTATACTGAAAAAGAAAAGCAACATCCTAGACTTAATCCTTTGAGAGTGAAAAGCAATTTATTATTCTACATATTAGGCAAATCAGGAAGAGATAGTACTCCATGTTTAGTTTCAGCAAACAACATATTCAGTTACAGTTTCAGCAAACAACATGTTCACTTTAAGTTATTCTGTAAGCATTTACCTATATCAGCAATAATACATTGGAGCCTAGAAACAAAACATTGGATAATACATGCAACTCACATTAACATGTCAAATTGTCCACCTCGTGTTACAATCAAAACATGTGAGCGTGCTTTTCTCTTCTTATTACACACTAGCGAATCATGAATATCAGGAACATGTTATCAACCAAATATGATCAAATGAATGTGATTGTTGTATAGTAAACTACTGCAAAAGCAAAAGAAACTTGTTTAGATGGCACAGAGGTAGTTTCTTTCATGGGGTATGTGCATTGCTTATTTAAACTTGGTATGTGCATTGCTTATTTAAACTATGGTATTGTCATGTTATCAGGAGTATGTGGAGTTTATTTAAACTCTGGTTTTCTGCAGGTTGCTCAGTCCACCATAGGACAAGATGGTCCTCTTTGATATCAATTTAACTCCTCCACAAGAGCTGGATCTCAACTTCAGTCCACATACTCTAGAAGCTGCTCATGTTCAACAACAACAACAACAACAACAACAACAACAACAACAACAACAACAACAACAACAACAACAACAACAACAACAACAACAACAACAACAACAACAACAACAACAACAACAACAAGTTGCTCATGTTCCAGAAGAAGAAGAACAAGAACATGTTGTGCAGAGGCACCATAAAGATGTGCCGGAGAGTTCTAACTTTGCAGCTGACGAGGGATTAACTCGACAAGTCCCATGGTGAAGCACCGAGGGTTGTATTGACAGGAAGAGTATATGGGTGTTGGCGAACTCGGACGGCTGACAAGAAAAGGATTGCTCGTCAGATCTATATTATCAACCTTTCAATACGATTACAATGGTATCCCGACGAGTCAGTGCTTCGCTAGGGTTTGGGTATCTCAAATTGCATGTAGCCCTATTGCCTCCCTCCTGACCCATATATATATAGGGATCCAGGTCTCAGGAGTTCGAATACAACTTAAATTATAATTGTAAGCTTCCTAAGTCGGCACGAAGCCACCTAACTTGTTTGTACTCCAGCTGGTCGAAAGTTCTTTATCCTCTCCTTTATATGGGCCATCAACTGGGCTCACGGTAAAACGCCCTTTAACATAACAGGCTGAGTATACCTATCTGGTATAACCATATTAGTAGCCCCTGAATGCCTACTCGAGTCCGTAGGATCGGGTAGGGATTCCACCACTTAATATATCACCTGGCGATCCTCATTTGCTGCTTGTAACCCATTTTGACGATTATATTAACATAAGTAAGAGCTACTATTAATCGAAAGACAATATAAATATTCAATTCGCCTTGTTTAAGGGATGAATGGCATAATAGGCCTGATTCAACCGACGGATCGGGGTCAAGTTAATTCGCGGCTCGGGCGAAATACCTCATTAGCATACACAGTCTCAAGTCCCTCGACTCAAAACCGGTAAAACCGTTCAAATCCGTATCAAGCCAGTCGGGACTTACTGATTCGAACCCGGTTAAATATCATGTACCCTTAGCGCGTCCGCCGGGATTTCGCTTCATGCCTGTTGGCACGGAATTTCACAAGTCCACGTAGCTTGTACAGGTTACCCGACCTTATTCAGGTCTTACCGTTGCATAGTTTGATGCAGCATCGGGGACTAGACTAGGCTAGAACGTCCCGGAATTGTCATATACTTTGCATACATTACCTTTTGCCACACTCATTACTTACGAGTGGAATCTGTAATCTTCGACTGACGCTAATACCGACTGAAAACAATCCATCGGGTGCGTGACAGCGCTCCCGATGGGAGTAGCCCCCGAGGTTGAGTGCAATTGCCTGCAATTGTGCTTAATCTGAAAGAACAACCCGAGAAACTGTTAAATGCAAAAAATCACACTCCCGATGGGAGTGCACTTAGCGATTGTCTGAGTGCCGACCTTAGATTTATATATTAACTGAAAATGTTCGTATATTTTTTTGGCCCGCAACTGTCTTGATTGGCGACTGTCACCTCCCGGCTGCCCTATCAGCATGCCGATATTCCACTGACTGACCGTTTACTCTGACGCAACTGCTGCCGAAAAATTAAAAAATTCCACCCCACTTCTGAAAAGACACGACCCCTGGTGTGTCCACCTTGTCATGGACCACTTTGACTAGTCACATTGATTTGACCGAACGCCACGCACGCCACACCGTCATGATGTTGGTCTCCTCGTTTTTCACGCATCGTGGGTTACTGTGGTGTCGCTTCGGTTTCAATGCCTCCCGTTCGATGTACGACACGTGGAAACGCTCAGCAATCCAACGGTTGTCCCGCTATTTCTGTTTCACATAAGTTCTTACCACGGCGTAATTTTGTACCTACCTTTCTCATTTGCACCGCCGCCCCTGCTCTTCTTATTCCTCCTCCACACCGAGCTCGAACTCACTGTAGCACCCCGCCGCTTCTCTCCCAGATCATCCCTCCGCTGTACGATGGGGAAAGCCACCACTGCCAAAGGCAAGGAAACCGCAGCGGCGGAGACCTAGGAGAGGGGTGGATGGCGCCGTTCCTCGCTGTGAGCTGGGCACCTCGAGTCCCTGACCAACGTCCTCCCCGCATCGCCGGACTTCGCTCGGTTGGCCGGCGAGGAAGACCAACCTACTCCTGCAGCCAACGAACGGGTATGCTTCTTTGACCACATGAACCGAAGACTCTCCTTCCCAGTTCATCCCTTCCTTCGCGGCTTGCTCTGTGTTTACGGTGCGCAAATCCATGATTTGCCACCAAACGCTGTTCTCTACATCGCCTGCTTCATCACTCTCTGTGAGTGCTTCCTTGGGATAGCCCCACACTGGGGGTCGTTTCGTCTCTGCTTCAGCATCAAGAGCCAGGGGTCAGGCAGCGGCCCGGGCGGACTCGGTATTCAAACCAAACCCAAGTTTGGGTACTTCAAGATACCAATGTACGAGTAAGTCCAGAACTGGCGCGAACGCTGGTTCTATGTGAAGGATGAAGTTGTCGCAGGACAGTCGACTGGTCTGCCACCCTTCAATCCTGAGGCTGAGCTAACCAAGAAGCGCTCCTGGAACAACGCCCTGAGCCAGACTGAAGAAAAGGACGCCAAGGAACTTCTGGCCATGGTCATTGAGCTGCAGACTACCGAGGGGAGAGTGCTCACTGGCGCACACCTCGTCACCACCATCCTGCGGCGGCGCGTGCAACCTCTGCAAGCACGTGCTCACCCAATTTTCGAGTACACTAGTGGTGACGACTCCACTCGAGTTTCGAGTGAAAACTTCTCTACCAACGAACTGATTCAAGCAGTGAAAACGCTCACTGGTTTGAAAGCTAAAGTTGGGGAGCTGGTCTCACCCATTGACGGATATAAGAAATCCAACCCTGTACCTGAGGTATTGATTCTTTTTATACTCCCTTTCGCTTTTGTGTACCCACTGCACCTAAAAACTCCTTTGAGAACTCATTCTTTACTTTTGTCTGTCTAACAGGGTATCGCCTACCAACCCTCCGAGCCAACTATCCTTGAAGAGGACGCACCAGTAGCTCCAACTGGATACCCTCCCTCCGAGCCGTCAGTCACAACGGCTCACTCGGAGGGTGACGGGACAGAGAAGAGATTAACTCACAAGAGAACTCGGTCTCCAGCTGAAAGCTCTGGTGACTCGCAAGAAAGAACCAAACGTCTTGCGACTGCTGACACCCGAGACGAGGCCGTCCCTTCACCGACTTCTGTAACTGCCTCGGAGGCCCTGAAGGCCGTTCCGATTTCTAGCCTACCTCCCTTGACGATAGGGGGTCTTAGCCACCAACAGCTATTTCCATGGGAAATGAGGTACGCTAGACTAACTCAGTCGTTGTTCGAGTTTTGCTCCATATACCTGACACTCCTTCTCAAACTTGCAGCACAACTAGCGAGGATGAGTCCGAGAACTCAGAACCTGCTACAAACACGACTCCTCCTCATGAAAACGCGCCTTCCCCGAAAACATCGGAGGAAAAGAATGATGAGGCGCAGTCGCCTGTCGTAGACGTCGCGACTGCCACGACCTCCAAAACTGTTGTTGTCGCGAGACGGTCCCGCAAGATACGACTCCGGATCCTAGCCACGTTAGTCATTAACTCTTCATCCTTGTAGATTTGTATATGAACTTATCGGGTGCGCGACTGCGCTCCCGATAGGAGTAGCCCCCGAGCCTGTGGGGAACTACTTGTAGTTGACCGCAAGCTAACAACCTTACTTACTGTGCTTCTGAACACCTGTAGCCTTTCCTCCACCGTCTTTTGACTGTCGGCGGAGAATATCTTCAACTGGACCAGGAGAACTTGAGACTCTGAGACCAGCTGCAGCCCACTAACTCGCTGCTCCCACTTGATATAGACGAACTCAACGCGGCACTCCAGGCTAGGGACCATGCCCGCAGTCTCGCCAAATATTTGAAGGACGAAGTTAACCGAGCAGCAAAAGAGCTCCCCCAACTGCTTGCAGATGTGAAGACTCAGGGGGCAACCAAGGCCGAAGAAGTACTGACTGCGCTGCGTGCAGAGTCGGACAGTGCTCTTGCTGCTCGCCTCCTCTTGCTCGGGAAAACTTTGGCTCGTAAGTTCTTTATGTCGCCTCTTACTATATCGAGCCTATCCACTACGAATAAGGATTACCGCTATGACTGACTGAACTATCATTCTTTCTATCCACAGAGGCTCTTGGACTGCCGGCCGACCAATTCGCGGCTATGTCGACTATCGAACTCGACGCCGTGATTGAATCAGCGGAGCATTTCGGGAGCCGACTGAGCGGAGTACTGGCCGCTTCAGCGGCTGCCTTGACCACGTTGCACAAGATTGCTTTTCCAACTCAAGAGCCCCTGAAGGACCTACACACACTGGCTGAGACGTTCCGCCCAGAAGGGGACTCCTTCCCCAAATTCCTTCGCGAGCAGACGGTACGTGGTTCTGCCACTGCTTTCAAGATGCTGCTGGGACACGGGGTGGAGCTTGACTTGACTGCGATAGCGGCCAATTTTCCCCTGAACTCGTCTGGCAAGAAGATTTCTCTTAGCCAGTTCGAGCCTGAGGCACGTCGGCTGGTAGACAACCTGTTCTTGATCTTGGCACAGCGAGCCGCCGCCCGCAAGAAAAAGGGGTCTGCCGCATCAGCTAGTGCTGCCAGCTCGAAATAGATTGCCTAGCTGTCCAAGGAACTGGCCTAGGTTTATTAGGGACTTTATTTTTTAGACTTCACTCACGCCTGAAGCGATGTATTGGATGTAACCAAACATATGTTTTATTTTGGAAATGTCCAAATTTTCGAGGGCTATTGCTTAGCCCTCGAGTCTTATTGATCAGTGCCAATATGAGTTGTCTTTTACTTTTGTTCTTTTCTGTTTGCTTACTGTTTGAGCTTTCACTGAGGATTGTTTACTGTGATGCATCCTGCTAGCACTTCTTCTCCTGGTGATGTGCCACCTTTCAATCCCCGAGACCAGTACTTGTACAATCTGGTGAAGGTGCGTTGTGAAAATGCAGAGCAAGAGCTCAGGGTGACTCGGGATACGCTAGCCATACTCCAGTCCAAGAAACCCCGACCGATAGAACGGGAGCTTGTACTGATGAAGGAGGTGGAGGACGCTGCTGCTGGCCTTCTTTGTAAGTACAAAGCGCGTAGCCCCCGAGTCTTTTTTGCTTGTGTAACTCTTGATTTCTGATACAATTGCCTTGCTCTGTATGTGCTGAAAATTATTCTGATTTCGCTGCTGTAGGCGCCCAGACTGACGCAAGGATTGAACAAAGTAGAGTCCAGGCGCAGCTTTTTAAGGTGACTTCGGAACATGGTCGTGACGCGTCATCAATTTGGTCCATGCGCAGCCGAGCCACCACTCAGCTTACCCTTCGAGATCGTCTCGCAAGTACAACACTTAATCTTCTCATTTTCAGCCACGCTCCGCCTGATACACGAGGCCATATTCCCTCTGAATGACCAACCCAACGGGCTGGCCGGCTTAATGCATAAGTTCCGCCACGGCGCGGCTACTCGTGACTTCGTCCGCCGCCAACTCGAGCCAGGCGCCACGACGGCCTTCGCTGTGTTGCGACTCCACTACTCCACTACTCCACTCTTCCTGCAAGTCCTTGGACCTCGCGAAGTTTTGTCGGCATTTGCAAGAGATCCTGTATTTTTTCCGGATTAGCCTCGATGCCCCTGGCGGACACTAGGTAACCCAATATCTGCCCTGATGGCACCCCAAAAACGCACTTGGTGGGGTTGAGTTTGATTATGTCCTTATTGAGGGCTGCGAAAGTCTCCCTCAGATCATCTACCAGAGTTCTTGTTTCTTTAGTCTTGACAACTATGTCGTCGACGTATACTTGAATGTTCCTGCCGATCTGATTCCTCAGGCAGTTATGCATCATCCGCTGGTAAGTGGCCCCTGCGTTCTTGAGCCCGAAGGTCATTTTGGTGTAACAGTATACACCGTGTGGGGTGATAAAAGCCGTCTTTTCTTCATCCTCCTTTTTCATTTGAATCTGCTGATACCCCGAGTAAGCGTCGAGGAAAGAGAGGCGTTCGCACCCTGCCGTCGAGTCCACGATTTGATTGATTCGCGGCAACGGGAAATGATCCTTTGGGCAGCATTTGTTCAGTGACGTGAAGTCGATGCACATTCGCCCATTTTTTACTCCCTTTTTCGGTACGAGCACTAGGTTTGCGACCCAATCTGACTTTTTAAATTCTCGGATGAACTTAGCTTCTAGTAGTCTGTCGATTTCCGACCCGACTGTTGTGTGCTTTGGCTCGGATAACCTCCTCATGATCTGCTTGACTGGCTTGGTGCCTGGATTTGTAAGGTGTGCTCGGCAAGGTCCCTGGGTACTCCTGGCATGTCAGTCTGGTGCCAGGCGAAAATTTCCCAGTTCTCACGGAGGAACTCGACGAGCGCGCCTTCCGATGCTTCATTTAGACTAGACGATACAAGGATTGTCTTGTCCTCGTCCGTCGGGTGAACCATTGTGTCATTTTTGGTGCTGAATGAGCTGTCAGGAGCAGGTTTCTTGGCCTCAGGGAATAGGGTGCAATCATTGTCCAGAGCGATCTCCGCAAGCTGTTCTTGCGTGCCGAAGGACTCGAATATCTTGCTGAATTCCCTGTCGCAATCGTAAGAACGCCGAAAATCACCACGGACCATGATGACTCCTTTAGGCCCGGGCAACTTGAGCATAAGATATGCATAGTGAGGTACTGCCATGAAACTGGCAAACGTTGGACGTCCGAGGATGATGTGGTACTGAGATGGCCAGTCGACAACTTCGAACTCAACACTCTCCTTTCTGAAGTGATCTTCATCACCCAACACCACCTCGAGCCACAAAGAACCCAGAGGGTACAATGCCTTGCCTGGTACTATGCCGTGAAATGTGCTTTCGGACTACTTCAAGTTAGCGAGTGACATGTTCATTTTGCGCAAAGTGTATGCGAAGACGATATTGATGCCACTGCCTCCGTCCATGAATACTTTGTTCATCCTAAATCCTCCAATCAAAGCCTGAACGACGAGAGGTGTGTGTCCTGGGCACGGGACTCACGGCGGGTGATCCGCCCGAGTGAAGTCAATTGGGGTTTTCGAACCCTACAGATACTCTAGGACTGCTCGCGGTGTCGCGGTAGCCAGATGAACTTGGCGACATATGAGCTTCTGACATTGATTGGATGGTCGCCCTTTCTGTATCATGTACATTGCCCCCCTGGTTTGCAGGTACTGATCGCGGGGTGCACCCGTGTTTTCCTGCTGCCGGTTGTCATGTACTGCTCCCGCAATGTGACCTGCTGGCGGCGAGGGTAACGCTGCGTGCGCGGGCAGAGCCAGATTTGCCGCGGCGTTACGTCGTATCTCAGTCTGTATTGCGATGAAGTCACGACAATCTTTTAATATGTGCGTTGCTCGTAAGTTTCCGAAATCATCCTTGAACAGGTGCATTCTGCAAGGGTCGGTAAGTTGCTAAGCTGGCGTTCAATAAGGTTGCTCGAACTGCGTTCCTCTTGGCTTGAAATCATGTCTTCTGTTTGCATCCTCTCGATTTCTGTCGAGAAGATTCATGTCCTCTCCCTCTCCATGCGAGCTTACCCCTGCTGGGTGCTATGGTTTGCGTGATTCTCCTGGAAACCAGCCGCTACCTGCTCGACTCCCTCCATTCCGCCGTGTGGCCTTGGCCTGATTCTTCTATCGAAACGACCGTGACGCCCGTTATTGCCCTGTTGGCGATCCGCCTCTGGTGATGGCCCTATGTTGTTTCTTACTGAGTCCTCCCCATCGGCCCACTTATTGGCTATTTCCATGTGATGTGCAATTGTCTTCGGGTCTTCCCGACCTAGTGCTTCCTGCAAGTCATTGCGCCTGACACCTTGTATAAATGCAAATATGGCGTTGTCCACGGAGATGTTTGCGCCTGATTTTTTCATGTTGGTCCAGCGCTGAATGTACTCGCGAAGTGTTTCACCAGGCTTTTGCTTACAGGCTCGGAGCTGCTGGAAAGACGCGGGTCGTTTGAACGTGGAGGAAAAGTTTCTCTTGAAGTCGCTGCAAAAAGCTTCCCATGTTCCATACGAACTGCGCGGCAGTCCTCTGAGCTAGGCGCGGGCTGATCCCGTCAACATTAACTGGATGTACTGCATGGCAGTTGTGGTATTTCCTCGCTGACACGCTACTGCGATCGTATAGTCCTCTAACCACGCTGATGGCTCTTGACTGCCATCGTACTTGGGAGTTTCAGAACTTAGCTTGAACCTATTTGGCATGCGAGTGTCGCGCACCGCCGATGTGAAGCATATTGCACCGCACGGCTCGACATCAGATTCCGAGTCTGAACTGCTCCGACTAGAGCCAGGGGTGCGACTGTGACGCCTACGTTGGTGTCGGCGCTTGTTTATTAACCGCTGAGTGTTTACGTCTCTTGCATCGAATCCTTCCTCTGCATAATCATGATCAAAGCTGGCAGCTTGTCTCTGCTAACGCCGCTCCTCTCTACTACGCCTGCGTTCTTCTCTCGCAGCGGCGTCGAGTGGAGCGCTCTTCCTCAGTCTCCACTTTGTCTCGGCTGCTCCGATTCCGTTGTCTGGACCTGCTCCGCTCGAGGTCACCTCTGTCTCGGTCGTCGTGGTGGCCGCGCCTAGACCTAATTCCTTCTGGTTCGTCCTGAGCACATTCCTCTTGTCGTCGACTGCCGCGACGAGTGTCCTCACCCGGGGCCGACTGATCGACTGGTCTATTGCCATTTGCACGGGTGCCCGTACCCGAGGGATTCTGACCAGGGTTGTTCCCAGGTCGGCACGCCGGGGACGCCACTAGTACGAACGCTGACCCAACATGTCCTAAAGCTTCGATATGTGCCCGATGCAGTGTGTGTCGCGGGTCATCCTGCGGAGGCATGGTGGATCGGAGGTAGGTTGCTACAGAAGCTATTGCTGCCGCCGTGGTTTTTGGAATGGGAATACTGTCTTTCGCGATAGTCATGAATTTCTCAGTAATTTCCAGATCCTCACCTGCCATCCGCACTATGATAGGGTATTGGGTGCCCTGTGGCGTTGGGTGTTGAATCGGTGTGACTCCTGGGGTGGCGTCTACCGTGTAGACTTGAATAGCCTACTGACTGTAACCGTTGTGCCCCCTGTTTCTATGCTCGTGCTCGCTATCCCCATATGATCCCCCATCGAGCGGTATGGAAGCGACTTGAAAAGCAGCGCAGTCGAAGCAGCAGCACGCCACGCCTAACTCCTTCACTGAAGCGAACGGATTTGTTGTTTTAGTGAACGACGCGGGTTTGATCTTGACTGTTGATGGTGACGCGGGAGTTAAGGATCCCGCGAGTGGCGCAGGTGCGATCTTGACGCTTGACGATGACGCGGGAGTTGAGGATCCCGCGAGTGGCACAGATGCGATCTTGACGACGACGCGGGAATTGAGGATCCCGCGAGTGGCGCAGATGCGATCTTGACGTCCGGACTTGCTGATCATATTGGGCCCGCCACATGGAGAGTTCCCCATTGATTGACAAGGAAACGGAAACTGCTAAAGGTCAGATCCATACCTGAGTGCACGCCCGCGAACGTTGCTCGCTCCGATTCCGAGTGCGGGACAAAACCGAAGGTCCCGAGTGCGTATGGCTTCCTCAGATCCAGCGGATCCCGTGGCGGTCCTGTCGTTGCTGCTGCTGATGGAGCCGCCGACTCCGTTGATCCAACGCCCGTTCTTCCCACAGACGGTGCCAATTGACGAGGGATTAACTCGACAAGTCCCATGGTGAAGCACCTAGGGTTGTATCGACAGGAAGAGTATATGGGTGTTGGCGAACTCGGACGGCTGACAAGCAAAGGGATTGCTCGTCAGATCTATATTATCAACCTCTCAATATGATTACAATGGTATCCCGGCGAGTCAGTGCTTCGCTAGGGTTTGGGTATCTCAGATTGCACGTAGCCCTATTGCCTCCCTCCTGACCCATATATATATAGGGATCCAGGTCTCAGGAGTTCGAATACAACTTAAATTATAACTGTAAGCTTCCTAAGTCGGCACAAGCCACCTAACTTGTTCCGTACTCCAGCTGGTCAAAAGTTCTTTATCCTCTCCTTTATATGGAAGAAGAAGAAGAAGAAGAAGCTCATGTTCCAGAAGAAGAAAAAAAAGAACATGTTGTGCAGAGGCGCTATAAAGATGTGCCGGAGAGTTCCAAATTTGCAGCATATATTGCACTGAATGCTCTAGGAAAAGGTATAGACCCGTGGTGAAGGCGGAAAAGAAATTGTGGCTCAAGTTTTGGGAATAAGTCTTAGATCTGTCGAGAAGATATGGAAGAAGGCCGTAGACCAAGAGGGAGGAAATGAAGTGCTTGATTTCTCAATTAAGCGGAAGGGCAGGTGCGGAACAAAGAGAATAGATCTTAATCTCGATGAAAGTGTGCCTCAAATTCCCTTTTCAACAAAAGGGGTACATTGAGGGCGTTGGCAAGGTCCCTTGGTATCCCTTTCTCAACACTGCAAAGGAGGTTGGAATGGTGCGATTTAAGGCGCCATACCAATAGTCTGAAATCACATCTATCTTTGGAAAACAGAATAAGAAGTCTCCTATATTGCATCTCAATGGTCGATGAAACAACAATATTACAATTTCTCTAGTGAATTGTTAGATACGGACGCCTAATTTGGGCATGATGGGGAGAATCCTATTTGACGCCTGTAGCACCCGTTACGGGCGTTACGATCCTCTCTAAAACGGGCTGGCCCAGTAGACTCTCTTCTTATTTGTGGTTCTAGAACGTTCTGCCTAGTTTATTCTAATTCACTGATTGTTTCTTGTTTCTACGGTTTTCTTTTTATTTTTCATTTTATCTTATTTTTAAAACTTGTTCACATTTGAAAATTATTCACTTTAAGAAATAATCAAATTTAAAATTGTTCATATAAAAAAATCACATTCACAAAAATTTAAAATTTAAAATTATTCATATAAAAACAAATTAAAAAAATATTCATATTTGAAAATTGTTGAAATTAAAAAAACAAAATTTAAAAATCACTTTAGTAAATTGATTTACATTTGAAAATTGTCACACTAAAAAATTATTCAGATTTGACAAAAATTTAAATTCAAATATTGTTCACATTTAAAAGTGTTCAAATTTAAAAATTATTCAGATTTCAAAAAATGTTAAGATTTATAAATTATTGAGATTTTAAAATTGTTGATTTGAAAACCGTTCAAATTTGAAAAAAATCTGCAAAGTTTTTTCAATTTCTGAAATATTCTCAAAATTAAATAAAACTGAGAGTAGAGAAGGCAAGGTAAAAAAACTAGCTGTGCGACGAGTACAGAATTAAACACGCATACTAAACAAGCAAAGGAGAGTATGCGCTAGCCCAGTAACGGGAACTTAAGGCGAACTAGGAGTTCACGCAAGATGATGGTGGCCGAGTTTTGAAATTTCTAAATGTATCGGTCATTTTAATTTTGCAACGCATTTCAATTGACTTACTCATTTGGGGCTAGATACTTGTGGCCAATTAGACTATAGTACTATACCCATATCCACCCACACCCAATCTAGTTGTATAGTAGTCTAAACTCATATGTCGGCATATCCTTATCGACTAGGTACAATTAGAAAAAAAAATACTCTCAAATAAGTCACGTGCTTGTTAATACATTTTAATTATGATGTCCAAAATAATTTCCAAAACAAACACATAAGAAATATTGTCTCTAGAGCATGATTCCAATATATGACTCATTTCTTTCGAAATAATTTGTTGTAGTGAATCATGCGTGGTTGTTTGGCCCTGCTCAGTTCCGATAGATATACTCTTATAACATTTGAGGGAGTATTATAGTCCACCTAAGTAATATACTTTCTTTTCTTTCAGAAGAAAAAAAAGAATATATTTGTTATTTTATCTGAGTGATACATGTGTTACATTTCGTGATGGTTCTAATCAAGCTATTTTGATGTCCTACATGATTTTCTATATATTTTTTAAGAGCTCTTTTACGGTGCTTGTGGAAACTATCTAGTTAGTTTCTGGTAGCTTTTCTCGTAAATAATTTAGTTTCTGGTAGCTTTTCTCGTAAATAATTTAAGCCGTTGATTCACTCTTGTTAGTCCCTAATAATGTTAGCCGTTCAAGCATCCTATTCTGACCCCGTTTTATGGACAGAGGTAATTACTCCTCCCACGTGGACAAGAATGCCAATACCATCGCGTTTGTTTCTACGCTTGCTAACCGAGTTGTTAGCATAAAACCGCAACTTTGATGCTCAAATTGCGAAAAGCTGCGACTTTGATGTGGGATCGCATAAAACCGCGACTTTGATGTCAATCGATAGCAATGTGCACAGATTTGGATCTAACCGTGAATTGACACTCAAACTGACCAGTGAGGCCCACCCGTCAGGCTGACGTGGCAAGTTTAACACCAAATTGAAGGTGGGACCCACTTGTCAGCATAATAAAAATAAATAAAAATCTGGAAAAAAGGAAAAAAGGGGGGAAATCCCTGCAGCCCGGCCACGCCCAAGTCCTCCTCCGCGCGCAAGCCGGCGGCACCTCCATCCCCGCTACGGCAGCCCACCCCGTCCACGGCGCCTCGGCCGGCGGACACGACGACGCCGCGGCGGCGATCCTCCGGCTCGCCCGCGGCCGCGCCGCCGCCGCCCGGCTCGGGGTCCAAGGGCGGCAGCTCCTTCGCGCGCTCCTTCGGGGTCTACTTCCCGCGCTCCTCCTCGCAGGTGCAGCCGGCGCGCGCCGCGTCGGCCCCGGCGGCGGCGGCCGGGCCGGAGGCGGCCGAGCTCGCCCGCCTCGTCGAGGACCTGCGGGAGCGGGAGTCCCGGCTGCGCACCGAGCTGCTGGAGCACAAGATCCTCAAGGAGACCGTCGCCAGCCGCTGCAGGGACGCCATCACCAGGCCCTGGGGCAGGCGGCGAGGCCTGGTCGGAGCAGAGCGCGCCGGAGCTCGGCCGGCAGTGAGGACGCCGGCGCAGTCGTTTTTTTGGACACTTTTTTTACAGGTGGGCCCGCAAACTGGGTTTGTCCAGTTAAGTTGCCACGTCAGCCTGACGGGTGGGTCCCACTGGTCAGTTTGAGTGTCAATTCGCAGTTAGATCTAAATCTATGCACATTGCTATCGATTGACATCAAAGTCGCGGTTTTATGCGATCCCACATCAAAGTCGCGGTTTTTCGCAATTTGAGCATCAAAGTTGCGGTTTTATGCTAACAACTCCTTGCTAACCACGCCTGCGGTGAAGCTCATCCCGCACTGAAATGGAGCCACGCTCGCCCGGCATGCATGCCACCGTGAAGCTCGTCAGTCGTCATGTACGGCCGGAAACGGCGCCCCACTCACCTAGTCCGCCACCATGGCTGCCATACTGGAACGGCACACCGCGTTCGTCCAGAACGCCACCATGCCTGCCTCTACTCTCATCCGCTAGTCCAGCACTGGAACGCGGCGCGTTCGCCCAACACGTCGCCATGCGTGCCTTCGCTCGTCCAGCACGTACGGGTAGTGCTCCATGGATGATGCGGCGGCGTAGTTCTTCATGGGTGCTGCACATACGACATATTTATGTGGTCAACGGAAGCGGGGGCGCCATATATGTAGCAGAAAGCGGCAGCTACGACAAGACGTCCAACACAAGCTTCTTCGTCGCGATGTAGTGGTTGTGAGGTTGGAGGAGGAGAATATGAGAGCCTAAAATGGCGGTGCCAAGCGCCAAGACGAGAGGTGACCGGAACGAAGTAGAGGAGCTCGGTGTCGTTGACGAATGCCTACGTCGTGCAGGCCGAGCCCTTTGCAGCCGTGCACCATGTCGACCGCGGCGAGCTTGTCGAACATGTCTGGTGTCTGTGTCAACAGCGGTGAGCGACGACAGTACTGGAGCCCTGTCGGATACAGTCCCGGCGTTGCTGGCCGTAGCCAGCCCGGCGCCCCGCCATCGCTTACCGCAGCCCGGAGCCACGACATGGCTGGCCCATTGCCGCATGAGCGGCACGGCTTTCTCATCCTGTGGAAGCGAATAAGAAGTGAAGATGAGGGGAAGGGCAGCAGCAGGGAGGGGAACCCCTCTGTGGTGGGATCCCGACGTCCCGCCGTCGCCTCACGCAGCCCCTGGCCCAATGCCGCATCTCAGAGGAGAGACCAACCCAGGAGAGACTGAGATTGAGGATGCCCTATCAATTTATCAAAGTGCCCTTATAATTTCGATTAAAAAAATTTATTTTTGGTAGTTTTGGGTAGTTTCAGGTAGTTTTAGTTTAGTAGTTTCAGGTAGTTTTAGTTTAGTAGTTTCAGGTAATTCTATTTGTTCTACCGTTTGATTAGACTCAATGAACGGTTGGTAAAAATGCCAAGTATGATAAAACTTGTAATTTTGTAAAACTTTACAAAAAACTAGCAAGGTGGCCCTCGCAAATGCGAGGGCATCATCTTATGTCATCTTAGTTCCTTGAATCTATTCATGAAAAAATTATGATTTCAAAGACGGAAACAATCTTTATCATTTCCATTTATCTTAAATAACGAATCTATTTTGGTGGGAGCGATTACGAAAAAACCTAATTAAATACGCCGGATCCATCGACAATCTCGGCATCCCTTTTAAGCCAAGATGGTGCGTTTGGCATCGGCCCTCTTACTGGACACTCTCAGTGAGCAGCCCGCTTTCTAGGCCCTGTAGTTTAGGTTTTATATCTCTCTCTAGCAATTTAAGATATGAAGAACTCAATCATGGAATGTCAAACAAAACCACTGAAAACAATAGTATCAATGATGACCCCTTATTTTTGTGCCGACATGTAAAACTACACCTTTATGGGTCGATTGAAACAACTAAAGTTTATGATTCATATCTTAGTAGATTTATTGATCCAGTTGGATCCTTATGCTTACGCAACACCATCTTATGATTATTCATATCTTTTTTACTCAGAATTTGCAATCTCTACGATTTTCCAAATTTTTCCAGTTTAGTTTAAAATGTGTCTAATTAAACTTCACTTTGAGCAGCTAATTATGTTGGAATGCATTTTGGAATATGACATGACTCTACAGGGGTACACCCTCCATACAGGGGTTAAGTTTTATGTTCAGAATTTTGTAAATATTTACAAAACCAAAACGACAAATAATTTTTCTTTGTGCCTACAGGTAAAAATACACATTTATGGATTAACCGGAACAACTAAAGTTTATGATTCATATATTGATTTAGCTAGATCCTTATGTTTACGCTACACCATCTTATGATTATTCTCCAATCAATAGCAATACCATTTTTTTACTCAGATTTCGTAGTCCCTCCGGTTCTCCAAATTTTCCAGTTTAGTTTTGAAACATGTCTAGTTAAACTTCGCTTTCAGCAGCTAATTAAGTTTGAATATATTTTGAAATATTACATAAATTTATAGGTGTACACCCTCCATTATTTAAGGGCATGCACTATGTTTTGATTATTCACTTTTGAGGTTAAACCATAAAAAAATTGTTCAAAGTTTTGTCAATATTTACAAAACCAATACGACAAATAATTTGTCTTGTCACATTTTTATAATAATAAAAATGAAATAAAAATGTATTTAATAGTTGATTTTTTTAGGTCGTGCGTGGCATGCACTATATTAGGGGGAAGATTATTAAATGACATAAATATCTCTATATTACATGGTGTGCACCGGACTATCAAATGGATTCAATAGACAAAAAGAAGATTCGCACTGTACATGTGTTGCTATAGTCTCTCTCGCCTATGTGCACAAAGTTCTTTTTTTAACAATTTTTTTTTAAATATGATTGGTTTGAGGAAGCTAATCACGTGCACAAAGTTCTCTTTGGCTAATACGGTCAGCGGCCTTGTTCGCTGATTTTTTTTCACGTGCAAGGAATGAACGGCGTACGTAATACTGTAGATAGCAAGAGTCCTATGAACCATACGCTTCTAATTCTGCTAATCTTTCTCACAGTCTAACCATAACTTAATATATGATCTGGTATGAGAGACGAAACATGTCAAACGGGTTTCCATGTTTACGCGACTATTTATCTATTATTAAATCTTAATCATAAATTTTAGATCTAATTATCAAAATTAATTTTGATGATGTGGTATATGCCTGTGCATCACTTGGACCCAACAAAATCTTAAAACCTGATTGGTCCAAGTTATGTACGTGAATTAGTTGGGTCAGGCGTGTCATATAGGTTAGATCAGATTGGTGAGATCTATGCTCACACGTATGTGAACTCTTATTTTCTGCTTTTTAAGAAAAAAACACCGATCAGTTTTGACGTGGGCACGTTTACATGTACATGTCTTGTTTTACGTAACTATTAATTTAATTTAATCTGAATCATCAATTTTAAATCTAACTATCAAAAATAATTAAAAGGATGTGGTTTAACGTGATAGCTCTATTTATAACCTTATAGCTTTTAGTATATAATAGATAGATGATTTCGGCCAAAACTAAACGGGGCAAGAGCGTGTTTCGTGGTTGTCCTTTGTACGTGTTTCCGGCGACTGTAGTCTCAATCAGAAATCAGAAACGGAGCAAAGGACGTTGACGAGAAAACATAGATGTTTTTCTGCTAACATGTGCACAGAAGATCACCCTACGCGTACTGTTGGGACAGCTCTACGTGACCGGCCGTGTGGTCAGCCAGGATTGAATGCGGCTGTCGGCTACGTGCATCTCACACTAGCTTCCAAAACATGCTCACGGGAAACGCCTTCCAAGAAAAATCTGCACGCAATTGGCTTGGCCACACTTTGCCAACCCAAAATTTGGAAATTTGATATGCGTTTGAGTTTTGTCATACTCCATATGACTCATAGAGTGAATTTTTAACCATATGGCCCATCTGTCTCGGCTTGGTTCGGTGAGAAATATCAATAGAATTTGTATGGAAAAATAATTTCAGATTTACTATCTTTATTCCAAACTAAGATATGTTTTTAGAGGAGTAAAATCAAGTTTTCTCCTCTAATCCACACCTAACCAATTCCTTATACTCATAAATGGAGTTAGTGCCTCTGCCGGCCTTCACACGCCACCACTGACACCCAGGTCCCCACGGTGCTCCTGCCCACTTCGATTCAGTCGCCACTACGTGACTCGCCGAATTTATGACCGGTTACGCCATGAGGCCGATGTCGTCGTATTTCGGCGGGATCCGTCAGGGACCGAACCGTGCAATCTCGCCGACCACTTTGCACCGTCTATGGGTATGTCTTCCTTCTCTAAGTGCTCGCGTCTCGCCGTTCAATCGACCGTCGGCACATCTACGACCGTTGGTCGCGCGGGCTTCGTCCTAGCGAGCCTCTATCAATCGTCGATGGTTATTGCGGTTGGTTGTTGCATCGGCGATTTTCGAACACAAAGAAACATCCCGGATGATTTTTTTTCAAGTGTGAAATGGACAAAATAAGTTTAATTTGTGTCGTTGTTCTTTATTTCGGTGCATTTTAAGACGCATTGTTTGCTTCCGTGTTGCGTAAAAGGTTATTTGTTTAATATTGGAAGAATAGTACATTATATATTGATCAACATAAATGTACTACATGTTGGTGCATTAGTTGCTACATATGAGATTGGAGGTGACACAATATCTACTGTAAGATGGAGGAGGCAGAAAAGATGTGCAAACTAGAAAAGAGCAATCATGTAGCAAACCATAAAATGTAACGCATACCATGAAAATTTCCTGGGAGATTCTACGGACATCGCGACTCTACTCCACAGGCGGTCCCCAAAGGGAGAAGGTGAAATCATCGAGCTGAAAAGTTCTTCCTTACTCCGGCAGAGTGAAAAGGCCCGCTTAGGATCGACCTTTTTCAGTTCTCAGTCACAGTCAGCAGGATCCTGCTTCGGCTGCTTCCCCGGAGCCGTTTCCCCTCCCCTGCGCCTACTACGCCAGCGGCGGCGGCAGTGGATCCTCGTTTCGCTGCAGATTCGGCTTCCTGTTCCTCTTTCCTGCCAAGAGGTTAGCTCCTGCAGCAGCTCATGATGTGTTCTACTACTATTTTCTCCCCCTTGGTGACGGTTTCCTGCATTTGGTTCAGCAAATCTCTCTTCTTCTTGCCTGAATCTCTCTTCATTTCTGTTTGATGTATGGGCAACAGCAATGCGTCTAATTCTTCTTCCAATGTAGAAAAAAAAGGTGTGGCTGTTCTTGCCCATCCCCCCAAGAACAGAAGTTGGTGTATCTTGATTCTTCTTCTCTTCCTGCCCAATTTTCGTGGACGAATTTTACCCCATTTCCGCTCCCCAAAAACGTGCATTTTTTCCTTATCTTCTTGGTCTCGTCTCGTCCCCTGATTTCCGCCATGATTTGGTGTGCCGAAGCCCACCTACTCCACTAATCCCCCAGTTTACCACGATTTTTTAACCGATTTCTCGCATTGACTTGCTTGCAGGTGACTGACAGCCACAGGGGACGATGTGCGGCCCCGCGTTCCGCTTTTAAGTAGGGGGATTGTGAAGAAATAGCAATGCCAAACATGTTTGGTTTCTCGCACCGACGAATGAAGATCGGAAGGTACAGCTTTAATTTTGGCAAATAATTTTAGTCCACTTGGCCTGGTTCCCTGAGGTTCGATTCAGTGCCAATTGCCCGTTTTGGTTGATTTGGTGGATTTACTTGTGGTACTGGTGGATTGATGATTCTGGTGAGAAGTGTTTTCTTTTAATAGATTGTACTATGTTCAGACTTCAGACAAGTAATACTGTTTAAAAATTGTGAAATGTGATAATTTGGGGAAATGCAATCTAAATCTGTGGAGCTGTACAAATTTGTAATCTATGCACTGTCTAGTGGTACCTAAACTTGACTCAACCAAATTTCCTAGTATTTAGCATCTTATTTTTTTCACATGCTCTTTCAGCTTTCATGACTGTACCTTCTTCAACAATAATTAGACATGAATTTTTTGGCAGAAGATATGGAGGGAGTGATGATTTCATGATTTATGCAGGTCGAAGGGCCACAGAAGTGATCCTCTGCATGGCTCTGGAACCCCTACACGGCACCTCGGCCTGGGAAATGTGAGCCCATTGTGCTAATGTACTTGTATTTGTTGTTGGTTTTGTTGTACTAGTGGCGCATTTGGATGGTGACACTTTGGTTTATTTCAGGAGGGTGACCCGATAACAGCATCGGTGAGTGGCCGTGTAGAGGATCTTGCTTACCGCTGCTCGTCTGATTCATTTGATCTTGATGCCCGTGCATTGGATAGCCCGGAGAATTGGGCAGTATTGTCCACAGAGGGCGACAAGCCTGCTCCTCGCTTCGCTGTAAGCAACCGCTAATTATGAAGTCTAACTAAGGATTAAGCTCACAGCCCTCATCAGAATGTCTGTATGTGTGTGCGACAGCATGCGGCAGCCGTTGTAGGGAGCAAGATGGTAGTGTTTGGTGGTGATACGAGCCAGTGCTTGTTGGATGATACAAAGGTGATTGTAGAATTGTGTGTTGTTACAAACTCCTTACTAGGAAATATCATGTTATTCAGCAGCTAACATTACAATGTTATCTCTGTATTCATCAGATACTGAATTTAGAGAAGCTTACATGGGATTCTGCTACTCCAAAAGTTCGTCCATCACCAAATGGGCGTTCTTTGAAGTTGCCAGCCTGCAAGGGACATTGTCTGGTATGCCTCTTGTAGATCACTATTGTTGCCTTAATCCTCACTACTCTAGCTAGTTCGTGGTACACATTAGCTTAACCAAGTTGAAGCCTTAAGTGGCTGCTTTTTGCAATGGACCTGTCCATGGGAGAAACATTTACAAATGTGACTTCATAGATCAAGAGCCTAAGATTGTTTTTCTTATGTAAAGGTTCCGTGGGGGGATAGCGTTATTCTTGTCGGAGGTAAAAGTGAGCCAGCTTCTGATCGTGTGGCAGGTTGTCATACTAGTTACTACTTGGTTCTCCAAAGCTCTTAGATTTATATGATGTTGACCTTCTCTGCCTGATAGATTACACAACCTGTTTTTTCTGCAGTGTGGACTTTCAATACCGAAACGGAGATTTGGTCACTCATGGAAGCCAAGGGTGATATCCCTGTAAGTTGCTATCAAGTATTCAGAGCTAGGCTGCGGTTAAATTTTTCATTTTACCTGACAGAATTGTCTTGTGCTGCTGATTTCAGGCGGCTCGAAGCGGCCACACTGTCATCAGAGCAGGCGCTACATTGATACTTTTTGGTGGTGAGGACTTGAAGGGGAAGAAACGACATGATCTTCACATGTTTGATCTGAATTCAATGACGTGGCTCCCTTTGAACTATAAGTTAGTCATCCTTCCGAGTTCCCAAGAATACTTTGAATAAGTGCTCCTTTGCACACTTATTCAATGTACTTCATGGTTACATTTTAGGCTGTGAAATAGTGATAATTATTATATTTTTTCACTGCCCAATAGTCCTCATCTAGAAGCATTCGAGTTTTAGAAGAAAAAAATAACCTTTATTATGCTAATTGTTGTAGAGGCTCCGGACCTTCTCCAAGATCCAACCATGTTTCTGCGCTGTATGATGATAGGATCCTTTTAATATTTGGAGGAAACTCAAAATCTAAGAACTTGAATGACCTGTTTTCTTTAGACTTCGAGACAGTAAGTTCCACGAGATGACTTGATTACCTCAGCACTTGTATCCCTCAGCATTATGCATGTTAATGGTTACTTGAGTATCTACCTTCTTATCAGATGGTATGGACAAGAGTGAAGACAAATGGTCCTCACCCATCGCCTCGAGCAGGTTGTAGTGGAGCTCTATGTGGGACAAAGTGGTACATTACTGGTGGTGGAAGCAAGAAAAAGCGTATGTTCCAAGCTCCCACTCTATCGCTAGCATTTGGAATATGACTGAATCGTTCTGATTTATATGTGCGATGTGCATGCTGTTTTCTAAGAATGCCTTGCTCCGGTTATGTGACAACTTCTAACAAGAAAGCAAATTCTCAGGACTGGCAGAAACCTGGGTTTTTGATGTTTTAGAATCAAAGTGGTCTGTTCGTGCAGTGCCCCCTAGTTCGTCGATTACTACGAAGAAAGTAAGCCACTTGGTACTTGCCTCTCTTATTGCGGTTACAGAATACAACTCCAATTGCGTTCGGTGGTACTGATACTAAAGTACTACCTCCGATCTATAAAAAGTGTCGCCTATTTTGTACTAAGCTAGTACAAACTTTGTACTAGACGAGCGACACTTTTTATGGATCGGAGGTAGTACAGAATATCAGAAATGATACTCATATTCATGTTTGTGTTCTGGGATTCGCATTCGCAATAGTCAAAATATTCTTTTTCAAGAGAAAAAACATCTAGCAAATTGAAATCCTGTCCAAATTGCAGTTCTAGTGTATAATAATTCGACAGCCCAACTAATTATCACATTATATCATTTTATCTGGTTGTTAAATAAGTAAAACAACTCATGCAGGGTTTCAGCATGGTTCCTTTGCACCACAGGGATAAGATTGTTCTTGTTGCTTTTGGCGGAAATAAAAAAGATCCATCCAACAAGGTGAAACTTTTACTAAAGAGCATTTTCTTTGTCTCTTGAGGAGTTGCATTCTCATTTTGCACAAATGATACTTAGTTCTGATTTTCTTTATTACGTAATTTATTTTATCTTTACTTCCTTAAGTGTATTTGGCTTTACTTCCTAATTCTTGAAATGTGTGCAATTATCTCGTCAATGTGCCAGTTGCCTGCACCTGAATATACTGAAACTGTTCAAATGTAGACTTTTGATTTCAACTTGAGATGCGTCACTGAACATATTTTGATTATTTGTAGGTTGAAGTATTAGTTGTGGTGCAAAACGAGCATTCTTATAGCTGGCGGTCTGCCCCAGATGTAGACTCATTGCTGTATGAATATTCTCCAAGTACCAAAGAACTTGCCGACCATCTCAACAAATGTGCTCCTTTGTATTCTAACAGTTCTGTTGCAAGGCATAGTATGGCGTCTACGGTAAAGCATGGGCCTAGAGGGGAGTCATTGTCACAGCATGGTGCAGTGATCACTTCACTTCACAAGCAGTACGGTCAAGTAGAAGAGTCCAGCTTAGCTCAAAAGCTTCAGAAACCGATCGATGATGACAAATACGATGATGTTGATGATTGTTCTTCATGTCCAGCAAGCACTGTAAGTAACGCACATAAAATTCAATAGACAAGAATATGCTTTGTTGCCAAGTATAGCTGATTGTTTCTTGCAGCCAAAACAGCATCGGGGCACGAGGACAGGAGCTGATATTCAGATTGACATGGCCAGAACTGCAGCACCAAAGGCAGAAAATTTGGAGACCGAAGGACTAAATGCCAGAAGGATTGCCAGAAGCTCTTCGGACATCAGCCATCTGTATAACTCAAAAATAACAGACTTGATCAGAAGGAACGCTGCGCTTGAAGACCAGCTTTCAGCTGCAATGGCAAGCAAAGACCAGGCAGAGAAGAACTTGTCTTTGGTCATCAACAGTAGGGAACAGTTGGAGAAGAGGCTTGCCAACAAGGGAAATGAAGCTGAGATGCTAAAGGAGAAGATAGCAGGCTTAGAGGTGGCACAAGAGGAGTCCAATAGTCTATCCAACACCGTGCACGCAGACAATGTGCGCCTCGAGCGGGAAGTAGCCTTCCTGAAGGCCATCGCAGATGAGACCCAAAAGGCAAGAAGAAAGTTGATCCACTCTCTGACGCGTGATGATTTTGGCTGACTTCATTTCTGTTCTAAGCTTGTTTTTCCCTTGTAGGAGATGCATTCCACCCGCAGAGTTTTAGCGGGAGAGCAGTCACGGGCATTCCAGCTCCAGGTATTTGAGAGTTGAGACCCCCTTGGTTTATGCATTGACAAGTAGGCCTCTTTGGTTCAAAGGAAATTTCAAGGATACTATCCCTTAGGGATTTCTCGGGTATCACCCTTCTTGGGCTTGTACATAAGTCTCTTTTCGATCAATGCATCAAAACACAAAGCTTTTTGCATTTACTTGAAAAAGAAACCTTAGGAAACACAAAAATATAAAATCTCCCGAAATCATTCTTTCTATACTCGTCCGAGTTGTCATGAACCTGCGCTTTGATGTACCATACTGTAGGGATCACAAATTAACTTTTGCAACACAGATTACTCACTGTCGTCGTTTCAAGGCATCTTCAGAAAATTCGAAAAAGTGGTTATTATTATTATTTTCAGATCTGATCATCTGCCACTTGTGTAACTTGACATGTTGAGCCTGTTTTTTATCAGGTTGAGGTGTTCCATCTGAAGCAACGACTGCAGATGGTGGAAGGAAGATCAGTGACGCCAAGGAAACCTCATAATCCTTAGTTGGCAACAACAGAAAAATGGTGGCTAGTTCGTGATCACGTACTTACTACATCTATGGGGCATGGTGGTTTTGATTTGGTAAATTGGATTGTACATCGATTTATAGTGAGTGTGTATATGTAACGATAGGTTTCATGTGAACCTTTGTGTTGCGTGGATTGATATTTGCAGAGATGTTGTAAATGGTCAGTTGAGAGCAAATGTTCATGATTTTGTGTAGGTCAACTGGACTAATGTACTAGATTTCCAAATGCATCTTACATTGATGGTTATACTCGCTGAAAACTTACAATTGTGCTCAAAAGAAACCTAGGGGGTTTCTTTTCTCAGTTGGCTTTTTTTATCTCGTTGTTTGTGAAGGGAATTTGCTCAAAAGAAACCTAGGGGGTTTTTTCTCAGTTGGCTTTTTATCTCCTTGTTTGTGAAGGGAATTTGTTCATTGGTTTAAATCAAGTTAGCTCTGCCTATGAAAAGTTACATTATAAAGAAATACAACATCATCTAAGTTACTTGACAAGATATAAGTTATATCAACTAACCAAATAAACTAGGAGGTGAGTATGCAGTTTAGCAAGTGCCAGTCCAAAATAAAAATAAAAACTCGGAAACCTGCACGACAATATTGTCACTTTCCAAAATGTGTAAGTCATGAGCAATTGGCATTTCTAATTTCTCTAGACTATACTTGTGTGGATATTGCAATAGTAACTGGAAAAGAGAAACTGGTAAGAGACGATAGGGCAGGAGGAGGAGGAGGAGGTCGCCGGCCAAGAAAGAAGACGCGGACAAATCGTCATTGCAGCGTCGGATTTAAGAAGTAAAGTTGTAGAAGTTAAACAAAAGCGAGAAAAGAATTTATAAGATAAGTCTTGAATCTAGAATATGAACACACAAACTTCCTGAAAACGAAACAAGGGCTATAAGAGTATGAATTGAAAGTATCCCGCGGACTTGAATTTGTAAAACAAAGAAAAAATAACTTTTTGCTTCTTGTGTTGTGTCCCAAGATTCTTACAAACATCCTTACGGGTCATGCTGGTAGTACTACTCGTTACAACGGATTGCCTAGTTCTTTCCGTCAGTTCATATTTTTGTTTGCTTTGACTAGTAAATTAAGCTTCACATGATAGTGTGGTTTTGGGTTCAAGTCAGGACTTCTGCAACTTATTAAAGAAATACTGCAATTCTACAAGTTATCTCTTTGGCCCCATCTCTGTTCACCTCTTTAGTCACACGTGAGCTTTCTCTTCCTCAATGCACGTGTTGACACGCGTGAGACTCTTAAGTCATACTTCCTCTGTAACTAAATACTATAAGATGTTTTGGTAGGCTAAACTACACTACTAAAATGTCTTATATTTTGAGACGGAGGTAGTACGTTAAAATCATCTTCCTCTGTGTACGCCTTGACCTCCTAGATCACACGTGAAGGAGGTGTTACAGTATACTCCTCTCCCGTGGGGCAGCGCCCGCCGGCCTTCGCTCCTCCTCCCCCTCTTCTCAACCCTTCCCACCGCCGTCGCCATAGGCGTCGCCGGGCAAAGCCCGTGTGGCGTGGCGGCGGCGTTCCTCGGCCGGAGGGCAGGTCGGGGCGGCGGCGCACCGTCCCGGACGCCTCAACGACGGTGACCCGAGCCAGCGGCAACAGAGGGTGGCTTGAAGGCGGCAGCGACGGCGCTGGGCAGGGGAGGCGGCGGCGCCCGCGGCCTAGATGGGCTTCGGCGGGCAAAGCTCTACCTGTCTTAACCGACGCCGGCGAGAAAACTCATCCTCTGGGCTGGCACGAGGATGCCGGGGGTTCCTACCCTGGGATGATGGTGGCGGCTCCTCCTCCGTCGGAGGGATCGGCTAGGCTGGATGTGTTGGATCTTGGATCATGCATCTAGTACCGGCGGCGAGTTCAGAGATGTGGCTGCCGGTGAAAGCTAGCCTTTGGGCGGGCGATGGCGACGTCTCGACGTCGTTACCTTGTCGAAGGCATCGTCCTAGCAGTCCATGTTTTCTCGCTTGCAATGCTCCGGGGGAATCCTAGGATCTACGGATCAGACGATGGCGGCGTTGCGGTGCCGTGTTCCCTCTTGGGGGCATCCTTTGTGGAGCGGTGCCGGATGGATGATGGTGGTTAGGTGGATCGTGCTGGTGTATGTTGCGGTTTGGATGTGATTGGCTGATCCGGGTGAAAACTTGTCTCTGTTTGTCGGAGCCGGTGATGGTGATTCCTGATGTGTCGTCTCCTTCCTGAAGGAATCATCGAGGTGAAGCATCCACGTCTCTCCGCAAGATTGCACTATGCCGAAGGGACTCGTGGAAGGTGTTCCATCTACCACGTCGATGTCGGTGAGTCGGCGGCGTGGCGCTGCGGGGTCTCGATTTCGAGTCGATGGACTCACGCATGTTGCGCTGTCTGACATCGTGGCAATGCCGACGGCAGACCGGACTCATGAGGTCTTGGTGTTGATATTTTCTGAAGATGGGTTTGAGGAAGATGGCGGTAGCGACTACAACGTATATGCGGTGTGCGTTTATGTTTTAGCTGAACTGGTACTCCAGTTTTATATGATAAGCGTTGGTGTGCGTCACCCCCATCATAGGTTATCGAGATGTGGTTTTCAGTTTGTTCTCAACATTGTACTTGGTAACTCTGGTTGAAATTAATAAGTGCGAATGGCTGTGTGCATCTCTCGATGCAGAGGCCGGGGAATCGCACCCTCCTTTATCTAAAAAAAATATGTACATTGTCTAATCTTTTTAATCAGTTCGAACTTTTGATTGTACTAACTATAGTGCATGAAACTTGCCACAACTATTATCTCCAACCCACCCTACATGATCTACCACATCCAATACACATGCTCGAGCTAGAAAGATGATCCATTGTATCCATTACACATGCTCTATTTAGAAAAGTCACATCTACCACATCCAATACATACTAGTAAAATGACCGTGCGTTGCAACGGGCGACGAAAATTTTCAACATTCCTATATATAGATTTAAGCCTTACGCATAACATTAAGACTTGCTTACCATTATCCTAATTAACTGAACTTTCTCAGTTTTTTTATCTGTACTGTGACCTAACCTGAAGTACCTTGGGCTTGCTTGTTCCATCATTCGTTGAAGCATGGAGGTGTACGTTGGAGTATGGGACCATACTTGTCGATGAGCCACCTCACAGCTCACCCTTGCTGTTGTATATATCACAAGTTGAAGCAACTCCGAAATTCAATAGCCCAAAACCAAACATAGTGTTGTCATCATCTTCTCAAAAGTTCATAGGCATAAGAGGAACCTAGATAAAGCACAAGTCGGTCATCAAATCAGCAATATCAAAATGAAGATGCAATCTGAAAGGAAAATTAAACAAGTTATTCATTGTACCACAACTTTAATGTGTGCAAAGTTTATCTCCCACACGTCTTACAACCATAGTCGATGTACCGTCTTTACCATCGATTGATAATGAAACAATAAAATATGACATTGTATATACATTGGATAATTATTGAAGAGCAATAGTGGCAGAGTGCTTTTTTCTTTTCACATGAAAATAAGTTCAGTCATATCTGCAATTTATAATCTTATGGAGAAAAAATATTCTACCTTGCAGCGATGTCAATTTAGAGTAAGCTTCCGGGTCACGTGCGGGAATTATCCTTGTAAGTCACTGTTGTGCACCTGCAGCCTGACAAACTTGATAACTGCTCCCAGGCATGAGCTGAGTTTGGGCAGAGCCAGAAACTGTGAGGAATCGATTCCTCCCTGCCACACACAATACAGTCCACACCATGCTTGATGTTACATCGTTGAAGCTCAGCCCCCACCGCTAGACCTTTTTTGTACACTAAACCCCAACGAAGTCAGGTTTCGCGCACACTAAACTATAAAGAAAGCATTCTACTTGGTCTAGTTTGTGACTGAAAACCTCTTGGGGGCGCTGCTGTGGTCGCCCTCTCCACACTAGGGATCTAGGTGAAAACCTTGACCTTTTGGTCTAGACGGCGGCGGCGCTTTGCGTCGTGACCCTCTTGGGGGCGTCGTCGTGGAGCCTCGACACTTCTCGATCTTCTGTCGGAGTCTTCGGTGGCAAGTCCGGTCTCCTTTTTCCTTTTGTTGTTTATCTTTGATCTGCCTTGTAAGAGGGTTCCCTCATCACCTTGTATCGGTTCGGCCGTTGGGCTTTATTTATAAAGCGGGGCGAAAGCCTGTTTCGTGTGTTTGTGACTGAAGGGTGATTTAACCATATCACCACTTGTCAAATTCCAAGCTAGGAAATCTTTTTATATTTAAGAAACTCATTCTATGGTAATGATCTCAAACATATTTCCTGGCATGTTCGTGAAGAATGAATTTCTTCAGATCCTGTGAACCAGGTTTACGAGATCTTCTATATTTACGTACTCTAAATTGACATCGCTACAAGGTAGAATGCTGGACACAAATCGTGTAAGTTACAAACAATAAGACCATCATGTATCTCTCCTATAACACCAGACCTAACACTAAAGGCGTCATGTTCTTACTGATTTAGCTCAGTACCATGTAGACTGAACGGCTGTATGCATAAGTGCCCATAACGAAGATGGGTTTAGAATAGTCACCTCGATGTTTCAGCACTAAAATAGCCACATGTTGATGGTATGAAATCACAAATTTCAGCATGTCAGTGGGACTGTGGGAGTATATTGATCTCTGGTTGAGCGTTGACAGCTCCACCAGCATAGGTTTGCAATTTTCCTAAAGGCATTTGATCGAGATTCAGGCTGAAGGGAATGAAGGCTTGGAAGCAAAAAAAAAATGCGGAGAAGGGACAACACAGAAGCACAACCCTCATGCATGTGCAAGCTCAATACCTGCAGCACTAAGCTCGGCTTGGAGATTTTGTACATCAGCAGCAAAGCTAGCACATCCGACAGAAATTTGCACATCGCCGCTATCAGCTTGGTTCATTTCCGCTTTCATGCTTTCCCCACCTGACCTTTTGACTGCTCATTCTGATCATCCTGGGTTCGAGCTTCTTCCTCAGCCTGACATTCTGACAGCTCAACCTGATCATGCATCCTTGGTTCGAGCTTGACAGTACAATTTGATTATCCTTGGTTTGAGCTTCTTCCTCACCATGACCTTCTGAAAGCTCAATCTAATCATCCTTGGCTACACCTTCCATGTCAACACTTGGCGCATAATCCCTAAAACACAGTTCATCTTCCTGCAGCACTGTTTCTTCTGAAATTGCTGCACTTTGGTTAGGGTCAACACATGTATCAGGCATTAGAAAACACTTTGAGATTCTCCTTAGCAGCACCAACATAGCCTTCATTCATGGTACGCTCAGCTACAAGAAGGGGGAAATTCAGATGAAACTTAAAAAAAGAAACCAAGAAGAAGAAGGCCGGGATCGTACATACCTCGCTGACCGTGGCCTACGAGTGAGCGCTTGGCGGCGCGCATGGGGCCGGGACGGCGCTGCGCTCGAATATGAGGGATAGGAGCGAGAGGGAGGAAGGAAATAAGAGGCTCGAGTCGTTGTTCTGCGTGATGGCAGCGAAGCCTGGCCGACGACATTGCATCTAGGCAGCAAGGGGAGAAGTCGATTCGACGCCCAGCCCTCCACCTCTCCATGGTGCCTCCCCTCCCCAGTGTTAGAATTGGGCACATTAGTGGGTAGCCCAATAAGCAATTTCAGAAATCTCAAATTCCCACATTTATGGCAGCACACATGAGAGTGGAGTGAGATCTAAAGTTTAGTCCCACATTGCTAGTTTAAGAGGAGTGGCACCACCTTATATAGTGAAGTGTTGTGTTACTTGGTAAGCTTGTGAGAACATGAGGCTCTCTCACGCGCTCCTCCTCCTCCGCCGCGCCGCGCCGCGCGTTGCGGGAATCTCGCCGAGCCGAGTTTTATTAACCGACCTAAACGTGTGCGACGTGGACTTGGCCCATGTTGTACCGTTAGGGTTTTTCGCTAGCCGCGCTATATAAAGTCGGGCACTACGTGCGCAACAAATACACCGAACCAATCTAGGTTTTGCCACCTCGTGCCTTGCGCCTCCACCGTAGTCTACTCCATCCCGAGCGCCGGCGTGCACCGGCGAACGGGACAGCAGGTCTCCTGAACCCTCGTCCTTGTGATCCTGTACGGGAGAGGGTGAATAAGGTTTTTGGGAAGCGCTCCGCGCGACTGCTCTCAACCTCTTCATCACGGCTTGCCTTCCTGTACGCTCGCCGGACTCGCGGGCTTCTCGTCAGCAACGTCGCCATCGCTTTCAGGAAGCTGTTGCCGTCGCTGCTGCTGCAACAACTACGACGACTACTTCATCTACAGTTGTTCGGTACGTTCATCACGTGCCGATGTACCGATTTAGTATGTCTATGTGTGTAGACGTTTTGCTGTTGTTCATGTTAATTAATACATCTAGTATTTGCGAGATTAATATGCTAGTAGCTGCTGTAGTAATGTTTAATATACTGGAATTAATCATGCAAATTGTGCCTAATATTCCAACAATCCAAAAACCTTATATGTGTTATAGGCAATTTCCTGAATTAAACATGGGACATCTATCTGATTCGCTGAGGCCGGACAAGTTGACCGGTGCGGATTTTAAGAGATGGTAGATCAAGACCACGTTGTGGTTGCGATCTCTGAAAGTGTTCGAGTCCAGTGAGGGTTTACCTGAAGGAGCTATATCTGACGAGGATCAGAACAAGTTAAAGGATACCAACACTGCCTTTGTGGGACTCGTTCTGAGTGTTCTTAGCAACATGCTGTTTGATGTGTACATGCACATCTCAGATGGCAAAGAGCTCTGGGAGGCACTGAACGCTAAGTTCGGTGTAGCAGATGCTGGCAGTGAACTGTACATCATGGAGAGCTTACATGATTACAGGATGGTTAACAACTGTTCTGTAGTCGAACAGGCTCATGAGATACAGTGCATTGCGAAGGAGGTTGAACACGCTAAGTGTGCCTTACCTGACAAGTTTGTGGCCGGGTGCATTATTGCAAAGTTGCCTTCTTCATGGAGGAACTTCGCCACAACTCTCAAACACAAGAGACAGGAGATATCGGTTGAAAATCTGATAGCGTCTCTTGATGTTGAGGAGAAGGCTCGGGCTAAGGACACTGCTGAGAGAGGTGCTGAAGGTCAGTCTAGCGCCAACATGGTGTAGAAAAACCATAACCACGGCAAGAACAAAGGAAAGAACAAGCTGAAGGGGATCGGGTGCAGAAAACAAAAAAATTCCTAGCAACGATATCCTTAAACTAGCCAAGATCTACACTATGCAGATATAGAAGTACGGCGGAGATCGGAATACATACCCTCGTAGACCGAATAGCGGGGATTACGCTCCCGCACAAGCGTTGACGACGAAGACGACGTAGCCGACCTCTAGGTCGCGGAGAACTCGGGGCGACGAAGACGACGAAGATAACCTCAAGGTCGGGTGGAGTAAGTAGGCCTCCGAGTACCGCTAGTGCAGCACCTCGCAGGGCGTCACACACATACGGTGGAGATGACGGCCTCCGAAGCTCCAGTCCAGGACGAGCAGCGGAAGACTTGGACCGGAACACCAGCAGCGCGGCAGCGGGCTATGGTGGAAGAGATACCCTCCTCTACTCGGCACGGCTTCGACAAGGGAACCACGAGATCGAGAGAGAAATTGGGAATAAATTGGTGAATTAAAGGCCAGGGGTGCCCCTTCTTATATAGGCTCCCAGGGGGAGCCAACCTTGCCAGCCAGGCAATGTGGGACTATCCCCCATTGCCTGGTGCGACCAAGACAGGTGCGCCGGCCCTAGATGGGCCTCATTTGGCCCACCTAGGCTGGCCAAGCCTCCCCCACAAAATTCCCTTGAGGGTTCCCCCCCCCCCCCCCCCCCCCCCCCCATGGGCCTTCTTTCGACCAGAAGGCCCATTTAGGGAAATCAGCCTAAATAAATTCGAAAATAAATATATAAAATCATATTTGCATATGAATTACACTAATTAATATCAAACATAATATATATAATTTTTCCTAACTCCGAAAACTCTTTCGGCTCTGCCCGATCTCCATCGGACCCCTCTCGGGACATTCCCGGTGATCTCTTTCCTTTCCGGTTGTCTTGTCGAAACCCCTTAAGTGTGTTACCCTAGCGGTTCGATATAATAACAGGTACGATCAAGACTCCTCTATGATCGACGACTAACTCGTAGGCCTGGACCCCATGAATTAATCCCTGTGATATAACGAATGACTTTCACTTATCAAACCTGGACGTCTAGTCTTAAACCCTTTGTCATGGCGATACTTAGCGTGTCCGAGCATCAGTCTCAGGTATCTTCATACCTTGCATGATCTCGTTACCGACATTGCTATCTTCTACTCGTCTATGATATTACGTGAGCTGGTGACTGAAGGGAATATGCCCTAGAGGAACTTAATAAACATAGTTTATTGGCAATATCCCAATCGTTCATTATATGTTTTACACCATGCTATAACCGTATTTAGCGAAAACATTAATACAGGTGTGGTAGATAAAACAACCAGGTCCCTAGTAGCCTCTACTAAGACTAGTTTCGTTGCGCGATTGATGATCGAGGTTTTCCGATCATAGGGCATGGCGCCGGTCGGCAATGGAAGTCATATCGTTAGGTGTAACGATGTGATGGACATACCCAGTATTTATAGGACATAGTCATTACGCCTTAAGACCGTGAGATCAAGTCTTATTGTTATCCCTGGAAGATACTTTGATCGCACCAAACGTCATATCTTATATATGTGACAATGATAGGTGATACTTTTGGGTATCGGAAGGGGGTAGTTGAGACGAGGGGTCAACAGCGGGATTCGTCAGTCCGCAAAGCCGGATAGATACTTTAGGGCCCACTCGGTGAGATTATGTCAAATGAGTTTGCAAACATGTGACTAGGTCACCAGCTGACATAATATCATAGACGAGTAGAAGATAGCGATGTCGGTAACGAGATCATGCTAGGTATGGAGATATCTGAGAATGATGCTCGGACACGCTAAGTATCGCCATGACAAAGGGTTTAAGACTAGACGTCCAGGTTTGATAGATGAAAGTCATTCGTTATATCACAGGGATTAATTCATGGGGTCCAGGCCTACGAGTTAGTCGTCGATCATAGAGGAGTTTTGATCGTACCTGTTATTATATCGAACCGCTAGGGTAACACACTTAAGGGGTTTCGACAAGACAACCGGAAAGGAAAGAGATCACCGGGATCGTCCCGGGAGGGGTCCGATGGAGATCGGGCAGCGCCGAAAGAGTTTTCGGAGCTAGGAAAAATTATATATATTATGTTTGATATTAATTAGTGTAATTAATATGTAAATATGATTTTATATATTTATTTTCGAATTTATTTAGGCTGATTTCCCTAAATGGGCCTTCTGGTCGAAAGAAGGCCCATGGGGGGAAAACCCTCAAGGGAATTTTGTGGGGGAGGCTTGGCCGGCCTAGGTGGGCCAAATGGGGCCCACCTAGGGCCGGCGCACCTGTCTTGGCCGTACCAGGCATGTGGGATAGTCCCACATTGCCTGGCTGTCAAGGTTGGCTCCCCCCGGGAGCCTATATAAGAAGGGGCACCCCTGGCCTTTTAATTCACCAATTAATTCTCAATTTCTCTCTCGATCTCGTGGTTCCCTTGTTGGAGCCGCGCCGAGTAGAGGAGGGGGATCTCTTCCACCATAGCCCGCTGCCGCGCTGCTGGTGTTCCGGTCCAAGTCTTCCGCTGCTCGTCCTGGACTGGAGCTTCGGAGGCCGTCGTCTCCACCGTATGTGTGTGACGCCCTGCGAGGTGCTGTGCTAGCGGTACTCGGAGGCCTACTTCCTCCACCCGACCTCGGGGTCATCTTCGTCGCGCCGAGTTCTCCGCGACCTAGAGGTCGGCTACGTCGTCTTCGTCGTCAACGCTTGTGCGGGAGCGTAATCCCCGCTATTCGGTCTACGAGGGTATGTATTCCGATCTCCGCCGTACTTCTATATCTGCATAGTGTAGATCTTGGCTAGTTTAAGGATATCGTTGCTAGGAAAAAAATTGTTTTCTGCACACGATCCCCTTCAGTGGTATCAGAGCCGATCTATCGTAGATATAGATGTACGCTGTTAGATCTCGTGTTCTGCACGGGGGCACCGTTCCTGTTATTTGCTACCCTCTAGCGTGCACTTGTGATTCCAGCGGCATCGAGTTGATGAAGCGGCCCGGACCGACTTTACGCGTACGCTTACGCGAGACTGGTTCCACTACTGACATACGGCTTGTACCGTATCTGTGGCTGGCGGGTGTCAGTTTCTCTCTCTTTAGTTGGTCTTCGCATTTTCAATGGAGGGCCCGAAAGGGATGCTTAAACATGCAATTATTGGATCGTTGTTGTGGTCATAACGTTCGTAGGTATGAAGCGGTTCTATTTACGAAAGCCCCAAGCCACGTAAAATATGCAAAAGATAAAGTAGAAGCGTCTAACTTTATTTTGCAGGGACTATGTGATATGGTCAAGGTAGGTTTATTAAATTATTTATAAACTGCGGGCGCCAAGAAGACCATGGCGCAATGGACTATATCACATTGCATTACATTTGATGTTTTGTGTGCATCTTATATTATGTGATTGTATATATAGTATATATTAGTTACACGGCGGTAGCTATATAAGATGATCCCTTCAAAATACCACTAGTGTTCTCCCTCCAACGCGCACCACCAAGAAAGTTCTATGTTATGAGGCAGGTCGTGATGATCGGCTGTCAGACATATCTTCGTTCGCATACGGTGGGTGTAAGCCATGTTGCACAAGCGTCAGCGTGGAGGTTTTTGGTGGCGAGCCTAGCATATTTAGAAATATGGCCTCGAAACAGGGAGACCGAAAGGTCGAGCACGAGTCACAAAATTGGTGTGGCGGACTTTTGTCTACTCTTGAAGTTGTGTCGCCGGCTCTGATGATGAGGGGTGGTGCAATGGATGGGGGTCGTGTAATCGCTTAAACGACCAGGAGGGTTGTTCGTTTGAGTGGGAGTTCGGATAGTTATTTTCTAAAATACTAGAACTCAGAATATAATGAACAGAGTCTGTTTTGCAAACCTTTGTAGATATTAACCATTGTGATAGCATCTTTTCAAATTAGGCGCATTCCTGCGATTGAGAAACTTAAAACGTTGGGTCCAAAATTCATAGTTTTATGCTTTAGCTTGAGGATACTCCTTGTTTAAACCGTTAGCTCTTTGTGTTACAATACCCGCTAGGAGATAACCCCGGAGATTCCGCTGACAAAAGATAATTTGGAGTATCGGATTTTGTGTGGATGATATCATCATAGTCCAGTGTATGCTATGATCTCTGCCATAGAGAACCAACGGTGGGTACGAGTTTTTAGATCGCGAACATATGATATGGTCGCTAAACTCGGGGTGCCCCAAACGTTGGGTTGATGAAGTTTATCAGTATGTTAACTGATTGTCTTCTCAACCAAGATGGAAGAGAATACACACATTGAGGGAGCACGTGGCGGTCATACTTAATGACATATGTTCATGATTAATGAACATTGAGACGCCTCGCTCAGCTCAATCACTGGATGACAGACATCGTTGCCAAGTGCAAATCCTCTGTCATAGACTATGTCATGCAAGGGGAATCGTTCACCTTCATGGTTCTTGATTACGGTGGAAGTATCAAGAAAATGAAACATATCGCCGGAAGTCATCAATGATGATGGTGTATATATGATATACATGTTATCAATGTTTTAGCTAAGCAAGTACTCGCAGTAGTGACTAAGTTTTGAACTAGTCATGTTTTGTGAAAACCAGGTTCACTGCTTCAGTAGCTTGAAAGGATGAGGCGACATTGCGTGTTGATAATGGCAATCAAGTTGTTGTGATGGCCATAGACACTCTCCCTCTAGATCTACCATTTGGGTAAATTCTTTATGATCGCATGTTAGTATGATCGTTACAAGTGTGTCTCCTCTAGCGAGACACTTGTTCATACATGATAGTGACAAATTGGTGTCCTATATTTATGAAGTAATGATCATATGCCGATTTGAATTTAGATGGTAGAAGCTCCCACATTCATAATATTAATGCCAAAGGATACAAACTTAATAAAGACACCACATATGTGTGGCACTACCGTTTAGTCATGTCAATGTTATATGCATTAGCTCCACACTGGATGGACCTACAAGTCCTAAGATTTGATCTTTTGACACTTGCAAAATAACTGTGACACCGTTTTCGGAAAGCGGGCATGTAACTTATTGATAGTCATACATAGAGATGTATGTGGTTCAATAAAGTAATTGACGGGTAGTGGAGACCTTTATTTCGTGAACTTCACTGAACGTTTTGAGTATAGATTGTAGAGAATCATGCATATGGGTGTATGTGAATCAATTAAGTACTTTGACGTGTAGTGGAAGTCTTTATTTCATAGACTTCATGAACATTCGAATAGATATATGGATATCCACTCGGGGAATGTTGGACTGGAAATTTTGATTCAATCAAACAAGTCCAGAACGAAGTAGGAAATAAACTTAACAAGAAAATCAAATTCCCGCGATGCAAATCGAGGAAATAAAGATTTGAGTTATAATGTTGGCACATCATTGGAAGACTTGTGAGAAGAGTTCCACAAATTACGTCGCATGGAACACCATAGTGTTATGGTGTGTTAGGACGTCGTAATGGCACCCTATCTGATAGTGTGTGGTAAATAAATCTCTTACCAAATTATTGTGATCATTAGAGTCATATGGTAGAAACGTAAACACTCACGTTAGCAAATAGGGAAACCATTTGAATCCATGGAGACAATACCATACGATTGATGGCATGGCTTTTGAGCCTGGATTGTCGTTTCAGCAATTTAGTGTTTCGATGTAATCGAACCTAAAATGGATTAATCTTTGTAGTATACCCTACCTAAAGAGTTAGTTGGGTACATGTCTCACGACATAGGCAAAATCTTTGCCGGGATATACCTTGCGAAAGAAATAGTTTCTTGTCCGAGGGTATAAGTGAGAAAGAAAGTAGAGCAAGACGAAGTTGGTGAACTTCTTCTCCAGACATCAGAGTGGCGCAACCGAAAGTGTGTTCGGTGTCAGGCTCCACAGCTTGAAAAGGCTGATGATTCAAGTTCATGATGTTCTGAGCTCATACTAAGAGCGTAGGCATACGAGGTTGTGTTACACACTGTGTGTTACGATAATCTTGCTATGAAGGTCATATTAATGGAATATGATAGACCTACGAACTACGAAGAAGAGATGGTGAACCTAAGTCCGAGAAATGGCTATGAGTCATTTATGATCCGAAATAAAATCCATATACGATTACCAGGTAATGACTTGGGAGATCTTCTTGATGGCATCTAGGATGTTGATAGTATATGGAGTTTTATGAGAGAGTAGATATTGAGCAGATTCGGCATAATCTCACCGAGTGGGCCTTAGAGTATCTATCCGGCTATGCGGACTGACAAATCCCGTTGTTGACCCCTCGTCTCAACTACCCCCTTCCGATATCCAAAAGTATCACCTATCATTGTCACACTATATAAGATATGACGTTTGGTGCGATCAAAGTATCTTCCAGGGATAACAATAAGAGTTGATCTCACGGTGTTAAGGCGTAACGACTATGTCCTATAAATACTGGGTATGTCCATCACATCGTTACACCTAACGATATGACTTCCATTACCGACCGGCGCCATGCCCTATGATCGGAAAACCTCGATCATCAATCGCGCAACGAAACTAGTCTTAGTAGAGGCTACTAGGGACCTGGTTGTTTATCTACCACACCTGTATTAATGTTTCCGCTTAATACAGTTATAGCATGGTATAAAACATATAATGAACAACTGGGATATTGCCAATAAACAATATTTGTTAAGTGCCTCTAGGGCATATTCCCTTCACAAGCCTGCTTTCAATGTACCTGCCAAGACTAATTCTTTCAAGAAGAAGAGGAAGAAGATGATGAACAAGTCTGAGCTAGGTTGCTATACCTGTGGAGAGCTCGGTCACTTCTCTGTGGACTGCCCAGATCGTGCAGACAAGAAAGGGAAAAAGGCCAAGACTGTCAATGTCGTGACCGCTAGCAATACTGATGGGTATGGTAATTTACCATTTGTGCTTTCAGTATTTCATTCTCCATGTTGGTGGATTGATACGGGTGCTAACGTTCATGTGTGCGCTGACATCTCTTTGTTCACTTCTTATCAGGCCGCTCGGGATTCTTCCGTCCTACTGGGGAATGGATCACATGCTACTGTTCGTGGTGTTGGCACGGTAGATCTGAAGTTTACTTCGGGGAAGATCGTGCAGCTGAGGAACGTGAAGCATGTCCCTACTCTGAACAAGAATCTCGTTAGCGGTTCCCTTCTATGCAGAGATGGATTTAAGTTAGTCTTGGAGTCCAATAAAGTTGTAGTGTCAAAGTTTGGACAATTTATTGGTAAAGGTTATGAGTGTGGAGGCTTGTTCCGTTTTTCACTTTCAGATTTCTGTAATAAATCAGTAAACCATATTTGTGGCGGTGTTTCCGATGATACCAGTGTTTGGCATTCTCGTTTATGTCACATTAATTTTGGTTTGATGTCTCAGTTGTCTAGTATGAGTTTAATTCCGAATTTCACTATTGCCAAAGGTTCCAAGTGCCATAGTTGTGTGCAATCAAAGCAACCTCGAAAGCCTCACAAGGCAGCCGAGGAGAGACACTTAGCACCGCTGGAACTCGTACATTCGGATCTGTGTGAGATGAATGGCGTGTTGACAAAAGGTGGAAAGAAATATTTCATAACTTTGATTGATGATGCTACTAGGTTTTGTTATATATATTTGTTGCAAACTAAAGATGAAGTTTTAGACCACTTTAAAATTTACAAAGCCAAAGTAGAAAATCAACTAGAGAGAAATATCAAACGTCTTAGGTCGGATCGTGGTGGTGAGTATTTCTCCAAAATATTTGATGTTTTCTGTGAGGAACATGGTATTATTCATGAGAGGACGCCTCCCTATTCTCCCCAATCAAACGGGGTTGCCGAGAGGAAGAACCGCACGCTGACCGACTTTGTGAACGCCATGTTGGACACTGCTGGTTTATCTAAGGCATGGTGGGGGGAGGCTTTATTGACTTCGTGTCATGTCCTGAATAGAGTTCCTAACAAGAATAAAGAGAAGACCCCTTACAAGGAGTGGTCTGGGAGAAAACCATCACTTTCTTATTTACGCACTTGGGGGTGCTTGGCGAAAGTCAATGTTCCAATTCCTAAGAAACGTAAACTCGGACCAAAGACAGTGGATTGTGTCTTTCTGGGTTATGCTCAGCGGAGCATCGGCTATAGATTTTTAGTAGTTAAATCTGAGGTACCTGATATGCATGTTGATAGTATTATGGAATCTCGTGATGCAACATTTTTTGAGAACATGTTTCCTATGAAGGATATGCATAGCACTGCTAGGATTTCTTCTGAGATATTTATTGAATCTACTACATCTGTTGATTATTCTGAACAACCACATGTTGAGGAAGTCCTTGAGAAGGATGACAATGAAGCTCCCAAAAGGAGCAAGAGACAGAGGATTGAAAAATCCTTTGGTGGGTATTTCATTGTGTACCTTGTGGACAATACCCCTACGTCCATTGCAGAGGCATTCGCATCTTCTGATGCGGATGACTGGAAAGAAGTTGTCCATAATGAGATGGACTCAATTCTTTCAAATGGAACTTGGGAATTATCTGAATGACCCTACGGTTGCAAACCTGTGGGTTGTAAGTGGGTGTTCAAGAAAAAGCTAAGGCCTGATGGTACTATTGATAAGTACAAGGCACGGCTTGTAGCCAAGGGTTACACTCAGTGTGAAGGCGAAGATTACTTTGACACATATTCACCTATCGCTAGACTGACCACCATTCGTTTACTACTTTCCATGGCTGCCTCCTATGGTCTGATCGTTCATCAAATGGACATAAAGACAGCTTTCCTTAACGGAGAGTTGGAAGAGGAAATCTATATGGATCAACCTGATGGGTTTGTAGTAAAAGGTGAAGAGAGAAAGGTGTGCAAATTGTTAAAATCTTTGTATGGGCTAAAGCAAGCACCTAAGTAATGGCATGAGAAGTTTGACAGAACGTTAACGTCTCCAGGCTTTGCCATTAATGACGCTGATAGGTGTGTGTACTATCGCCATGGTGGGGGTGATAGTGTCATATTATGCTTTTATGTTGACGACATACTAATTTTCGGCACAAGCATGATAGTGATAAATGAGGTCAAGTCTTTCTTGTCAAAGAGCTTTGATATGAAAGATCTAGGACAAGCTGATGTGATTCTGAACATCAAGTTGATTACGGATGAGAGTGGGATTACGTTAACGCAATCACACTATGTTGAGAAGGTCTTGAGCCGATTCGGCTTTATAGACAACAAGCCTTCTCCAACACCCTATGATCTCAGCGTGACACTCAGAAAGAACAAGAAAGAGACGAGAGATCAATTAAGATACTCTCAAGTGGTTGGTTCACTCATTTACCTTGCGAGCGCGACGAGACCTGATATCTCTTTTGCTGTGAGCATATTGAGCAGGTTCACGTCTAACCCGGGTACTGATCATTGGCATGCACTTGAAAGGGTCATGCGCTATCTGAACGGTACAATGAGTTATGGAATTCACTATTCAGGGCACCCAGCTGCGCTTGAGGGATATTGTGATTCGAACTGGATCTCAGATGTTGATGAGCTCTATGCCACAAGTGGATATGCATTTATTCTTGGTGGTGGTGCAGTATCATGGAGGTCTTGCAAACAGACCATATTGACGAGGTCAACCATGAAAGCAGAACTTACTGCGTTAGATACAGCTTCTGTTGAGGCAGAATGGCTGCGTGAGCTCTTGATTGACTTGCCGGTGGTTGAGCAACCATTACCGGCCATCCTTATGAACTGTGACAACCAACAGTTATTGTCAAAGTGAACAATGCTAAGGATAACGCGAAGTCATCAAGACACGTTAAAAGACGTTTGAAGTCTGTCAGGAAATTGAGAAACTCCGGAGTAATAACTGTTTCGTATATTCAAACAGACAAAAACCTGGCAGATCCCTTTACGAAGGGACTATCACGTAATGTGATAGAAAGTGCATCGAGGAAGATGGGGTTGAGACCCGTGAGCGTTACTCCATAGTGGTAACCCAACCTATGTGATCGGAGATCCCGTGAATTAGGACCTGGGAAGAACAAGCTAGTGGTGTGACAGAGGAGAGTTATTACCTAACCCTCTCTATGTGAAGATGCACAACTCTCAAAATCTGTAAGGCAGGTTGGCTGCATGCCTTAATGTGGTTCTGTTGGCTATTCATAGCAAAGATGTTGTTCTACAGAGCATTCTTGAAAGAACACACCTATATGAGTCAAATTGTTTAAAATCGCAATTTATGAGATTTGGGTGATCTCTAGTAAACTCATGAAGAGACCAGGCAGTATGACGCATATGCTACACCCGCGGGATATGCTACTGGCAGCCAAGTACTAGTTATGATTTTGTGTGAAATCTAGAAGCACCAAACTTGCAATTCAAGGTTCGTCCATTGTTCAAGTTGCTGATAGACGTAGCTCAAGGTTCTAGTCAGAAGTTCAACTTAACAGTCTCTGCTGAAACACTGGTATATAAACAAGACTTGAGGTCTGGCAAATATCTCTAGATGGGGATTTGAGATCTGGTGGGGGGTTGTTAGAATTGGGCCCATTAGTGGGTAGCCCAATAAGCAATTTCGGAAATATCAAAGGCCCACATTTATGGCAGCACACATGAGAGTGGAGTGGGAGCTAAAGTTTAGTCCCACATTGCTAGTTTAAGAGGAGTGGCACCACCTTATATAGTGAAGTGTTGTGCTACTTGGTAAGCTTGTGAGAACATGAGGCTCTCTCACGCGCTCCTCCTCCTCCTCCGCACGCACCGCCCGTCCGCCCGTCTCGTCACGACGCGCCACGGGTTGCGGGAATCTCGCCGAGCCGAGCTTTATTTTTGCAGTCTGTGAAAAACGGTTTGCACGGACGCGTCACAGATAGTCGGTTTGGGTCGCTCCCGGATCGTGGGCTACTGTAACCGACCTAAACGTGTGCGACATGGGCCAAGTTCCCGTTAGAGTTTTTCCCTAGTCGCGCTATATAAAGTCGGGCACTGCGTGCGCAGCAAATACACCGAACTAATCTAGGTTTTGCCACCTCGTGCCTTGCGCCGCCACCGTAGTCTACTTCATCCCGAGCGCCGGCGTGCACCGGCGAACGGGACAGCAGGTCTCCGGAACCCTCGTCCTTCTGTTCATGTACGGGAGAGGGCGAATAAGGTTTTTGGGAAGCGCTCCGCGCGACTGCTCTCAACCTCTTCATCACGGCTCGCCTTCCTGTACGCTCGCCGGACTCGCGGGTTGCTCGTCAACAACGTCGCCATCGCCTTCAGGAAGCTGTTGCCGTCGCTGCTGCTGCTGCAACAACTACGACGAATACTACGACTACTACGACTACTTCATCTACAGTTGTTTGGTACGTTCATCACATGCCGATGTGCCGATTTAGTATGTCTATATGTGTAGACGTTTTGTTGTTGTTCATGTTAATTAATACATCTAGTATTTGCGAGATTAACATGCTAGTAGCTGTTGTAGTAATGTATAATATACTGGAATTAATCATGAAAATTGTGCCTAATATTCCAACACTCAGTCCCCACATCAACCCACCCTACATGATCTACCACATCCAATACACATGCTCGAGCTAGAAAGATAATCCACTGTATCCATTACACATGCTCTAGTTAGAAAAGTCACATCTACCACATCCAATACATATGCTGAAGCTACAATCGGATATACTGTATCCAGTACGCATGCTCAAGATGGAGAAAACGGTGGAACAAGAAGAGTTGGCGAGAAACAAACAAGAGAAGGAGGATCTGCCAACTGAGGATAACAAGGAGAGCGTTGTCGGGAAAAGGATGGAAAGTAAGAAAATATGGGCATGTCCAATGGTTTTATCTTAGCAAAGTCACGTCGCGTAGGATAATTGCTGAGTTGGAGGAGAGAGAAATAAGAAAAATAGATTTGTCTTCTCTCAACTAAGAAATAACAATTGTCTCACCACAAATTTAAAGATATTTGGTAGTACTAGTAAAGATATGTACATCAAGTTTTTTCTTCATATCTTAATTACGTGACCGGTTTACTATAAGACCGTCTTATCAACCATACAGTCTTGTACGTATAAACACAGGAGAGTCCAGGAAATCAAGAAAGCGATCGAAGAGATATAAAATTCAAATCTCTCCGTTGACTTTAGGAGGAAAGAAAATTAAACCAGTACTTGCTTCATGTGCCCGAGATTATCAGTGCAAGGATAGTTTCGGGGTCTCCCAGGGTAAGGTTGGCAATCGGGTCGGGTTTGATTGGGTCGACCTCTTTTAGACCCATGCCCATTTAACAAATGGGCAAGCTTCTCTGCCCACGACCCTGCCCATGGGTCAGAATTCATGCCCATGTCCATGCCCGTCGGGTCACCCGACCCATCGGGTCGCCCGTCAGGTTTGCATATGACATCTCCTCATGTCAATTCTAAATGGCATATTTTATGTGTCAAACTGCATTAGTATATCAATAAAATCATAATGTCTTAGTGCAGTGCGTGTTGGAGAGAGAGACTATGGTAGAGCACCGTGAGGCTTGAGCCATGAGCAGAGAGAGACTATGGGAGAGGATTGCGGCGGAGACGGGGAGACACTGGGGAGGGACACGCTCACACCTAGGTTTAGTGGATTAGTGCAGTGCGTGTTGGATTTGGACGGTTGGGATAGGCTAAAAATTACATGCGCTCTGGTCATGTCTTACTATGAGACCGCACATGTCAGCTAATCGGGTTGCCCATGTCTGCCCATACCCTACCCATGACTAATCTGGTCGTCCACGGGCGAGACCCGTGGGCGAACATAGCAACCCATACCCTGCCCATTAGGGTCGGGTGCCCATGGCGGACGTGCGCATGGGCGAAATTACCGGCCTTACCCAGGGGGTTGGTTGTATTTAACGTGTTTGGCATGTCTCCCTAATTATCTCCGTCAGTTACGCACGGCTCCTCTTAACTTCTCCCCGCTCCGCTGAGCCGCGTCCACCTCCCGGCCGTCCGTCCCAACACATTGCCTGCCGCCGTCCGTCCGTCGCCTCCCTCCTCGGAGCGCCGCCTCCGACCGTCAGCTCCACGCGTTACTCTTCAAGCACGGCCTCCTCCACCTCCCGGCTACAACCCCCAAACCAATCGCCCACCCGATCAATGGCCGGCGCCGCCGCCATCCCGTCGCCGCCGATCCCGCGCGTGACCCTGAGCACGGGCCACGCGATGCCGGTGCTGGGCTTCGGCACGGGATCCTCCCGCGCGCCGCCGGACCTGGCCGACACCATCCTCCACGCGGTCCGCCTCGGCTACCGCCACCTCGACACCGCCTCCCTCTACGGCACGGAGCCGGCCGTCGGCGCCGCCGTCGCCGAGGCCGTGCGCTCGGGCGCCGTCGCCTCCCGCGCCGACCTCTTCGTCACCTCCAAGCTCTGGGTCTCCGACGCGCGCCCGGGCCGCGTCGTGCCGGCGCTCCGGGACTCGCTCGCCCGCCTCGGCCTCGACTACCTCGACCTCTTCCTCGTCCACTGGCCCATCTCCGCCCACTCCGGGGCGCTCCTGGGGTTCGACATGGAGGGCGTGTGGCGGGGCATGGAGGAGTGCCACCGCCTCGGCCTGGCGCGGTCCGTCGGGGTCAGTAACTTCTCAGCGGCCAAGATGGAGCGGCTCATGTCCCTCGCCGCCGTGCCGCCGGCCGTCAACCAGGTGGAGCTCAACGTCGGGTGGAGGCAGGAGAAGGTGCGGGAGGCCTGCGCGCGGCACGGCGTCGTCGTCACCGCCTACTCGCCGCTAGGCGCCCACGGCGCCGTCTGGGGCTCCGACGCCGTCATGGAGAGCGGCGTCCTGCACCAAGTCGCCGACGCCAAAGGCAAGACCGTCGCACAGGTAAACATAAAAATCACTTCTTTGTTTTACTCAAGTATCCCCACTAGTAGTACTATATTTATTTATTGCAGCTAAAAGCTTATATGGCAGATCTTTTAAAATTTATGTTTTGCTTAAATTCCTGTAGCTTGCAAGATACTTGGTGGTTCTTTATTACTTCATGCATTTGTTCTGTTTCCAATATCACTTTATTCAAGTTTTTAATAACTCTATCTATTGTGGAAATAGAGGTCCCAAGTTCCTTTAGTTGCATTCCTGAGACTCAAGGCTCAAGATTACAGTTGATGAATTGCGCACTACTTACTTGTACATTATAATATGATGTAGAAAATAGTTGTGAAAAAGTTGGTTACTCAAACGATAAACTAGCCAAAATCGGCCTGGGCAAACAGGGTTATCTAATCGTAATCCACTGTGATTGCCAAAATGTGGCCTAAATCGGAAACTTCATAATATAATCATTGTTGTTTTTCAGTGTTTCTCTATTGCTGGATTAGCACATTAAAACCTACTGGAAACAAAAATGAAGACGTCCAGATTGGTTCGTTTGAAACACAGCATGTACAAACTTCCCAACAGGCCAAGGTGCCAAGCTCATGGTAGTCTTGTTACCCCTTTTAGACCTTAGTTTTTTGTTAAATTTGTCCTAAAACCAAGGGCGTGGCCTGAGCGGCTGAGCCGTCCCATATTCCATATGAATTGCATTGGACTTCTACAATCTCAATCCTTTGATCCAAAAGATTTACTGTTAAAATACTCTGTCAAACAGAAATTTATACCAATGAAAGTTTTCTTGTTTCAGAACATTGTCAGAGAAATGATGATTGATCTGCATTAGTTTTCTTATTGATATCCATTTCAATTGTTTCGGTCTATTGCCCTTTTCTTCACTCAATCGATAAAAGTCATCTTGTTGTTTTAAAAACATACGTGGACAAGTGTACCTAAATATCTTATTACTATAGCATGAGGTTGTGTGAAAGAAGTGATAGAATTCTTATGATCGGGAAACTAGCTCTCCGAAATTCCAGATTAAGTCCAACTAGTGGCCCCTGCTGCAGACGGTTGTTTGCGCATCAGGTCTGTTTGCAAATGCAGTTTCCCAAGTTTCAGAAAACTCTTCTGTGGAATTAAAGTTGTCAAGTTTTTTGCTTTCGTAGGCTCAGATTACCACAAAACTTAATTATAATATGCTGTAGAAAATTGTCCGGATAGCAGCGATTTATTACTATCAAATTTTCTTATAATATGCTGTGTTTGCTTGTACTATCAAATTTTCTTATGTTCGTATAGCTTGCAAGTTGCAATATTATTAGTTTTGTTTGGAATGGAAATGCACCCTTTTCAAGTTTTGGAGAACTCTACCATAGAATTACAGTTGCCAAATTCATATTATTGCATTTGTAAGACTTGAGGCTCAGACTTTGGTTGCTGAACTAGGATCTCCTGTGATTTTTATTTGTTTTAAAAAGTAACCATGAAAGCAACCGAAAATTGGTTAGTCAAACAAATGGGATTATCGCAATCTGCTATGATACCAAACACGGTCTAAGTCACAATCTTCAAAGAGAATCAACATAACATCCATCTAAAGACATCATTCATGAAACTGCTCTTTTATGTTATTTCTATTGGTTTGCATTACCACGATGAATCCTACTGGGAATCAAGATGAAGTCTGCATTGGTTCGTCCAAAACAGAAAAACAGACAAACTTTTCCATGAGGCCAAGCTTGTCTTGGAGTTGTTTACCTCATTTAAACCTTAGCTCTTGTTAAAATTATCTTAATAAGAAGGTGGTGAAAAGTGTAATTTACTCACTTTACTATGCCCTGAGCATATTCATATTCCATATGAATTTCATAGGATTTTTACAATCTCAATCTTGTGATCCAGAGAGCCAAATGAAAACCTGTCATCCTAGTGAAAATAAAGAGGTCTTGTCATTAGCTTTTTTTAACACATGACAAACTTTTCCATGAGGTCAAGCTCATGGTAGAGTTCTTATACTCATGATGAAAGTTTTCTTATCTTGTATGCAGGTGGCGCTGCGGTGGCTGTACGAGCAGGGTGTGTGCTTTGTGGCGAGGAGCTTCAACAGGGAGAGACTAGAGCAGAACATTGCCATCTTCTCCGGCTGGGAGTTAACTGAGGAGGAGAAGGAGATGATTGCAACGATACCGCAGAAGAGAGCATGCCAGGGAGAGCATTTTGTGTCACCTGATGGGCCTTACAAGTCGCTGGATGAACTCTGGGACGGCGAGATATGAATCAAAGACAAGCCGTGAGATCAACTTAGGTCATTAGAAGGCTGTGGTTTGTAAATTGGCTTGTACATCCATTTAATAGTTCGTATATACTGTATGTAGCAATAAGGTCACGTATGTGAACCATTTGTCACATGGATTGATATTTGCAGAGATATTATGGCAATTACTGATGATTTTGTGTAGGTATTTTGGACCTTTATATATCATCAAACAATACTTACATTTTACCATCTCAAAAAAAATACTTACATTTTACACAATTTCTAACAAAGAGGATTTGATCACTTAGTTAGCTGTTTTTATTTCCTTCTTCACGTAGTGAATTTGTTATGAAAAAAGTATAGGTGTAGACCTCGGAAATACAACATTAGCCAAGTTACTCAACATGAAATATAATTTATATCAAATAATCAAATTAAACCACAAGGTGAGAAATAAGTTCAGACCTAACATCCGAAATAACTTAGGTACGAACTAGCCACCTTTGTCTACACATCATCCGCATTCACTGTACAATTGTTATCACTGGTCCACAGCCTCAGGACTGAAATGATGCTAGGTTACACCCACGAGATGAAAGCGTTACAGAAACACGCTACTTTTCATCATCGTCATCTTCTTCTTCATCATCGTCATCATCATCTGGTAAGGCAGCATCATCGCCGATACCTTGCAGCAGGGTGTCCACATCTTCACCGAGCTCTGCCAGCCTTCCACTCAGCTTCTCAACCTTAGTTTGCTCCTGGCCCAGGCAGACGAGCAGATCGTTCAGTTCCACCTCACTTTCCTTCTCCGCCTCTTCCTTCGCCTGCGCTTTTATTGCTTCCACGTCCGGATAGGGTGTGCTACCTCCCTGCCTCAAGGTTTTCACCTCGGCATCGAGGCGGTAGTTGGCTTGCTCCAGGCTGTTGTAAGCATCTGCTAAACTCTTGAGATCAGACTCCAGTTTTACCGCAAGATTTCGTTGGTTGCTAGCTTCGGCTTCAATCTGAGCCTTTTCAGTTTTGAGCACCTCTATTCGTCGTGCTGCACCCTCCAGTTCTTGTCTAAGGGCTTCAATCTGAACCCTTTCTCGGCCACTGCTCGGTCTCTCAGTAGAATCTGAAGTGCTACCACCACCAGTTCTCACTAGATCTTCTGCTAGGATTGCATTTCGGCCTAGCAAGTCCTGAAAATGAAATCAAATAATACCATGTTACCCATGTCTAGTGTTCTGTTCATCGCCAATTTCCTAGCCTCATGGCCCATGTGTGATGGACTTACTTAGTCACAGACTCACAGCTAAGCTCGAGTATGTGGCTCTATTATTTTGCCACAAGTTAGCCAAAAAAGTTGTCATGCTTAGGCGTAGTTTGGGAGCTCAGTTTTTCTAAAACCACAGTATTCTAATAATAAAGTATTGGACTGTGTGCCCAGCGAATACTGCAGTTTTGTACAATACTTAAGTTAATAAAAACAGAAGTGGTCAGGACTGAAGTTTGCAATATGGCCTCTATTAATTCATATTATTTTGATCACATCATGATATATAAACTTAGTAACAAACAAACTCAAGAACTATAACTTGATGATAAGATCATGCTAACAGAATTAGAACAGTTCCAGCGACTGGATATCTCATTTGCATAAACAACTTTGCGCTCATGCAAAATATCGTCTAGAATTGTGCCAAAACAGTTTTTGTGTGTGAATGGACAGGAGTAGTTGAGTTGGTGACTTGGCTTGGAATTAATGTGGCGAACAGGAAACAAACCTGCATCTCGTTGCATTGTCTCTCTACAAATGACTTCAAGCGCTTGATATACTCTCCATCAACCTCCCCATTCTTCTGCTCCAGCTCAGCAGGTAGAAATGCAGTTGCGGTTTTTGTTCGACTGAAGAGATCCATTATGTTGTCTCTAATATCAGTCTCAAGCTTAGTGAGGAAACTAACAAATTGTGAATCAAAAATTTCCGAGAGGACTGGATGCTGCTCGCCTTTATTTGTTTCCTCCTCTTCAATCTCTTGGAAATCAGACATACTGTTTGCACTTGATCGTGAAAGCTGCTTGTGGTGCTGCTGCCCTGATGGTAGGTGCAGAAAGCTTTTCCTCAACTCGTCGAACCTCAGAAAGTATGTAGTGAGGCCAATTTTCTGACTTATAGCATCTGCGACAGCAAAGGCATCCCGGCCCTTCTCACGGCTTGCATTGTTCAGGACACAAACACCTAAAACAACAGCAGCCAATCCACGAACGCAACCAGTGTAACGTTTATTTGAAGCAAGCTCAATTATGTAGTTTAGATGTACTGCTGATTCCAAAAGGCAAATTACAGCATTTGCACAGTCCGCGAGCCATATGATGAGTAGCCGGAGAATAACAGGCTGAATATATGATTCCTCTGATTGACTGGTTTGGTCATTCTCTCCTTCTGCTAAAGCTGCAAAGGATAAACATGTAACGATTCGATGCAAGAGAGGCTCAGTGCGCCCCAAGGATGGTGTAGGTGTTTCAAGCTGAATTTGCAATACCTGGAAAAAGAAAGTCACCAATTAAAGCAGCATTGGTTTATGTAGTCGTAATTGACAAAAGCAGGCACTGGAGCCTTCCAGTAAACAAATGTGAGGAACATAAGTAACATGAACAGTTAAACAATAACCATTTAAATCATAGGGTCAACCATCTGTTAATAATATTTTTAAAAGCAGGAGAGGAAAACCATATCATTGAACCTGTGTACACAATGGTCTAAGTAGATCAATAATGTTCAATTTAGACAAGTAGAGTTACATAATAATCAATTCTCAAGTCATTGGATAGTTGCTTGTCCAGCCAATTTTGTACATGTAAAATTCACAGGCAATGAGAAGTTGTAAGGGCACATACACGATCTTTGCATTGCAAGTTGTCCTTGATTACGTGAGTAAGAACACTAGACGCTCTGCAACATGCCTGCATAATTTAGGATCACTTGTCAGATTTTTAAAACAGCAAAAGGGGAGGAAAACTGCAGGTATTAATTACATGACATCTCCAAACAATCAAAATCTTGAATCTAAACAAGACAACAAGACTTAAATAGAACACTATTTAAAATTAAATATACAATAGAAAAACAACTCAGCACCGATATGTCACAGCATACAGGTTTCTTGGCAATAAATAGACTAAAGAGGCATATATCAAATTTGAAGAGTAGAACAGCGACATAATGACAACAAGCAAAGAAAAAATTATGGCACAATTTCTATTTCTATAGAATTTAGCAGCAGAGAGCATTGGTTCAAGAACCATGGACCAAATTTAAAGAGATTTGTTTCCCTTGTGCTAAATGGTGCCTTAGACATTTACCTCCATATCCCCATTAACATCACTTGACACGAGAGCTTGCAGAAGTACACTGTCATTAGAATGGCAACATAAGCGAAAGCAACTTTATGAATGATGATTCAGACTACAGAAAGCATCATGAAGTGTGGTAAAAGCAGCAACAACCATAGTGACATGTTATTGAATGACAGAAATGGCCATCTCTTATATAGTGGGTATTGGTGATCTAATCAGTAACTAGCAATATAGATAAAGCAACAACATAATGCTCCATCTGTATCAAATTTAACCAAAGAAAGATCCACATACTAACCTTCCAAATGGCATGTCACTAGAAGCACCACGAGTACTAGGGCCTTGGTTTGGATGTGGGGCGATAGTTGATGCTAATAATGCCTGACCATTGGGATTTTTCTGTTCCAAAAATATAAATAACTACTAAATATTGTGTTCTTAGACATATCGAACCAAAAAAGACAAAACAAAAAGTAGCAGAAAAAATAGACAGTAATTGGACTTCAAATTTTAGAACTCAAAGTCTTATCAGAATGATGAAAGTGATTGATGGTAAATAACTAAATATCTAATTTGATTTCTACTAATCTCCTTGCTATATGTTCATGATTATTTAAGGCACCAAGAATATCAGGAAAAAGATCACCTCACAGAAACACTTGAAGACATAATCAGCAGCCACAAATTCCTGCGCTATGGAAGTTCGCAGGATTATGGCTAAGATCGCATTCAGTGCAGGTTGAAGGTGAGGTTCTTCCCCGACTTGCTTGCTTGCAAGAGAATCGAGATTTTGAGGATTTCTCAATACCAAACTGCCAATACACCGCAATGCCTGAAAAAATAGCTGTCAGTGATGAACAAGGTACAGACATCCAAAAAACAAGAACTTGGTATAATCACTGGTACATAGAATTACATGGTAGCTCAGCTGTTATAAGGGACTCACCGTACAGCGAAGAGCTACAGGGGCCCATTGACTCTCAACACCCAATAATAGAAGATGGTCCAGAATATTTCTCTGTAATTTTTGGTGAAGTTCATATGATGACGCTTACTTCCATGTTATGAGGTAGTCGATTAAGAAAATATATGAAGCGAGAAAAGGATACCTGAGCTAATGCAGTTTGATTGGTGATCTTGCTAGTATCTTTACCCGGTTCACTGGGCGGGGCCCCCATTAGAAGCAGTTCAACAGTATGTAAAGCACCGAGAAGATTCACCGTCTAAAGAGACAGAGCTTAAACTTCAGTGGAGTATTGCTACTACAGACTTTTTGGGTCACACAGAGCTAGACATCAGTCTGAGCAAGCTATTTGTAAGGCTAGATAGATAGGTGATTTGATAATGGTATACCTTTTGTTGGGTAAAATTGAATGCACTCCCTCTCCTAATCTTTAGTATCGATATCAATGGGTCAAAGCCCATTGTCTCTTTTAAAAGCATCTGATATAAGCACAAAGTAATGTCAATAAAAAATATGACGATCTAACATTTCACAATGATTGTTCTATAGAAAAAACCTGATTGGATGCATTGGTCCGTATTAAATTATTTAGAAGTTCAAGGCAATCCTGCTCCAGGGAAAAGAGAAGATTAGCACCTAAAAAGTTTTATACACCTGGGAGAACAACTTCCAAATGGAAACTGAACAACCAGAGCTTTTAGACGATCCAGGTACACAGACCAGACCAGATCAGATCACATGGTTCCTAGATACTCACCTGTACAACAACGCCTCCATCAGAATATCCCTCCTCTCCAATAATGCTAAATAGCTTATCAAATGCACCCTCAAATACAACAATTTTTTGAATTTCCTGAAAGGGCGAATTAACAGTCATTTCATATACAAAGGTAGGTTTGAGTTATAGAGTCTGCGACACGATGAAGCAACCAAGAGTATGTGAGAGTAACCTCTGCATCCCGGGTTAGATAGGTAAGAAGTAACAGTGCTTCATTCCTTATTACCTACAGCATAAATCAAAGATACCAATATGAGCTATATAAGTATAACCCAAATTAGTTGTAACACAACAGATATGTCAGGAATAGCAAGCGTGCTTCTTTTGATGAAGGGGAGAAAGGAGGCTAGTGTTAAAACCTCACGATCCATAAGCATGTCCATTAAAACTGTTATACCACGAGGAATTAATAGAATTGCCTCCTGTAATCTGAAACACCAAAATCAATAAAAAAAAAGGGGGGTCAAATAAGTTTAAAATGTAGTGTATGTATCTCAACAGAAAAAAGACTTACTGGGCACCTTTTCAACGAGTTTGTAAGCAGGGCTGTTAAAAGTTGGATCGTATAATATCGCACATAGAAATCCTCCTCTGTCTTCAAACAAAACAGGAGGGGCAAAATAAATCATGGCAAACGAAGCAGGTGAAGCGAGTTGCATCAGTAAAAGCAAAGAGTGTTAACTCACCAGCAGACTCAAAAGAAGAGCAATATTCTCTGTTTCTCGAGAAAGCAGATCAGAATTCATCGATGCTGGTTGAACCTCCGTTTTTGGTCCCTTTGACGCCTCAATAGGAGTCAGCGCGCCCACAAGGGTTTCTAGGGCACCTCTCACAAGCTCAACATCCTCACGGTCTTCTTTCAAAACGTTGAGAAGGACAGGAAAGCCTGTTTTGTAAATTAGCGAGAGCATATCGCACATCAGTCACTCATAGAATGGAAAAAAGAGTTGGATAAAAAATTATCAAGGCCCCAAGAGAAATGAGGTACCCATAGCTCCGAACGACATCTGAGCAGAACGGCTCTCCCCCACGAGGGACAGTAGCTCAGTCATGGCAGACCTCCTATCATCAGGTATCGTGCCATTGCTTATGCGTTCAAGCGATCTCTCGACATAGCTATACAACATAATGCAGTTAGGAGATCACACGTCAAAAGTGGCACATGTCAATCAGGTCAAAATTTTAAGCCAATAATAAGTTTCTAAGCATGATTATACTATGTGAAACAGAACTTGATGCTGAAATTGCCTACCTATCTTCCTTGGACTCGGAAGTCTCGTTGCCGAAAACGAATCCCCCAATTCCCTGCGAGAAAAACCATAAACATCGAGTAAATAAACGTCAAGCTGGCTCCACGACTTCTCGCATCGCAGACATTCACAGTGATCCAACTGACACTAAAGCACGAGCTCTGAAGGAATGGATCATTCCATGCTACAAAAAACCCTATGAATTCGTTCATATGACCGCCGCAACGCCTCGTCGGGCTCCGACCTAGGGTGGCGTCGGCGGCACGGGGGGCGGTTGGGAATGAAGGGGCTCGATTGAGGCCGTGAGGAGGGGGTGAGCACCTGCATGATATTCTTCCCTGCGCTTCCGGCGAATCCCCGCAGGTTGATCGACCGGGAGTCCATGGATCGCGAGCGCCTGCGGGGAGTAGCGAGGAGCAGTTGGCTGGATCGTCTACGGCGGAGAAGGCTTAAGCAGCCACCCCGAGTTGCGTGGGACAGGCGGCTCCGACCTGTGGGTGGGGAAACACCGCAGCGGCGGCGACGGCGGCGGCGGCGAGGTGGGGATCGGGGGGGTGGACGGGGAAGCAAGCCGGGGAGAGGCAGGCTGGATGGAGTCGGGGTCAGGTGAGATTTTGGTTTGCTTAATTTGCTTGGCGAGGTGACGTGGCGTACTTACGGTTCCCGTTTACCGTTTTTTGTTTGAGAAAGACAGCACGCTCACCCCTATGAACACCTACGCACACTCTACCCCTATGAGCTCGTGGGTCAGGTTTTGAGATTAACTTTACCGCTCGTTAGTTGTGGTAACTTTTGTTTCTCGCACGATAGTTGAATTTTCATAGACAATTTTAAAAAATTGTTTGTGCAAAATAACTTTCAAAATATGATATGATATTCAAGTTGACAACTTTCTAACAAATGCATTTCTGTAATAAAATAAGTTGGTGCACATGGGTACCGTAGCGGCGGAGGCAGGATTTTTATAATCCTTGATCCAATCTGGCTAAAAATATTCAAAGAAGTTCTTTTACCAACACAAAATTTGGTATGCTTGTAAGGATGAATACTAGGCAACTTAACGCGTCGACACGCCGCGCCCTTAACATCAAATCGTCTAGTATGATTTAATATTATCGGATGAAATCATTGCAATAAACTATCAGTAGTATGCATCTCTCATATCCATGTAATAAAAGCAAATAACATCTTGTACTATACTATAGTAAAAACAGTTGATCAAGAACCTGAGCATAGCAGCACCTTCTTGCCGACAGTACCATAAACACCACCGAAAGAAGATCAAACTCAACTTTACATTCACATCAAATCGTCTAGTATGATTAAATATTATCAGATGAAATCATTGCAATAAACTATCAGTAGTATGCATCTCATATCCATGTAACAAAAGAAAATAACATCTTTTACTATACTATAGTAAAAACAGTTGATCAAGAACCTGAGCATAGCAGCACCTTCTTGCCCACAGTACCATAAACACCATCGAAAGAAGACCAAACTCAACTTTAAATCAACTACAACTGAAAAGCTCTCACTTAAGATAGAAAAAATAATGGTTAAAGTGGAGGACAGATAGAGTGATTGGAAGGTCTCACTTGCAGAATATATAGCACTAAATTATTAAGATTTATATAGCGATAATAGAAAAAAGGTTCATAGCAGAACAAAAATCAGTATAACCATGAAAGCACGCCTCCGAGATATAAGTCAGTCATGTAATACTGTACCTTCTATTGAATGTTCAAGAAGAAAACAAAGAGAAAGCAGGTGCACTATTAACTACACTAAGTAGGATAAAGATTAAGCACAAATATGTACAGGATTAGGAACTATGATTAGAAATGGGAACCCTAGACGGTTCCATGTACCGGAACATATCCATCAATCCATGACCCATGGCTGACTTAATTCTTGGTGTTGTCCGCGAGACTAAACTTGCACAAAAAGTTGCCGCTGCTACTTTGCTCCTGGTGCCAGAAATTCGTCATCTCTCCTCGTGCTTCTTGTTGAGTACTGATCGGGTGCCTTCAATCCTGATAAACCTTCGCCCTGAAAACATGTGAATCCAGAATTAGGTGTGTTGCTCTAGTATTTGTGTGCATCTGTGAATGCCACCATATTGGTTGGCAATGCTACATATATCAGTAAAAATTAAATGACTGGACTTGACATTTACCCAAGAAGAAAATGAGACCTGAAGGTGTAGTCCAAATTGGCAGAAATAGTTAAGCATGCATTACGCTCGCTTAGGAGGCCGCAAAGTTCATCTTCAAACATCATGATAGCCATGAGACCTAAAACAATTCAGATGTTCCGAGTTACGATGAAAACAATATCCCAGTTAGCAAAAAAGTAAAATGATAATATGATGCTAATAAGCTGTTTTTATATTGAGAATGAGTTGCATACGTTACCGAAGGAGTGACATGGGGTATCTTTCTTTCTATCTAGCATGTTTGCGCCTTCCTTGCATTTGTCCTCTGAAAAATTTAGAACTTCATCCATTATTTAGCATAACACGGTTCAAAAGAAACTACTAATCCATGAGCACATCGTCAACCATGGAGTTATTCTATTTGATGGTTGGTGTCATGTTGAAATTGAGATCGGCAATAATGTATAGGGGAATCGACGAAGGAGTGAGAGAACTGGTACCTTCCCAAACAGCCACGGGGTCCCTCATCGTCAGATAAGGCACGACTGATGATTTAAGCTGCTCTAAGCTTAATCCAAGGAAGGAATTGATCTCATATATCACCGTCTTTAGTGACACCTCAAATAATGGATGCGCGGTCGCGTAACCATCCAAGCAGCCACAACCCAAGCTAGCAGAAGATTAAAAGAAGAAGATCAAATCATCGTATGCATATGAAGTTTCACTACCCACATATTAAGAATTTGACTTGTCAAGTTTCCTAAAAATCTATCACAAATATTGGTTATGAGTCTGAATACACCTCGCATAACTTGTGTCACAGAGTTTAATCTTTACCATAGTATTTGTACATTTCAGTTTTAAGGAGCAGTTACTGCATCCTCATTCACAACCTCCTGAAAGTGTAACTTCATGAAGATTAGAAATGGGTTTGGGTTCAGGGATTTTGAGGTTTTACAAAGGCTATGCAAGGAAAACAATTGCTTACCTATATCCGTGAAAATCTGGAACCAATGAGTGAAAAACCTCGCAAGTCTTCCTAAAATATTTGCATCCTGCTCAAAAGAAAATTCAGAGTAAATATATATACAATTAGCTTGGTTGGGCTGCTGCTGTTGTTTGTCTCACTGAATCTTTTCAAAATCGTAAGAGGATTCATCAATTCCTTGTCTAACATAACTAATTAGCAAGTTGGATGTCATAGAAAGAAAGGCATAACCCACCTTGAGGAAGAGGCCGTACATCTACATCTTTTAGGCACCGACCAAATGCTGCTCCTCCTAGAATCCTATAGTTTATTACCATAGTGGGAGAGGAAAAAGGTTGCAAACTACTGCAGTATGATATATATGGAAATTGTCATATCTTTTCTGAAAATAAAGGGAGAACTGGAAGTCATTGACATCAGTCTTAGTCTCCTACTACGTGGAAAACAATTCATCAGCTTGACCACCATAGAATAATATGAATCCACTTTTAGTTATTTGAATCTATTAGCAATTCAAACCTAAAGTTACATACTTGGTTAGACCAACTTTTGAGAATAAATGTATGCAGATTTTTAAACTAACTAAATATGTATCAGTCTATCAAAATGGCAATATATTTCAAAATGTTTTATCAGTGCAGTACTAAATGGCAGTAGTAAAACATGTACGTAAATGATTCATCAATATGGTCAAATAAGTAAAAGCAATGCCATATCTCATAGAACAAACTGGTACAAATCATACATAGTACAATAGGAGCAATGTACCTATAGCTTAATGCTAATTCCTATGAAAGCAAAACTCTGTACCTGCTTGATTTTATCTTTGCTAATGTTAATTCCTATGAAAGTAAAAATCTGGGCAAATACCCTGGTCCATCTTACATAAAAGAGAACATATCTACAGCCGCAAAATTAACTTCAAATGGTTTTCATCACAAATTTAGAAATGTGTTACCTCGTATGTGAATTACATAGTACAATAGGAGCAATGCACCTGTAGCTGCTCGATTTTTTATCTTAGCCAATGCTAATTTCTATGAAAGCAAAACTCTGTACCTGCTCGATTTTATCTTTGCTAATGTTAGTTCCTATGAAAGTAAAAATCTGGGCAAATACCCTGGTCCATCTAACATAAAAGAGAACATATCTACAGCCGCAAAATTAACTTCAAATGGTTTTCATCAACAAAATTATAAATGTGATACCTCGTATGTGAATGTGCGATCAGAAAATTGGACATGTCAACTGCATTTCCCTTCAGATACTGTATCAATTCATGCATCCACAGTAATCGGAAGATGCAGGAGCGACAAAATAATGAGGCCTCGCGGAACAGATGGACTTCGGAGGACTTGAACGGCGACCTCCTCGCAAGTCTTCCAACAAAAGGGCATCAGTGCCAGCAGTAGGCACAGACTAATTATTCCTTGTCTCTAGCAGCCATGTCGGCTTGCGTCCATCTTCTTGTTCCCAAGAAACTGGCCTCAATCCTGCAGCATCATGTGTCTATGCACCAGTACCATTTGATTTTCAGGAAAACTTGAGATTGAGAAGATACGAACCAGCGTTGACAGTAGAAAGGGCAGAAGCAAGCTGAAGGGCGACTCACACGGACACGCTCGCTGAGCTCCTAGCGGACGGCGGCAGCCTCGAAGGACTCCCCGAGGCGCATCTTCTCGAAGATCAGCTGCGGACCCGGCGACGGAGCATGCACACAGTGGCGGCATGTACAGTGCGCACGGCGAGCACGACCGGCAGAGAGTCGCAGAGGAGCGTGCAGTCGCAGAGGAGGTCGAGGAGTGTCGAGATGCGCGGCCGGAGGTACGGCGACGGCGGCCGCATCATTCTCTCTGCTTGTTGATTTGGGGACACACGACCATTGTCCGCCCACGCTCGCGGCGCAACCCTTACTCCGGCCCACCTCACGCTCCTCTGCCGCCGCGTGCTCCTTCATGTGCGTCCACGCCCCGCGCCCGCTCGCCGTCGCCCACTGCCGCTCCGCCTGCTCCAGAAGCGCCATCAGTGACCGCCGCCTCTGTATCTTCCCGGCAGGAGCAGATCGATATAGACAGAGGCGCATGTGGCAGCCAGAAAATTTGGAGAGAGAGAATCAGGGCATGTGGCTGCCAGAAAATTTGGAGAGAGAGAGAATCAAGCATGACAAAGATGCTTACCTCTAGCCGTGGATTTCTGGAAGAGGATGGATCATTGAATGAAGGTTTTCTATCCAGCAGAGGTGGGTCGCCGACCTTGGCTGGTGCGTAAGTTGGGCCGTCCCGACCGCGCGCCGGGCATGGAGGAGGCGAAGCAGAGGCAAGCCCCCGACGCGTGGGCCGGACCTGATTGGCGAGCTTTGTGGTGGTCGTCTCCAACGCCTGCGGAGCCGCAGGGGCTGGTCTGCAGGAAGAAGATTAGAAGAATGGGGAGGCAAAGATGGGCGAGTCCCCGGCGGCGCCCGCGGCGGGGACGATTCCGGCGCGGACGGAGCGTCCCGGAACACGTTCTTCGGTGAGGAGGTAGAGGGCGTGACGGCGGAGCTTCCGGATGGCGTCGATCTGAGTGGGGAGAAGCGGAGCGGCGGCGCCGTGCGTCGACGGCGGCGGCGGCCTCGGCGCCGCACGGGAGAGAGAAAGGGAGGAGAGGGGAAATGCGCCGGTTTATTTGCAAACAAGTCTGTGAACTTTGACATATTTTCAGGAAGGTCCTTCGTAGTGTTGAAAGTTGGATTGCGGGGCAATGATTCGCTTTTGGAGTGGCTTTTGTGTAAAATAGGCGCGGCAACTGGCGGAACCGGAAGCGACCGGGTGGTGACCGGGCCACGCGTGACGACGTGATTGGTGGAAAGGACCGAGCTACAGTACCCCGCGATTTGGGGCGTGTTTTGGGTGCATCTGGGCCGTCCATCGACGTGATCGGACGGCTGTCGTTTACCGGGTGACGTGGATAGCAGAACGAGGCGCGAATCTGACGCCCTTTCATATAGATACAAGGTCCGTGAACCATAAATTCTTCCACAAGTGAATAAGCAAGGGCATCTTTTTTGTAATCAGGTATCTCTGCAGAGATGAAAGAATCTATGACATCAGGCGTAGGATTATCCGTATCCACTTTAAGTCACACGAGTGAATGTATATGGGGAAGGCCTCGCTTCTGAAATTCTACAACATATAAATCTGCACAGAAACAAAAAAACATAGTTAATAAAACAGTAAGAGTATGCAAACACAAAAGAATCTGTACAGTATAACTAAGCAAGAACCGACGAAAGGGTAAAGAAAAATAATAACTACTTTTTAGAGACAGGGCACATACACGCACTAATGGGACCAAAAGGATAGCCATCTCGAATTCGATGACTAAACTCGTCGATCTTGATCTTGAAAACACGTGTTACCAAATCTGATCGGTCAGAATATGCCTGACCAGGCTCAAGAAGCAACGCATCGCCTATCTCATCCCACTTAGGATTGCATGTAAAGGTTATGAAAAGATCTGGAGGCCCGTGAACTCGACAAATTGCCATCCCATCTTGGTAATTCTGGATCATATATCTGGGCCCACCTGTATAGCTAGAGTGTAAAACATACTCGATACCTAGATTCTTTCCAGTTGAAGTGCCTTCACCAAGAGCGTCAGAGAGACCCTGGTACGTTTCAGACCGCAAAGTATCCTGGTTCCAATACTGATAGCTCAACCTACACGACTCAACACAGGAAAAAGAGTCGACCTTAATCTGATCAGACAGTCTGCCACAACATGTGAATGGATTTGACTCTCCTTTCCTATAATGAAACCTGTAGCAATAGTACTCCAACATAGAAACAGTACTTCTTCCACATATAGGCATACCGTTGACCGCCTGATAGTTAATTCCTATATGATACCCTCCTGAACCATATGGAAACAAAATAGGATACTGCAAAGCCATAAGCGATGGATTCAAGGGCAGGACTCGCTGAAAAGGACCAGCATCCTTCTGTACTATGACATCAAACCTATTAGTCTCAACAGAGAAGTCATCAACAATCAAAGCAGCCAATTCTGGTGCAGCCGGCAAGGAATAACGGCTACCAAGATATGCTCCCTCATGACCAAAAAGATGGATAGAAACATCAGAGGGCCCATCAAAAGAAAGTCTCCTCTCGGCTGTACGGAAGACCTTTACCAAAGGGTTGCAATGGTCCAACATAGCACGCGAAGAACCAACGACCGCACGACTGGGCTCTTCCCTATTGGTCCGTCCAGAAGGACGAACACCTGATGGCTCTGGTGGGAAATTAACACGACCGGACGGACTGGCTGTAGGCCTCTGCCGACGGCGAGCAGACAACAATGATGTCAACCGTTGATCCAAAGGAATAGAATCCTCTGCATCTGAAGTATCATCAAAATGAAGACGCCGACGAACCCTTGCACGACCCTCTTCAGACACTCCATCAGCCTCAGCATGCCCTGGTCTGTTCCGCCGTATATAGGATGCAAACGGCGTGGAACCATCCACATGATCAGAATTACCAGCAGTGAAACCATCATTTGAAAATAGAGACATCCTATGATCCAGTTCATTTGTTGTGTCAAAAATATACAGCTGTGCAAACTTAGCAACAGGATCCTGCGCCGAGGGAAGAAGAGACCCAATTTGGTGACACACAACGCCACATATCTTGAAAACATAAGGACCCCTTCCAACATTTACAGATTCATCAACATAAACACCGAGAGAAGTGAACGCGAACATCGAATTGTACTGTCTAATTAGACGTAAGAAGCGACCTGATTCAGCACCACCGTCAAACTTCAGCAGATCATGTAAAGGAGCCGGCCAAGGAGGATACACAGGAAGCGAAACCTTCCCACCACGACAGCAACCATTATATACTGGATGACGTCGCAGCTTACTGAGACGCTTACACCTTTCAGCATACCAGAAAATAGCACCACAGTGCATACATATATGGTTAGGAGGGCCGTGGTACGATCGACCACGCCAAGCACCTGGAAAGAATACAACAAATCCTACCAATAGTTAGCTAGCAAGAAAAGACATCTGCCGCAGCAAGGAAAAACATAAGAAACAATTAAACGAAAGCATGAAAAAGAAGCAGGTACGAAAAAAGAAGCAGTACGTTTGAGCGTCGTGACCAAATCAGCCTTTAAAGGCAACTGGAGATTACGGAGCCGGTATCCAGCTCGCCTGAACCTGCGATGACGCCGAATCGCCATCCGCGTCTGGCGATTAACACGAGCCTTCCATGCAGGAGTATAAGGAGTAGCAGGGACTGAATAAGAAAGCACTGATTCAGACACAATCGGAATAAAAAGGAACCAACAACCCGATCAGAAAGCATACCTCGTGGTAAATAATCCAAAGGCAAGCCTAAGGGAAATAGCGGTGCAGGCACATGGAGAGCACCATGTAACGAATCATCATCAGAGGACATCCGAATTGGGCGCAAAATCAGGAAGGCACTGGTCACCAAATGCAGCATGAACAGGACGAACACGATACCCCGATCCCAACGCTAGAGATGATTCAGGCGGCAAAGGAATCCACGGGCTAGAAGAAGAAGCACCATGATGAGAGGATGAACCGGCGAACTCAACAAAACGAATATAGTCTAAATCGTCGTCGGATGAATCAACATCGTACTGGCCCATAGACATAGCCTGCTGGACTGAAAAGAAATCGAGCATCGTCGCAGGGCCGACACCACCTACAGAGAAAAGGAGCCAAGAATTACACATTGTAAACAGGAACTGGCACAAATAGGCAAACATATAGAAGAAAATTGGAAAAGCAATGCACCCACCTCGATTAGTGGAGTCAGTAACAGGACACACAGAGGCAACAGGCTCGCTGCCGTCCGCCTCAACGGGACGCTTGCCACGGCGAATTTCCCTCCGACGTTCAGCATCGTTGACGGCAGGCGAAGATGGAGCCACCGAAGCAACATACGGCAGCACCGGAGCAGCATGAGAATCGCCCTCAGAAGAAAGAAACCTGGGAGGCAAATCACGCAAGCCCTGGCGATGATGAACAGCAGGCGGATAAGAAGCGGCCGGCAGGCCCACAAACGGCACGTCCGCAACCGTAGGGAATACGGAGCCGCGATCAACAGGAGACATCCCCAGAAACAAATCACGCCCACGCGGCCCGCGCGGCCGGCGCGCACGCGGCACAGGCGTCAATCTCGGGAGCACCGGCGGTGAATTCGACGGCACAGGCGACGAACTCGACGCCGCATCCGCAGAACACACCGAACCGCCCCGCGACGCGCCCCGCGCAACAGGCGGCGGGACCACGGGCACGGGCGGCACCTCTGTCGAACCGGGGAGCCGCTGGCGCACCCGACGCCGAGAAACACGTCGAGAAGAAACAGGGCGCGGAGGCATCCCTCGCTAAGGGGACGAACCAGAGGAAGAAAAATCTGCAAGAATGAACCGCGTGAGAAGGAAGGAGCAGAAAATAAATCAGCGCAGATAATCGGAAGGAAATCAGGTCGTACGGCGGCGGAGCATCAGCAGGGAAGAGAGAGACCAGTCGCAAGGAAAGAGAGCGGCACGGCCGGCGCAGGCAGCGGAGGAACCGGGAGAAGAAAGGAGCCGCACGTAGCACAAGTGTCCTCGCTCGATGGTGTGGTCGGTCGACAGGATGCGTCCACTCGACGGGGCATCCAAACAGGCAAAAAGAACGGGAGGGTCCGACCCACGGTTACTGTAGAGTACTGTTCATCTACAGTAAACCGTGGGGCCCCGACGAAGGAGATTAGCCGAAAGCTTCCTTCTTTAATATATAGTAGAATATAGAGTATGTTTTCAACTCAACTGTTAATGGTCCAAGAAAGTGCATCAATTCAATTGTTAATGTTTTGCATATGTTGGTTGGTTCGAATATGGGATCGATGGAAAATATCTCTCCGTGTTATATTCTTAGAAATTGATATAAACAAATTAAAATCAACAACCGGTTTAATTAAAATACTCCAATATTCAGTGAAAAGTTAACTAGCTGATGAGAGGGGTCGAGCGAAGGAGATATAAATTCTCTATTGAAATCAGCTAAGTTTTTGTTTTTTTAGCTTTCGCCGCCCACCTCGGGCAGCAGAGGAGGCAGGGATTGAGAGGAGACACTCGTAGGCAGAGGCGCAAGCGACAATGGGACGGCCTCGGGCCGCTATGAGACCATCCAGCGGTTGAGTGGCAACACATAGTTATAAGAAAATATTGTTCCATGGTACTTTTATATCATTGTTACATAATTTCTATTATCACTTTGTACTATTGTATTTGACTACCCTATTTTTGTTTTTTATTACTCAAAAGCGAAAAAATGAAAAGAAAAAATATTTAAAAAAGCACAAACAATTTGGAGGATTCCTAACTTTTTGAAAGAAGACTGAAGACCAAAGATCAGCCTCGGGCAGCACATGACGCATGTGGGCCCCCCGACGCGAGTCAAAGTTTGACCCACGCCTCTAGGTCGGGTATGGGCCCTGGGCACCGCTAATACGTCCAAAACATATGTATAGTTTTATTGGACTAACCTATTAATTCACTACGCAATATGAGTTATTGTTTATTTTTGTGTGCATTGCAGAAAAGAAGAAAAACAAAGTTTCTCAAAAAACTGAAAAATATACCATTTTTTTTCAAAAGTAATGAGCCATGGAGCTAGCGATGGACCGCGACAGAGCAAGTAGGAGCCTACACGCTATGTGGGCGCGACCCATGCCTATTCCGCTTGCGCACCTCGGGTACCGCCTTACGACCCCTTTCGGATTATATTTTTACTCGTGCGGAGAAAACCCTACCACCTGAAGGATGTTTATTTTCACTTCACGGAGCCGCCGCCATAAACCTAGTTTAGGTTTCATCAATCTGTTACAACACCTTGCCAAAGCAGGAATCTACCTCTGGTTCCATCTTCGTTGACCTTGCTACTCCAAATGGCGACGTGTGAGTAGTCACCTCGGGGTTGGGGGCTCGTACATGTAGCTATGTGTTCATCTATCTCCCATGATGTGATCTTGATTGTGAGCATGAGCTTTTGTTAATGTAGTTTTATTCATATGATGTATCCACTTATATCTCTTTATATAATGGTATGATGTTGCTCTCTTGATTGATATCCCGTATAATTTTCGGATCCAGAATTGACAATGTGGACTCTATGGATTATTGATTAGAAGGATATCAATTATTAGTTTGTTCCATAGTTGTTGGATTGAATAATTGAATTATGAGATAACTTGACGTATGTTTAGTATAATTTCCTTAGTACCGAAGTGATAGTGTGGGTGTCGTACGAAAATATTAAAGACATAAATCATGATATGTTTGTTTAGTATGTTTTGTATGTTTAAACTCACATTGTTGGGTGTCCATGGATTAGAAAGATGAACTTTAAGGTGTGCTTTTATAGCCCTACATAAGTCTTATTATGTTTTGATCCACTAGAAGAATTAATTTGGAGTAACCATTACCATACATGCTTTGAAGGGATATGAAATGTTTAATTATGTTAATAATGTTGGGAGTTTTCAATGGCAAACATGAACCCCAAACATTGTTTCCAAAAAGTTGAAACATTGTATGTAGTCACTTTATGTGAACCCCAAACATTGTATTTATGTTAATAACTTTACATACATTATTTTACCATCCATATTACCCGTATTTTATCACATTTTCGTCAAACTACTGCACATATACAACTGATTGTATTAGGTGTGTTGGAACACAAGAGACTTATATGTTAAGTAATTGCAGGATTGTTCAAAACGGGTACTCTCGTACCACTTGGTTTTCATATCAATAACCAAGTGATACTCTCTCTCCTCCCATATTTTTCAACATAATGGTGCCTTATGAGATGCATCTGATGTAATTTGTGCGTTGTGTTTCTCGGGATATGAAGAATTATTACATTATGAATAGCTATTGATGAGTTATTTTGAGATCCGCTAGAACGAATGTCACATCCATTATCTTAACATATATCTACACTAACCCAAACACATTTTCTTAGATAAAAGGCAATAGGCCTGTACCTTAAATTAATGAGGCCAAGCAAATCTACACGATTACAACTGATGCGGTAATCAGTTTTTTGTCAAATAAAGGTGACATACTGCGGCTTTCAGCCTTTTGCCAAACTAGCTAAGGAGGAATAAACAAACTGCAGAGGCAAACAACAATTTCCAAGGAAAACATTACTAGACAGCACCAGCAAGTCGCCTCAGCTAGCCGGACTCGGAGTCACCGGCGAGTTACTCCTTCTACCACTAGGGGGAGGTCGACTACGTGTATACAACCCTCTCAGCTTGATTGCGGCGAGTCTTAGACTTTTCTTGTCCACCTTCAAAGCGTGAGAATCCAAAGCTGCATAAACATGACATATTTAAAAATAAAATCAGCCGGATGAGACAATAGTTTTCCTTCAATAGCAAGTTTATTGTGAATATTACAAAGAGCCCAACATTGCGCTGTAAACAGAGCCCACACCACCCTGCAAGCGCCGAAAGGTTAGCAAAGAACTGTGCAAAATTTGCGGGACTCCAAGTGCACCCAAACAACTCCCTAAAAACACTCCAAGCAAACCTAGCGATCGAGCAAGTGAAGAAAATATGAGTGGCATCTTCCACAACCACGCAAAGAGAGTGCCAACGCCAACTGGTTCCAGAGGACAGTCGGTCCAGATTCAGCTGACATGATAGTAACTAACCTAAATAGTATACACGATGACCAATTAACCTAAACTTTGCCGTACCAAACAGCAACACGACCTATCGGACCAGACGATCTCAACATTTTGTCAGTCACTTAGTCCACCTGACGATTTCTAATTTTCATGGAGGAAGACCATGCAGTATTATCTTTTATTTTCACAAATATTTTATCCTTCACCTGTATTATCCCGAGAAAATACAGGTGTAGGAGTAAGAAAATTATGTCCTTACTGTACTTCTCGATATTATTTTCAGTACAAAAAATCTACTGAAAATAATATGACACACCAAATTCTGGCGGGCATATTTCCCGCCAGGGAGAACAGGCACACGGAGAGCTTTGAGGCAAACAGGAAACTCCGCCGCCGCCGCTCGCCCTTTCTCCTCCCTCCCGAAATTTCTCGATCCCCTTGCTCCCCCCTCTCCCACCTGTGCCGCCGCTCGCCTTCCCCGACCACCGGCGCGCAGCCCTTCTGCCCCCCTCATACCGCCCCGACCGTCAGGTCTCTTCAGCCTCCTTTCTCTTTCCCCTCCAGGAGATGAGCGCCGCCTCGCGTGGGTGAGCAACTGCCGCGTCTCCAAACCCGACTGCCGGAGCCATGGCTGCACCCTCCCGGGAAGCACCGCTCACAGCGGCCAACAATATCGAGGCATGTTTCCGCTCAGATGTTGCTGCCTTGCCTGCTTACAACCTGCATCTCTCTTCCTCACAGTCCCGTCTTCTTGCAGCCGTTCTTTGTCCTGCATAAGCCGGCCGCTGGTGCCGTCGCCTCCGCTTCGCCGCCGACAACGTCCCGGGCTCGGCGGAAGATCGACATTTCCCAGCCGTCATCTCCCAACCCCAAATCTGCAAAGACGCCGCGGGACGAGGATGACGACGAGGAGGAGCGCGACATGGGGATGTACGAGCAGCTCCGCCTGGAGGCCTTCCACCACACATGGTCCAAGATCCAGTCCACCATCGATGTATGCATCTTCACCCGATCCTCGTCATGCGAATTCTTTGGTGGGTGCTGTATCTCATTGCTCTGTTTTTGCTTCCAGGAGGTCCTTAGAGGCATCAACCTCAAGCTGTTCGACCAGGTACTCCAGTGGGTCCAGGAATCCTTCTCCACGGTCCGCTCTGTCATGAGACCTTGCGCTGCTGAAATCCAGCAGCTGTACCCTCTCCTAACTGATGTCATCTGCAGAAAGATACCGACCGCGTTTGTTCTCACTAGTGAGCACAGCAATGCCATTAACTCATTGCTTTCTGCTGGTGATGAATCGGCTGATTTGATGGGATTGGATTTCTCACTTTTTGCAGAGAATGCGGAATTTGTCGATGATGTCACCACATTTCGGGATCTAACAGATCATCTGGAGTCCAATGGATGTCACCTTGCCAAGCTGTCCTCAACTGAATTGTCACCGAAGCATGGAGTTGCTGGCTGCTTAAGGAGCTTATTGAGGCAGCTGCTTTCAGATGTTCCAGATGTGGGTAGCATGACCGAAGCTCAAATACTATGAACCTGCAATGTCGATTCACACAGGAGTGTATAGGCTCTCTGACTTCACGTATTGCTGCTTTTGAACAACAGGTAGCGGATATATCTGCACTTGCATCTTGGTACTGCGGAGTCAAGAATTATGATCAACCCATCATTATCATAATTGATGATTTAGAGCAATGTTCTGGTGATGTTCTGGGAGAGCTTGTGATGATGCTGAGGTAACCTTTATGTTTCGTCGTATCACGCACTTTGCTCTTACCTTGTAGAGCCACTTCTAAGCCGAGCCTCGTAAGAATAAGGGAGCCAAGCCTAGTAAAATAAGTGCAATATTTGAAGGAACACTGATTTAAGTACCAACTACATCAAAGTAGTTTCAACTTTTAACTCACTCTGTTGGTTCCGATTGCTTAACAGAGATTAATTTCTATATCAGGTATGGCAAGAAGCATATTGTTTTGTTTGTTCAACAGCTTCCGCTCCTTGTAGTTTCATGTTCCACGCTACTTGTTTAGTTCCTGTTAAGAAGAAAAGTTTGTACCAGTAGTGAAACGTAACTTGTAGTTTTTCTTCTTTCTGTGAAGCTTCAGTTGTGTGCTTGGTTTGATAGAGAATTTTGGAATGCCTAATACTATAGTCTCTCTGTTGCAGTGAGTGGATAATTAAGATCCCAATCTTCTTTGTAATGGGGATAGCAACTACCCTTGATGCACCAAGGAAACTCCTCTCATCAGAAGCTCTTCAACAGTTAGAACCCTGTCAGCTCAGGATGGGGTCTCCTTCTGATAGAATGAATGCCCTTGTTGAGGCCATCCTTGTTAAACCATGCGCCGGTTTCTGCATCAGTCACGAAGTTGCAGTCTTCCTCAGAAATTACTTTTTCAGACACGATGGGACAATAACATCTTTTATTAGTGCTCTCAAGGTTAGTGTTGTACTTAAACTGTACTCATTCTATATGTGCCATCGAATATGTTTTCTTATTTGTCATGGAAAGACTAATCAAATGTTGCATAGCTTGCATGCAGTAAGCACTTCTCCGTTGAACCTTTGAGCTTCTTGTGCATGGGAATTCTTGAAGACAATTGTGAGGTTGCTGCTATTTTCTATTTCGAACATAGTAGTATTTTTTTTCTAAATTTATGCTTCTACTAATCACCTCTTTAGAAAAGCTTGTCCATTTGGCCTTTCCTCTAAAAAGCAAATCTCCGCTGTAGTTTCCCTTCAAGTTTTATATAATATCTCTGAGTGGCTTCTTATTTTCTACCCTACAGAGCTTCTGGCGTGATAAATTCGGTGCACTGCCTCAAGAAATACGGAAACAAGCTTTTGATTTGCCCTCATGCACAAGGTATAAGACTTGGCTAGTATGATTTTCACACATAACATAGTTCTAAAACTTTCTATGGCAGGAAAAACAACTTGATCAAGTCTGGCAATAATTTGGTATAAGACTTGGCTAGTATGATTTTTCACATATAAACAGTTTTAAAACTTTATATGGCAGGGAAAATAACTCGATCAAGTCTGACAATAATTTGGTAGAAGGTTTGGCTGAGCTGATGAAGTTGCAGATGGAGTGGAGTTCTGTTCTCTTGGTAGGCTCGTGATGCTACCCAAAATTTTCTGTTTCTGTATGCAACAGCAGTTTTCTATCCTAAAATACAAAACTGAATATTGTGCTAAACACTTCAGATATTGCATGTTCTGATGTTCACATTTATAACTTCATGTGAAGGATGCTTAGCTAATGAAAATCAGAAATTTCTGCATAATTTTTATGAAACAATATAAAGCTGTCCAACATTGAAAGTACAAATGCGTCTTTAGTCGATTAATTGGAATTATGCTAGGTCCACAATACTGAATTCGTATCTTTTACAACAATATGATTATCCAGTGCTTGTATGAAGCTGGAAGACATGGCAAAGTGCAGCTTTTAGATATTTTCTGTGAGGCAATCAACCCAGACCTGCGTACAAAGAAGGATTCAAATTCTGAACTGCCTATATCTGAAGTGGCAAGTGACAATCTGTCAAGTGGAAATTCAGGTCCTGGAAGAAGATTTGTAGCTCAGGCATTGGATACATTAAGGTAATATGATTGAAGTTGCTTTAGAATTTTGGATGGACATAGTCGCTAAATTGTTAGAATTTATTAGAGCTCCAGATTACCCAATGGAGTAACTAGGTCATGGTTTTTGTATTGTCACGTAGTACGGACAATTTGTGGCAGTTAACATACTAGTGCAGGCTGTTTTTCATTGGCAATACACTTTTCTGTAGCTTTTTATTGCCTAAAGAAATACTGTCTTAACATTCTGACAAATGAGCATATGAGTTATTGAACTCTGATCTGTTGGATCAGATACATGCCGGAGGAAACATTATTTCGTGTTCTTGAAGTTTGGAGCATCCATTTAGAAGGAATGAATGAGGTATTGTCACTGCTGATTTTGCAATGAAAAAAGTTTGGGTAAAGAAACATAAGTCATGCAACGAGAAACTATGTTCCGTCTCATACTCTCTTCAAGGCATTTTCGTCAAGTTTCTTCACTTTATAAATGTAGGGTTCCAGTTTCTGATCACTAGTTTTCACTTACTTAGTTGTTTGTATGCTGGATTGGTACTCTGAAAACGGGACATGTTATTTGGTTGACAATCAATATTTTTCGGGGTTAAATTAGCTTCAGAATTCTTGCCATCGCTGATGATTTTTGCTTGAAAAATTGAAGTCGAAATTCAGTTTACAACCTAAGTATGGGCTTTTAGAATACAATCAAACACAATAATTGTAAAATTTGTATTGAGTGCACTGAGGTGCTAGTTATGAATTTTTTGTTCATTCTTTTATTATAGATTAGTGACAAGGTGAAAGAGCTAAAGTCAACTACAACCAGTGCGGATTGTGTGAGGATCGCAAAGGATAAGTGGACTAGGTTTGAGCCTCCTTTAATTCATTTCTCTTGTGAAATTTTATTGATCAATCGAATATTAGGAATGCCCAAATCACCATGCAGTTATTATTGTTTACAAATTATAACTAATGGTTATGTTACTGAATCATGACCATGATGTTAATAGTGAATCTTCATTAGCAGGGATATTTCATTCGCCACACGCCACACATGTGTTTACAGTGTAGTAATTTTCTTTCAAGAGTTACTTATGGTTGAAACTTTAATACAGTATCATCAGTTCTTATTACTAGCTGAAGTCTGAAACTGTCTAACCATCACTTCATGATGCAACAGGAGATCAACAAATAGTAGTGCAAATGGAACATTACCATTAAACAATAAAGCTACTATGCTATTGGCGGATATTACAAGGTAAAACGTATATTCAGATGTATCAAGTCCATCATTTTGATCTTATTGTTTCTGGCAAATTGGATTAATGTCAGATGATTTTTTTGCTAGCCAGTGTTGTTCCCTGACATTTCACTCCGTTTCAGACATTATAATATAGCTGTTCGACCAAATACCCAAATATTTATAAGTTGTTGGACGAAATACCCAAATATTTATAAGGGATTGGACCAAATATGATTATCAGTTGATGATAATACCCCAGTACGAGATGAGGCTAGATATACTTGTCCATAAGACCTTAATAAGTGCGATACACCATGAGATTTGGTAACTTCCTGATATGACAGATTGTTAAGTAAATGCTGTGAACTCAGAAATCATGTATTTTTCTCTATTTATTGTTTAACTTTATAAGTCATGAAAGTTTCAATATCTAATGTCTAGATATTCAACAGGAAATTTTTGGTGCCCCTTGAGTGTTTACCCTTTCATGAAATCATTTGCTTCAAGAATGTTGACGTTCTTCAATCTGTATGTTTCTCTTCACATAAAGAGAATTGCTATTGTTCATCTAAAAATTGTTATTGTTGGTCTAACACATACTAATAACAACTCTGTTTTCCTTGCATTTCAATCTAGGCCCTAATTGGAAACCCAAGACGAATGGTTCAGCTTGATCTACTCAAGTCGCAGAGCCGTCTTAAATGCTCTTGCTGCAGTAGAAATGGAATCGCTGTGTCAGCATCTTTGCATGACACATCAATCATGTAAGTCGATGCATTAACATATGAATATTTCTTACTGATATCTAAGTAGATGTTGTGCTTGGAATCTGAATGCCACTGCCATAATATGGGAGTATATTTATCAATGATTAGTAATTGGTAGGCTAGGCTTAGGCTGAAACATTTGCCAAATCGTTGGGAAGCAAAGCCTTGGCCACCATTTTGATTACCCTAGTTGGTAGGGTATTCTTGTGTTGCTAAACAGTATGTCTCTAACATATTGATTCGACTTAATTTGAGCCCCCCTGCTAAACCTATACTTGATTTGATGACCTTTCATGCGACGTTGGATCCTAGTGTAATTTATATTGTTGACGCCGCATGTAGTGGCAGCCATCTTTTCCTCGACACGAGTCCACATCACTTACTCCATTATAGTATTATGATTTTGTAGAGGGCTCAATGAAATGTCAAGATGAGAGCCTAGGGATCTTGTTGACAAAATACAAGAATGGTGCCCAACAGAAGTTTTGAGTAAAGAATAGAGATTATAAACTAGCAGTTTTATGCTTGCTCAAGTTAGATGGACACAGATTTTAAGCTGATGTGTTACCCTTTTATTTTCCAGGTGCAACCTAGCCCAAGAATATGGGGACGTAATTAACCTCCATGACTGGTACCTGTCGTTTGATGGAATTGTCTACAACAAACATTCAAAAGGGAAAAGAAAGCTGCTTGGTTCTCCCTTAAAAAAGAAATCGAAAGCTACACCTCAACAGAGTGAAGCTATGATCCAGTATCCTTGAACATAGATTTAACACGATGAGCTTGTGTTTTTCATTTATCAAATATACTTGTCCATTAATCTTGTGCTCACATTTCAGTCCAGGTAATCCTTGACACTACTTTTTCCAGAGCAAGGTTCTGCAGAGCTGTCACTGAGCTCCAAATTACCGGCCTTCTTCGGATGCCAAGCAAGAGAAGACCAGATGTGGTGCAGAGAGTTGCGTTCGGTCCTTGAGATCTTTTTTTTGGCGCGCTAAGGTTCTGAAAAAAAAATGACCAGATTATTGTGAGATGTAAGCTCCTATTTGTTGTAAATGATCCGTTGCTCGACTGTTACACGTGTTTAAGCTCTTGGCCAGAGATCCAAACAGCACTCGATCTAGCTGTATGCAACTTCCAGACTTCCAGTGACGTCCCTCACCAACCACTTTCAGTTTTATACTCCGTATTATATATAGGCAACATGTTCCTCTTCCTCATCCGTTGAACAAAATGTCTGGCTCTATCATCTTGTCTATTGCTCAGTTATACACATCTCTAGTTGATTAGGAACAGAAGGTATCAGGAATATTTCTAGGCCACATGTCTTAAACTGTACAAGGCAACCGTTTTCACAATGGTCAGCAGCCCTTCGTGCATCTACCGTATGAAAATATCAAATTCCAATAAATTTGCCACAATTAATAAATAAATAAATAACATATGAATAGCAAGTTGTGTTGCTCCATGATCAGCCAGTGTTTGATGTTCCAGCCTGCAGTTTCAGGTCGGTTTATTTGCTACATGAAATAATTCTCGCCTTTCAGTGGGTCAGCTTTTGCCCTCTGCTGTATAGGCCATTTATCAACACCGATTGACTATGTTGAATGTACTCATAACCACACTAGCCTTCTCAGCTAGTTACCGAGGGTTACCAGCAGAGAGCACTCCACCATGGCCGCATCTAGGGCGACATGGGCAGCAAAAATCCCAAGCCCTATTACAACAGAAAGTTTAAGTATCCTGGATAGCATGATGCAAAGCACAAGCAAACAGAACCAAGCTACAAATGTGAGATTGCTCTGAGATTCAGAAATCAAGACATAATATATCGAACAAAAAACATAGATAGCTCCTTCAATGTCATAAGGTTTCAGGATAATACAAACTTGAGAACATGCAAATAGCATAACTAATCAAGGTTTGACAAAAACACAAAATGTGATAAACTGATGTTTTCAACACCGTGGCTCGAACGGATCAGCTACATCCAAATCATGGACATAATGGACGTCCGAAGATCTACGGATACATCTATCAGCTGTAAAACGAAACTGAACATCCCTTGAAGCTCTCTTCTTCAACTGAAGCTTCTTATGTTGTTCCGCCACGAACTCCTGACTGTAATAGCTATCTTCAACCTGGTTCATCATCTTTAGCATTCCCGCTTTCAATAGAAATAATGAAACAAAATTAACTTGTGACTCGATGCCCCGATACAACTTCAAAACTATTGTCTTGAGACGAATGCGATGATGTCTTGTCAGAGTCCGGTGTTTACGCAGCGACAAATTGTTTGGCTCTGGCAAACCCAGATGTGGCTAAAAAGAACATGCAGCAATAATAATGAGAACATATATAATCTAGATCAAATGTGTAGTTGAACTTTTGATGGAGAATCATCACCTCAATATAAAGCTTCTCCAAGCACGGGAAGCATTTCAGTAACTCGAGAACTGTATCCAGACAAAGAGTTCTCATCCGGAGAGCTAGAATCTTGACCGTGCGCACCTCCATTGCCAGATTATCGACACGCAGTCCCTTTGTCAAGCATAAAAGACGGCATTAGGCCATGAACAAGCCAGGAGATACGTAGATTTTCTAATCTAAACATAGAAAGAAAGGCAATAAATAAACAAGTGTCGTAGATCCATGCATGTTTCACCTGAATAATTGTGGATTCAAACGCTAGTCTTGAGAGGTGCTCCTCGTTGTGCTTGTAATGGACATCAGAAAGGAAGCCTATGGTCTCGAGTTTAGGCGCCGTAGCTACCGATACATGAATGCCAGTTTCCAGATCAAGAAGGAGCAGCCTTTCAAGACAAGGCGCATTGTCGATGATGAGTTCCTGTAGCTGAGGAGTCCGTTCTTGGTGATGACTCGTCCAATCAATGAGATTATCAACACCGATGCTTCTTATGGTGAGGGAGCTGATCCAGACGCGACGGAAGCCGAAGCAGTGGTGGATCAGCAAGGACTCCAGGGCAAGGCATCCGTGAATCAGGCAGTGCAGCGAGCCGTCGGAGATCCCGACCTCTCTGAGTCCGAGGTGCTTAAGGAGGGGAAAGTGAAGCCCGCCGGCGAGGTCGCCGTCGGGGAGGGTGGAGCTTCCGATGGTGAGTGTCCGGAGGGTGGGCGAGAACCGGGCAAGCAATGCCCCCGGCGGCTGCAGGAAGAAGGAGTACTCAAGCTCCTGGAGGTTGCGCAGAGCGCGGGACTGGAGCCGGGCGGTCTCGGCCGTATCTGATCGGCAGCCACTGAGGTGGTACTCGGAGAAGCAGAAACGGCGGCCGGGACCGGGGTGGGAAGCTAGGATGCGCTTGACGACACGAGAGGGGCGGAGCGCCAGAGATCGCGCCATCGGTAGGCGAGAATCTGTGTGCCGGCGCCGTCCTTAACGGGGAGAAGGGAGATGATCTCGCCCAGGATGGCGTCGGGGAGGTTGCTGATCGGGTCCTGCGGCGGCGGTCTGGACTCCATCAACTTCCTCTTCCTCGTCATAGGACCGACACCCGGCAGCGGCATTGCTCCAGTAGCCCTGCGCCGCGGCATTTGCCTTCTCTTTGTCTCCGGCGAATAGCAGCAGCGGGCCGGCTAGGGCTTAGGAGGGAAGGTGGAGGCGCATCGGCGGTTGCGTCTGAGAAAGTTCGCCGGAAATGGCGCCTTTGATTAGGTCGTCTTGAGCTGGGCCTGGTGGCCCATACTGTCAATAGGCGTAGTGCGGTGGAACATATTTCACTTTTCTACAATTGTTTATGGGTAATGTTGATTTTATGTTGGTAATCAAAGTATATTTCATAAAATGTTTGCACGAAATGCTAACTTAAATAAAGATCCAAACCTATTATGACTTCTACTACGTTCTAATCAAATATATGCATCATGATTTTACCAGTTACTAGATGCCGCTTACGGTCAGAACCAACCCCAGCTGAGCCAAATGAAGACACAAAATCAACCACGACCCTTAATTTTAAGGACAAGACGGTGGCAATGTGACGAAATACAAGTTACAAAGCATGATTTTGTAAGAGCGTAGCTAAGTGAGAACACCCCATGAATCCTGTTGGAACTTAATACATTTCTGGCGTTCTAAACAGCTGTAATCTGGAACACCTGGAGAAACATAGATTACTCAGCTTGTAGTTTGATGCAGTAAGTCAGGAAGTTTAGTTCCGGTGGCTAACAGTCAAGACAAGTCCAAAGTGGTCACTGGGCAAGACAGGTAGCTCCACCGGACGAAACTCCTTGCCTTCAATCTTGTCCTTGTGATACAGGACACCTGGTATCGCCGTCTGCCCGATCATCTCGATGTCCTTGATATTAAAATTAACCAACCTGCACACGAACCGGTCCAACCTCTTCTGCTGGCTACGGTTGCCAGACAGCATCTCATTCGCTTCCGTGTCGTAGGTCCAGCCATTTTCACCAGGCTTGAGCTCTACCCAGGCATCAACCCAGCCGCCCGGAAGAGGGAAGGGCCCGTCTTCCTTGTCATCCCAGTTCATGTCACCACAGAAGATGGCGTTGCTGTAGGCTCCCAGAGTACGCAGAGCTTCTTTTGCCTGCATTACTCGCTCCCTTGTGTGCGTCTGATCCCACCGAGGAGGTGCAGGGCAGGGGCTCTCCAGGTGGCTTGTGGCCAACAACAGGTTGATCCCCTGTCCAGGGCCAACATCTACTTTGCATAACTCCCTTCCCGTTGTTGAGTTAGAAAATGGAATGCCGCCATAGAACTTCACCGGGAATTTACTCAGCTGCATTTGTTGGCAAGTGAATTGCATCAGCAAAAATAAGTGAATTGAAGAAGAAATGGTTTGACTGTCATAAACAGAAATGATGTAGGACTTCATAAGAGAGGACCTACAAATTAATATTTCTACATGCTTGAAACCTTCGACTCATGTATACATTACAAAATTTAGTAGCGTAGGGATTACCTGCATGCAGTAATAATGTCTCCGCATGGCCTCCTCAGAAGACAACGAGCACTTGTATTCTTGCCACCAATTAGAGCTTTGCAGAAGTTGATATATGTATGGTGTAACCTCCTGCAGTTCTACATATGAGGCACATTGAGATGGAGGAAACAAGATAATGCAAAGCTCGAATTCTGGACCTGGAAGCATATGAGGTCTGGGCTGTGGTACTGAATAAGATCTCCAAGAGCATCCATCCTTCTACTTACTTGTATATCCTCCCGGAACCAGACATTGTATGTCATGATTTTGAAGGTCTTCTTATCTAAGTAAGTTTCCAATAAATTCAGTTTAAACAAAGACATTAGCATAAAAAGGCATGTTGAAAGATTATAGTAACTTATAACCTACCATAATATTGCTGACTACTTTATTATGACAAAACAAATCAGTCTACTCTTCATAAAAAACAGTCCACTCTTTATAAAAAACAAGTACTTAAAAGGTAAAATGGCAACCAAGTACCGTAATATATCTAAGATAACCATCTCTCAAATGTGTATTAACACTAATCTGTATTAAATTCATGGGTAATAGGATAAGCCTGGGGTATCATATTTAATTAATCCATAAGCACATCAGCTTAAATACAAAAGCATCATTTGTGATTGTCGAGCACTATTTTCATTACCATCAACATAACGTCAGTATGTAGTAATGCTAAATTTACTAACCGCTTAAAGCCAAAACTAAAAATACATTAACTCTGAACGCTGTTGCCTAAAATGGATCTGGCGTCCCTGGGCGCCGCCCAAGATCAAATTCTTCCACTGGCTAGCGCAACAAGATCGATGCTGGACTGCCGACAGACTAGCTCGTCGAGGTCTCCAGCACCCCCCACGATGCCCGCTATGCGACCAGGAGCCGGAAACCATCCACCACATCTTCATCGAGTGACCCTTCTCTCGCCAGGTCTGGCATGACACGCTCACCTGGCTACGCCTGCCGATCCATGCCCCTGATCGCGAGCCATCACTGCTTGCCTGGACTGTACGCGCCAAGCAGAGAGTCCCCAAGCCGCAGAGGAAAGGTCTTGCCTCCATCGCCTTGCTCCTACCCTGGCTGATATGGAAACAGTGCAACGATTGCGTCTTCAAAGCTGCGCAACCATCCACAGCCTCGCTACTGAACAAGATAAAGGAGGAGGGTACACTCTGGGCTAGAGCTGGAGCCACCGGCCTGCGAGTACTATTGCCCCATCCCTTAGGGGTTTGTAACCGCACTCTACCCTTTCAATGCAAAAAAGCGCAAAGGTCCTTTTCGTTTTCTCTATTTTTTTTAAAAAAATGGAGCATATAGAATGGTACTGAAATGCAATCAATTGCTAGATGTACCAACGAATGATATATAAACATCATTCCAGAGGTAGACTAGTTGTTACCTAAAAAGGAGCCGATAAAACGACTATTAAAACATTCAGTTGCACCCCAGATATGAAAGGCATCATTTCAGAGGTAGACTAGAGGTGACCAACTGAACTAACTCCATTAATGCTGTTTGAGTATATAAGACAGCAACATGCTAATTAAAAAATGCACCCCAGATTCCCAGAAAACATGCTCTGAGGCCCAGCCCATAAGGGCCATGCGGACTTGACGTCCGCAAAATTTGGGAGCGTGCCGCACGAGTATTCCACAATAGGAGGTATTGAAGAATCCGTACAAGAAATTTTACTAAATTTAAAAGAAATTGTATTGAGAAGTAATCTCTATGGAGTTAGAGACGCATCAATTTGCGTCAAAGGTCCTAGATACATAACTGCTCAAGCTCCTTCTCCTATTGATCTTGAATTTGGATATGACTGCGCTAGAGCAAGGTAAACCTAAGGCCTAGGCCTGACGATGAAGGACAAAAGTGTCAATTCTTTCCTAATGAGCCTGTGTCCGAGGGCTTCCAATCTTCTGTCGATGAACAAAACCTTTAAGAAGGCACGTGGAGGATTCTTCGATTGGAAACTACGAATAGGAATGAAACGGCAATAGCTCCAATAATGTTATAAAGTGATTCGGAAAGGGACATAAAAAATTCAACAGCTTGATCTGGGGGGATACAAGAGAGATCCACTGGAAATATAAACGGCAATAGTAGGTTTCTTGCTTGTCATATAGACGAATATAAGCATCAGTTACATTTGACGTCAAGCCTTTTTATAGAAGAGAAAGGAAGGTTAAGGGCAAGGGCGCAGCATAAAGCCTAAGCTCGACAAAGTCTTTGAGGGGAAATTTTGCCAACTAGACCGATAAATGAGAAAAAGTACCAGTCGTACCAAGATTTCGTAGTCCCGCGCGCTTACTTTTGTCCATCTTTTCATGGTTCTGAGCTTGATCTAGAAATTCACTAACGGTAAAAAAGAAGAAGATATGTCAAATGTATAAAATCTGACAAGTTACACATTTCATGTTAGTCTTTTAGGTGTCCGTAAACTTTAATGAAAAATAGATTGGTGTGCCCTATGTTAAGAAAAAAGTTTCGGCCTTTAAAATTGTTTTTTTACCTTTGACAGCACTGATGTTTTATTTCTTTTCCCCTGAGTGCAAAAGGTTTATTGTTTCGACGAAAATTGACCATCATATAAAACACTTGAACATGTCTAAGCAAATTAGAAATCTTTTAACACTTTTCTTATTTCCAGACAATCTTGGTCAACCCTAGAGCAGGGGAGCCATTTCAGCATGTCAGGGTAGTTCAAACAGTACAAGTATCTAACATATAAATGATGCGCGGATGATCAAAACAGCTCCGTGAAAGGCTATTATAACTTAAAATAAAATAATGAAACAAATAAGGTTGGAGCTCGAAGGAAGGAAAGATAAATGAACAAGGCCATTCAATACAAGATAAATGAAAGAATCCATCAGATGGAAACTACTTTGGAATTTGTATTTTTCCAAAAAATGTGAGTGCATCTACAGCCTAGTCAGGGATAGGCAGCCACCCTAGAAGAGTGGTAACCTGTATCGAGGAAAGTAGCTTGATCAAGCTAGAATTAGTAACCATAATAACACCTTTACAAAATTGGCACACAAAAAATTAGAACGAGGTATATTTTTCATCCTACATCCATTTTACTTATCAAATTTGATATATAACACTCCTCGCCTGGTCTACCACCGGTTTTAGCTGGGTAGCCGTGGGCTTACAGGTGCAGTGGGCAGGCCAAGATAAGAACATGCGAGTGAGAGAATTGGAAACCCAAAGTCTCTCCTCACTACCTCCTCTAGGATAACGTACATGTGTTGCCACTAGAGCTTGGATCTTCATGTTCCCCACATACTTATTGGTGTTTTTTGTTGATTGCACTCGATGAGCCTCTCATGTGGGGGTACCAGCACAGCACCTCCATATTGTCTTCCGCAATGCTCAGACAATGTTATGCAATGGCAGCTAACTTGAAACAGAGTGATATATTCTTTACTTATTATTTCTTCAACATACACCGCAATGACTTCCACATCCATAACTTGTACTCATCGTCGCATTATTTACTACCGAATCAGTTTTATCACAATGCTCAATTTGATTTTATCAGGCCAACAAAACAGCATGTTGGATTCAGTCATGTTCAATAGAATCAATAGTACAGCCCCCTCTTGCATCTCATAAATTCTACTAGAAACTTTACCCAGCCAAATGAAGAACCAATTAACAAACCCTAAACCTGGTAATAATGATGAAAGATTGACGGCAAGAAGAACCCGAGCACGGAATAAATACGCTAGAAAAGATTCATGTGGTTTTCAGTTCAGCAAGATTAATCCCGATGTTCCCAAAAAACGAACCTTTATTGACCGCAGTCGCCCCATTATCCCCTCCGTCGGCGGCATCGCCATCGCCATCGCCATCGTCGGCGAAGACTTCCACGACGACCGGTGACGCCGCGCGCTCCCTTTTCTTCCTGTCGCGCCGCCGGGACGGGGGCGACTCTTCGCCGGCGTCTATCTCCACGAGTTGCGCGGTCTCGCAGATGTGGCAGACGCCGACATTGCCGGGGTTGGTATTCCGGCACTCGAAGCAGAGCCACTGCGGCGCGGTGCGACAGCTAGGACGGGAGGACTCGAGGTCGGTAACGCCGTCGCGGCGGCAGCCGTTCTCCGACGACCCCGGAGGCATTGAGAGTTAGAGAGGAGTCGGGGTGTTTTTCTTCTCCTTTTGTTTTGGTAAAAATCAGGCGCCGGAAATTAGGAAGAGACGAAAGAGACAGAGAATGGATGGAGTCAAAACTTCTCTAATTTTGACCCATTCGCTAACAAATTCCTTAGTTTTTGTTTCCTCGTGGGAAATTAACATGAGTACTATAGGAGTACGTATCTCTATGAGTGGGTGTTTGGTTAGGTTTACTTTTGATTTTTTGGATTTTGACTTATAAGCCAAAAAAAATGTACCGTGTAAAGTTGATGTTTTTAGTTTTGGCTTCAAAACATTCATTATGCTACTAAATATAAAATATTTTAGCCTTTTTTTATATTCACATGTATTTATCTACAGATATTTTAGTGTGAATGTTGACCCATTTTAGTTTCGTATCTAAACCATATGTGAAACACCTAAAACATTTTATATTTAGAAACTGAGCGAGTAGGTGTTTTCAAAATCTATAAGCAACCATTTAGCAGGCAAAACGGAAAACACTTATTCAGATTTTTTGGCTCATTAATTAAAGCCTATACAACTAAAATTAAGTCCAACCAACAATCATTAAATGTAACCCTAAACTTTATATACAACAATTAATCCGTTGAAAAATATGCCCTAGGGTATCACTCATAAGCTACCGACGGCAACATATGACTCGACAAAGCCGACTTGACTATATGACTCGGCTGATATTTCTTAAGTGTATATTCATAAGTTATTGTGTCACCTTAATGTAGTGAGTTATTTACCAATGAACATCATTAATAATGTATATAGTTGAATATATGATTCGGTTGTGGAATAATATACTGTATGATGTGTGTTCGAACAATCCCTAGTCATCCAAGAACTCAACCCTCGCTTTGCTCCGTGCTCTAGAAGGGATGAGAGAAGATAAATATTGCTGCCAATTTTGATTCTTGAACTGGTATGGTGATCGTCAGTTGGATTTTCCGGCACTGTAGAGTGGAGGTTCTGTGTCAGCTTGGACATAGTTACTGACATGCATGATGGTGGAGGAAGCTGAATTCCTTGCTTGTGTTCAAGGGATCAAGCAGATTGTTGAAAGGTGTCATATCTCGCTGGTGACTGAGAGTGATTATGCAACCCTTATCTACGTGATCTAATCCACTTCACGCTATCAATCAAGGTATGACATGGCTTTACTGGAGGCGAAGACTTTATGTACTCCCTCCATGTCGGTTTATAGGATGCAATTAGCTATTGTCTATAACCAAGGCATGAGTCTATTGAGTGGGAAAATTCTTAAATACAATATTTATTATACAAATGACCAATGACTAGCACATGCATTAGCCTAATTAATTAGAGTTTTACGTAAATCACGTGATGATTGGTGGAGGGAAGCAACATGCGTAATTAAAGTGCGTATTAATTGCTAAAATGCATCCTATATTTTGGGAAAATCTGATTTTGAAATTGCATCCTATAAACCAGTATGAAGTGAGTAACCAGGTTCCAACGGTTTTATTTCTAAGCCGAATAGGGAGTGTAATAGAGTGGCTCGTGAGATTGCACAATTACAAATGGGGATGCGGTAGCCGCGATTGTGTGGCTTGAGCCTGCCCCTATATAGACGAGTTGCTTGTAAAGGGCATATATACGTTAACAACACCAATAAAATCAGGAGGTTCCTGATGCCAAACAAGTGACACAGCCCCCGAGTGACTAGCTAAAGTTTGTGCTACAATATTGGCTTCCCTAGGACCATGAGAAAACAAAATCTTCATAACGTTGATCACCTCCATGCAAACTAAGAGCTAACTTTCTAAGCCTTCATGTATAGAAAAATCCTTACCAGCTTGGGGAAGAATCGAGAGATGCTCTTCAGCACAAATGGCTGAAGCTATTGCTTGCTTGCAAGGCATCAGAGCAATCCAAGTTGTTGCTACTTCTCCTATATAGATTGAAAGTGACTGTGCTAGCGTGATGGCTGAACTAAAGAACATTGAAAGGTCAAAGTCTGAAATTTCACTCATCATCTCTGAAGCTAAAGTGCTGGGTGAATCGCTGCCTAGTTTGAGTGCAAGTAAGGTGAATAGATCTGCTAATCAAGCGGCTCATAATCTCGCTAGATATTGTCGCTTTTCTAATTCTGATGGTTTCTTAGTTGGGATGGTTCCTTAGTTCGTTAGTTCGTTGAGAGTTCAGTTGTATTTGATTGTAATGAACCATGTAACCCTGCTTGTGTTTCTTAATTAATATACACCAAAATTTCAAAAAAAAATCCTTACCTGTTGCAAGGGCATTTTTTTTTACTATGACTACGGTGGGCTCTTAGAGCCAATCTAAACTTCATTTATCAAATGCCTATGAGACTTTGCAGCCTCTACAACATAGGTTCAAATGAACCAGAGTTTACAAAGATACAAGCAAAGAGAAATAAAAGAAAAAACGCACACCGACGACACATAAGAGAGAGTCACTCCAAGAAAATCTCGAAGACAATTGATTGATGAGAAGCTCATCACGACCCAAGCACTGCGATCACAAAGGAGGATCCACCGGACATGACAGCAGAGACCCAGCCATGACTATGCACCACCGACATACTCGAACACCAACGCGCATCCGAGGCCACACAGCGCGCCGACACCACCTGTGTCAGGGCCATGGCCGAAAGGTTGCACGCGGCTAGAAGACGCCATGACGCTTGTGAGTCGCCGGCCGAATTAGAAGGGCATCAGAGATACCCTCCCCGCACGGGGGGATCATCGCCGTAGACGTAGGGCATAGCACCACCGAGTGCAACCCCAACCCCATCTGGGTTCGATTACCCGAAGGGTGGGCTAGCGTAGGGCACGTACGAAGACCACCCACACCAGTCACGCCATAGGACTTCGACAGGATCCGACGCGAGGGCCAAGCAACCGACAAGGAGAAGCAACCACCACCACTGCCACAGCTCACCTCGCATCGGAGAGAAGACCGCATCCATGGCCGCCATCTGCAGAACCATGGAGCACACCAGCATGACACTGATGGCAAGACAGAGGTGGCTCGACATCCAGCCACGACGGCTTCCCACGTAGGGAGCTCGTCACCACCATGGTCGCCCTCTGCGAAGCCACGGCACCCGTCCTCCCCAACGGCGCCCCGCTGCAGGAAAATGGCCGAATGAAGAGGTTGCAACCCTTGCAACCATCAGAGAGAACGGCTTAGCGTCGTCGAAGCCGACATCAGCGGGGATCAAGGTCCATCCCACCACCGTCCACCAGAGTTGAGGCCCAGAAAACATCGATCTTCACCGGAACTCCGCACCGCGCGGAGGCAGCCGAGCAAAGATGGACGGCACCTCCCAGTACCATGCCGGCAGGAGCACCAAACCTCCGAACTCTGACCACCGCGCCACCCCGAAGCAGCCACGCTGACCGCCGCCACCAAACCAGCACGGGCCGCCGGCCGGCCGCACAGCAGCCGCAGCACAATGGTGGCACCACCACGCTGCACCAGGAAGGAAGGCACGACACGCTGGAAACCGCCGCGGCCCACCAAGCCCATCTGGGCCCAGATCGAGCCCTTGCTGCAGGAGCGCAGCGGCCGCGCCTCGGCTCCACGCCGCCACCAGCCGCACCACGTGAACCTCCACCGCAGCCGCCGTCGAGCCGAGCTCCACCGGAAGTCCGGCGAGCCGCCAAGGTGCGCAGCCGCGAGAGGAGCGCGGCGCACACGTTCACCGCGGGGTCGGCCCGCGCCGTCATTTGGAGGCAGGGGCCCACTAAAATACCCGATAGGGCCAAGCGGAACGAAAGGGGTTTTCCATGAGCCAGAAGGAAGGATCTGTCCCGATTAAAAAAACCAGAGAAGAGCCGGTGAAGAGGGAGGAGCTTGGCGGCGTGGCGAGGTTCCCCCGAATCGCTCGAGCGAGCGACGCGAGGGTCAGGAGCTCAGCAAAACGTTGCAAGGGCATATTACTAGTCAAGTAAATAAATACCATAAGCTTTTCGTTTTTCTTGTTTATTATGTGAGCAAATGAACAGCGGTTCGTCGTACGTACATTCAATCCCCACCAGGAAACACGTTTGTCGGATGCAGCAGCACCACTTTAATGCTCTTCCACAATCATGTCCATTCCCGACGATCAATCAGTCTCCATATAAACACACACCCTCGCAGGGCGACTGACACATTTCATTGTCTCGGTACCACAAACATTTCTCCATCTGTAGAGAAACCAAGCTAGCTAGTATCCTAGTACTGCAGTTGGTGAAGCTCTTGTATCCGCAGTACTGTTCTCCGTGCGAGCGTAGCGTAGCGTAGGAGCAAGAATATGGTCTTCAACGCCGCCGTTCTGCCCAACATAGCCGCCCACTGGACCTGGATCATCAACCGCCTGTACCGCGCGGCGACGAAGCTCCGCCGCAATGCCTTCCGCAACCCCACCATCCGGCCGTCCACCGCCGCCGCCTCCAGGTGCACCATCCCTTGTGCCCTCGATAGGACGGTGGTGTGCGACTTCCACGGCGGGCTGCTGAGGTCCACCGCCCTCTTCCCCTACTTCATGCTCGTCGCCTGCGAGGGAGGAGGCCTGCTCCGGGCTATGCTCCTGCTCTGCTCCTTCCCCCTCGTCTGGGCCCTGGGAGAGCGCACGGACGCCGGTATCCGGGTCATGGCGTTCGTCACCTTCTTCGGGCTCGGGCCACGCGACGTCGACCTCGTCGCCCGCGCCGTCCTGCCCAAGTTCTACATGGAGAGGCTCAACGCGCAGGTGTACGACCACCTGTGGCTGCCGGCGAGGAGGAAGGTGGCCGTGACCAGCGCACCGAGGGTTATGGCGGAGTGGTTCTTGAAGGAGTACATGGCCGCGGACGTGGTTGTCGGGCGTGAACTTCACAAGGTTAAGCTTGGGCGCGGTTGCTACTACACCGGGCTGCTGAGCGGGCAAGCTGCAGGGCCGGACATGAGGCAGAAGGCCCTGAGGGAGGTGCTCGGGCCCGACGGCGCCATGGCTGATGTTTCTGTCGTCGGGACCTTCAATCCGGTGAACCACATCTTCATCCCCTACTGCAAGGTGACTACATCAACATGCATGCATGTGTACTTGGCTACGAAATTTCTATATCTTCCCGCGGTGGTATATCATGCCGTGTTTCACTTTCACGCATATCATCCCTGTAGCGGCAACGATGCCTTCATTTCCCCTGTGACCCATGTACTATTAGAGATTGTGAGTTCTTTCTACACAGTCTTCACGTACTGTCCTTCCAACTTGGGGTTACCATCTGCTATCAATCGCCCATATCGTGGAGACCGATCACCAAGCCTGTTTTTTAGGTCTTCAATTCATCTCCAGCGGCACCGCTATCACTTGGTAGTGATGGCATGATGGGGAGACCATTTTAATCCTCGATCTAGGATGATATTCCCGTTGGTCGACATGGCTCGTCCTACATCAATTATTACAGTTGGTTCGAAATGCATGGTGGGCTAGGATTTGCTCGACCATTCCCTGCTACAATGGATCAATGGAGATTCAAATCAGGAGGGAGTAAAGACGTACTACCTGTCAAGAAACACAATGATTCATGGTTCGAAATGCCCATATTTTCTACCCGTCCACGAGGATTAGAATTTGCTACTCCGGCTATCACCCGTACTATGTTTCATATGCGCTCTTCTTATTTTTTTTGCATGGTTAATTAGTGTTGTCATAGGAGTAATAAACTTACGGCCGGACACATCTTTGACACGATCGATTTCCGCAGGAACTCTATGTCGTGAGCATGGAGAGCGCCAAGACCGACCGGCTTCCACGGGAGAGGTACCCGAAGCCGCTCATCTTCCACGACGGCCGCCTCGCTTTCCTCCCCACTGCCTCCGCCACACTGGCCGTCTTCCTCTTCCTCCCACTCGGCTTCGTCCTCTCCGTCATCCGCATCTCCATAGGCATCATCCTACCCTATAAGATCGGCTTTGCAGCCGGCGCGCTCTTCGGAGTTCGCTTCCGCACATCCGGCCGTCGCATCCCGGAAGCTGGCGCCAAGAGCAGCAGGGGTGTCATGTTCGTGTGCACGCACCGGACTCTGGTCGACCCGATCATGCTCACGGCGGCTCTGGAGAGGCCCGTGCCGGCCGTCACCTACAGTCTCAGCCGGCTCTCTGAGATTTACGCGCCCATCAAGACGGTGCGGCTGACGCGCGACCGCGACCGTGATGCCATGACCATGTCCCGGTTGCTGGAGCAAGGGGACCTCGCCGTCTGCCCGGAAGGCACGACCTGCCGGGAGCCTTACCTGTTGCGGTTCAGCCCGCTGTTCGCCGAGCTCGCCGACGAGATGGAGCCCGTGGCGCTGGACGCGCAGGTGACGTCGTTGTACGGCACGACGGCGAGCGGGAACAAGTGGCTAGACCCCGTGGCGTTCTTCGCCAACCCAGCCCCTTCGTATCGAGTGGAGTTCTTGGGCGCGGTGCCGCGGGATCAAACGCGAGCAGGGGGGAGGACCAGCGCCGAGGTGGCAAATTGGGTGCAGCGAAGGCTAGGCGAGGCGCTAGGCTTCCAATGCACTGGGCTTAGTCGCCGGGACAAGTACATGATGCTTGCCGGCAACGATGGTGTGGTCTCCAAGTAGAGGGTGCTTGCAGTAGCTAAACCTGTTTTGTACATGTATGTGTGCTGGTTATGAATGTCGCCAAATTACTTGCTGCAATTTGAACTAAGTATTTACATTTTGAGCTTCTGTACAGTACTCCCTATGAGAAGATCATCTGGCTCCATTGGATTCAGTGGCCGACATGGGCTTTTTGCTGAAACACATGTAACGTGTTTTCTATGTAAAATGTTTTGTACAGCACCTTCTCCTAGTTTATTGAAGTTATGATGTGACTGCAGTTTGTTTGGTATTAATTGTTGTGCTTGGTTGTTATTCCTCGAACCAGCCTTTTGCCCCGTTTTATAAACTAGAAGATACCCCGCGCGTTGCGGCGGGAATTACATGATGTAATTTTATACCCATACGAATTGAAGAACGATGGTATTCAATTCTTATCACTGGATCTTTGATGGGCAAAATTGTGATCACATGTATCATATAATTCATTAAAAATAATTCACCATATACATGTTCCTAGTTATTTGTGGAGGATTTTTCAGAGTAAATACTGAATCTGAACTATTCTTAATATGTAGAAGAACCCGCCTAACCGGAAGATAACCTTGTCAAAATTTATTTTAGAGATGTCTTTGACAGTACTGAGGCAATGGACAAAAAATGAGAAAAGAAAATTATGTTAGGAACTTTTAAATGTTAAAAACATGGGTGAATCAAGTCTAGTCATCTTTGTACCTGCTTACAGTGGAACGATTTAACCTTTCAAAATATGACCCAACATACAAAGTTCATGGTGAATCAATATAGCATATAGCATATCAATACATATAGCATTAGAAAGTCACGTCCAATGCAACCGTGTATACAATTGTTTTATGCATACGTATATTGCAGCAAAGGGGTTGGGGAAACCCAACTCCATTTTGTAACCTGAAGGAAACAATGTATCGATCACCGGAGAGAATATCTGAAAAAAAAGGCATGAAAAAATAAAATCATAACCTAACTATGGTGCATCATCAAAGAGGCAAAGACATCATTATATGAAATTAGGCAAAAACTACAAATGGAATATGGTCGCAGACTCGCAGGCTTCATCTGTTAAATGTTACCTTCATCTAAGAACTGTCAAGAACGAAGCGCATGGTAGGTTGCTGCACAAACGGATAGAAACAAAAATGTTCAGGTTGAAGCAAAGGGAAATTCACCAGAGAGTAAGTTGAGCAGTGTTTGATTCCTGCAGAGAAGGTCTCACCTTTGGAGCACCTGAACTACAATAAAAGAAACATAGCATGACCGAACAAAATACTAAGTCTGGTAACCCCGAACATACCAAATTGGATATGATACATGATACTATTCAATGGCAAGTACCAAATTCCTTGCAGAAAGATGTTGCGGCTAGCTTGCACCGGGGCAACGCGTTGGTTCCTGTGAGGCAACGGCTGTAGAATGTAGAAATATAGGAGGAACCTGTCGTATGCAAAGATTCGAAGCATGATCGTAACTGACCTCTGTTTCTCATTTTCGTTTTGAGGGCAAGAGTAAATTGTGATCGAGATCTTACCAAAGAGCTGAGCTGACACCAAATCCCTCTCTAGAAAGAATTACCTGAAGATTAAGGAATCTGAAACTTGATAGGTTTTATCTCCTTGTTGTTGGTGTACGAAATTGAGAAACTATCGGGTGAAAAATAAGCAAAAGTTTGAGAAGAAGTGATGGCATGGGGGTCCCATGATAATCTAAACAATGGTGACCTACGGCTGTGTTAGGAGGTTGGGAATGGACCTAGGTATTTAAATAGGAAGGACAATTATTTTTCAGCCTCCCTCAGTTTGTTCTTCCTAATTGCTTCAGTTTCTTGTTTATGATGGAGGTATAATTACGTAGTGGAATATAGATAGCAAGGGTCTAAACTGCACCGCCTGCCTCCGTGGGTTTCTTTTCCCTAATTGCTTCAGTTTCTTGTTTAGGATGGAGGGATAATTACGTAGTGGAACGTATATATAGCAAGGGGTCTAAACTGCAGCGCCATTGGTCGTGGAGAAGAACATGCTCTCGGCAGGAAAAAAATAATTTAGGCTGACGTGGTAGAGTTGAAGAGATGTGGCTGCCTAGATTTGCTCATAGATGTAGATGAGGTGGACACCTTGCATGTTGAGAGAAATACTTCTAGTGGGTTGTTCCTATTTAGATATAGAAGATAAAGCAATCACCTTTTGAGACCGCTGCTAGGCCAGACAGCACAACGCAAACAAAAAAGACATAGATAAAGGAAAAAAAAAGAGAAAACAAAGCCAACAGCAGTGGCTCGACGAAGGGTGACCCGCGAACGCTGCGCCCTCCGGATATCCCACCACGCTCCCAGCTCTCTGAAGCGTCACGTACCAAGCAACACCTCCAACAAGGAAAGCGACGTCGACGACACTGCTGCCCGGACAGGTCCTAGAGTTTCTCCCGGTACGGAAGGAGAGGTAGGGAGGAGATACACCCGACACCCTTCAAGAAGGTCGATGATACAGCGTCACCGTGCCGGTGTCAAACAACAACAATTTCTCCCATCCCCTCCAATACCACTCCCAGACGCTTCGTAATGCTCTACCAAGCTCGCCGCCCACCAGCATACGTCACCACAGTAATGTAGCCACCCACGTCTCACCGTGACACACGTTGCGAGACCGGTAAAGAGGAGAGGAAGAGACTTCGGCAAGAGTTTGCAAAGCAGGAGCACGAGGGAGGGATCTGCCTCCACCGCCTTCCAGCGATAGCCGACCGGATGCATCAGCAGGTCAAACCAGGCCACCTGGCCTAGCCGTGCCCGAATGGGCTCGTGAAGCCCCGCGGCCGCACTGCAGCAAGGGTCCTACCGTCATGCCAACCCCAACACTAGTCTCTACTCCTTCTACCAGAAGACCCACAGGATCCCCGCCACCAAGTAGCAGCGTCGTCGCCCTCGTGTTCACCCGGGCCACCCGGAGCACCGCCGGTCTGAGAAACACTACACCAGCACAGACAAGCACCTAGCACACACGACCGGGAAGGCCAAGTAGCATCAGAGAGGACGCCGCCTGACCCGGGCCCACCTGACCCAGATTCGGCCCGTACACGCACGACACCCCTCGCCGCACTGCACAACCACCACCACCACCACCTTGGTCGAAGACACCGCACCGGCCACGTCTGTTCCAGGAACGCAGCAGGCCCACCTGAAAGAGCATTTTCCCTCATGTGTGGTTTTGGTAATTGAATGACAATCTCTATGGACTAATGTTTGCATTGAGATATCATTATAGATCATGTCCATGGAATTGTGGAGTTCATGTGTTGGACTCTTGAAGCTTATGTGTTGAGTGGAGCATATTGCAAGTATGTCTTGAAGGATTCAAGACATCATCTTAGTGAAGAAAAGATGAGAGTTGTGCAAGACCAAGAGAAGCTTTCTCGAAAAGATCCTAAGCTTGGTGCTTGCAATGGATACATGAAGACGAAGCTTAGCGAGACTCTCCCATTGTGAGCATGGGGGAGTATTTGGAGAAGTCTTCATCAAGCAAGTGCTTGGACGCGCAATCAAGAAAGATGTTCCACTTGAAGAGATCAAGATACTCATCATCCAACTCAAGTGGAATGCTCAAGGCAAAGGTATGATCTTGATAGGGCTATAGGATAGATAGGCGTACTATCAAGAGGGGTTCTCAAGTTAGTAACTTGATCGCATCGTTGTGGAGAGCTCAAACCTTTGCATACTTGGCATATCATATTTCTTGGTTCTTATTTGGCTTTTATGTTGGTGAGGAGTTAGAGCTTGGTTCATCTCCATGTCAAGCTCTTGTTCATCGAAATCGGTTTTACTTTGGACAACTTGTTGCGTTTTCGGTGGCGGAAATATTGCCGGTTCTACCTTGAGGAAAGTCCCACACCTTGCCATGTGTGGAGATTTTACTCTATTTATGGGATGCAATATTTCCACTTACTCTATTTTTGTTGGGTACTCATCGTCTCTATCTTTCAAACAAAATTGGTCTCACCTCTTTTGGAGTTCATTTGCAAAAGTTGTAGCAGTTTTCGTTTCGGTGTTCTGCTGATTCGGATTATTGGGGCCGGATATTCCGCCCTACCGGAATTTCCGGTTCCCCAGCTCATCCAAGAAAACGGCTAAGGAAAGGAGAAAAAGGGTTCTGACTCCAGTCGGAAATTGTGCTCGGAAATTTCCGTCTACCGGAATTTCCGAGTGCCCCCAGAAAAGTCCTCCAGAAATGGCTAAGGAAAAGTTTGGTTTTGCTTCTGACTCCAGCCGGAATTTCCGAGCTCTCTTAGACCGGAATTTCCGGGTCTCTCTAGACCGGAATTTCCGGATGACCGGAATTTCCGAGTCTAATTTATACCGGAATTTCCGAGTGTCGAAACAGCCAACGGCTATATTTCCTGGAGGGGTATAAATACCTCTCCCCTTCTTCTTCCCCAGCAAATCCAAGGCAGCACGCTTTTCCCCTCTCTCCTACTCCATTGTTGACCTTGGAAAGCTCACTTCCCTCTCAATCCCTCCATTGAATCTTCCATATTCTTTAGAAGTTGAGAGGAGATCTAGATCTACAATCCTACCAATCCATCTCTCCTCTAAGTGAGGGGAACTTAGTGGATCTAGTTCTTGGAGTTCCTTTGTGGTTCTTCTTCTTTGTTCTTCCTCTCTTCTCCCCCCATAAGCATTAGTTGCTTTTGGTGGGATTTGGGAGTGAAGGATTTGACTCCTTTGTGGTTTCCTTTGTTCTTCCTCTCTTATTCCCCCATAAACATTTGTTGTTGTGTTGGAATTTGAGAGTGAAAGACTTGAGCACTTCGTGTGCTCTTGCCATTGCATTTGCATCGGTTTGAGCCCTCCACGAGGATTCGTGGTGGTATTACTTGTGAGCTTGTTACTCTTGGGTCTTTGAACCCTAGACGCCTTTTGTGGCCGGCCTTTTGTGGCCAAGACCTTTTGTGGTCAAGACCTTTTGTGGTCACTTGAGAGCCCCCAATTAAGTTGTGGGTGTGTGCCTCAAGACTTGGGAGCCCCCAATTAAGTTGTGGGTGTGTGCCTCAAGAGTTGTACGGGATTCGATCTCCGCCCCAAAGGAGATCAATAGTGGAAGGTGAACTCGAACCTTTTGTGGTTGAGTTCATCAGGAGAAGAAGGTGAGCCTTTGTGGCGTTGCGGCTAACCTGTTGTGGTTGCGCACACCTCTCCAAACGAGACGTACACCTTTGGGTGGAACTCGGGAATACATCCTCGTCTCAGCGTGCCTCGGTTATTTCTATACCCGAGCTCTTTACTTATGCACTTTGCATTGTGATAGCCTTCGTGCTTGAAGTCATTTATCTTGCTATCATCTTGTTACTAGTATTGCTTAGCTTAAGTTGTTGGTGCACATAGGTGAGCCTAGTTTATATATCTAGGTTGTATGCTTGTTTAAGTAAACCTCTAGTTTTATTCCGCCTTTATCAAGCATACCGGAATTTCCGGGTCACTCGTGTACCGGATATTCCGGCTACTCGGAATTTCCGGTCACTATTGGACCGGATATTCCGGCTCCTCGAAAAAGTTTTAAATCGCCTATTCACCCCCCCCCCCCCCCCCCCCCCTCTAGGCGACGTCTATCCGTTCAGTCTTCATCAAGCATGTGCTTGGACGCGCAATCAAGGAAAGATGAGCCACTTGAAGAAATCAAGATAGTCATCATCCAACTCAAGTGGAATGCTCAAGGCAAATTTATGATCTTGATAGGGCTATAGGATAGATAGGCGTACTATCAAGAGGAGCTCTCAAGTTAGTAACTTGATCGCATCGTTGTGGAGAGCTCAAACCTTTCATACTTGGCATATCATATTTCTTGGTTCTTATTTGGATTTTATGTTGGTGAGGAGTTAGAGCTTGGTTCATCTCCATGTCAAGCTCTTGTTCATCTCCATCTCACCTCATTTGGAGTTCATTTGCAAAAGTTATAGCAGTTTTCGTTTCGGTGTTTTGCTGATTCGGATTATTGGGGCCGGATATTTTGCTCTACCGGAATTTCCGGTTCCCCAGCTGATCCAAGAAAACGGCTAAGGAAAGGAGAAAAGGGGTTCTGACTCCAGTCGGAAATTGTGCTCGGAAATTTCCATATACCGGAATTTCCGAGTGCACACAGAAAAGTCTTCCAGAAACGGCTAAGGAAAAGTTTGGTTTTGGTTCTGACTCCAGCCGGAATTTCAGCTCGGAAATTTCATAGACTCGGAATTTCCGGTTGACCGGAATTTCCGAGTCTCACTTATACCGGAATTTCCGAGTGTCGAAACAGCCAACGGCTATATTTCCTGAAGGGGTATAAATACCCCTCCCCTTCTTCTTCCCAAGTCAATTCAAGGCAGCAGGACTTTCCCCTCTCTCCTACTCCATTGTTGACCTTGGAAATCTCACTTCCCTCTCAATCCCTTCATTGAATCTTCCATATTCTTTAGGGAAAGTTGAGAGGAGATCTAGATCTACAATCCTACCAATCCATCTCTCCTCTAAGTGAGGGGAACTTAGTGGATCTAGTTCTTGGAGTTTCTTTGTGGTTCTTCTTCTTTGTTCTTCCTCTCTTCTCCCCCAATAATCATTAGTTGCTTTTGGTGGGATTTGGGAGTGAAGGATTTGACTCCTTTGTGGTTTCCTTTGTTCTTCCTCTCTTATTCCCCCATAAACATTTGTTGTTGTGTTGGAATTTAAGAGTGAAGGACTTGAGCACTTCGTGTGCTATTGCCATTGTATTTGCATCGGTTTGAGCCCTCCACGAGGATTCGTGGTGGTGATACTTGTGAGCTTGTTACTCTTGGGTCTTTGGACCCTAGACGCCTTTTGTGGCCTGCCTTTTGTGGCCAAGACCTTTTGTGCTCAAGACCTTTTGTGGTCACTTGAGAGCCCCCAATTAAGTTGTGGGTGTGTGCCTCAAGAGTTGTACGGGATTAGATCTCCGCCTCAAAGGAGATCAATAGTGGAAGGTGAACTCACAACCTTTTGTGGTTGAGTTCATCAGGAGAAGAAGGTGAGCCTTTGTGGCGTTGCGGCTAACCTGTTGTGGTTGCGCACACCTCTCCAAACGAGACGTACACCTTTGGGTGGAACTCGGGAATACATCATCGTCTCCGCGTGCCTCGGTTATTTCTATACCCGAGCTCTTTACTTATGCACTTTACATTGTGATAGCCTTCGCGCTTGAAGTTATCTATCTTGCTAGCTATCACCTTGTTACTTGTATTGCTTAGCATAAGTTGTTGGTGCACATAGGTGAGCCCAGTATTTATATCTAGGTTGTATGCTTGTTAAAGTAAACCTCTAGTTTTATTCCGCCTTTATCAAGCATACCGGAATTTCCGAGTCATTCTTGGACCGGATATTCCGGCTCCTCGGAAAAAGTTTTAAATCGCCTATTCACACCCCCACTCTAGGCGACGTCTATCCGTTCACCACCTAACCCGCCGCGACCCAGATCTAGCCCCACACTGCGTCGCTAAACCCTAAACCACGAGCATGGACTGAGGAACACCACAGACATGGAGCGACGGCATCGGATCAAGGTCCACCTGACCAAAATCCAACCACCATGTGGGTGTCGGGTGTCGGAGATGAGAGGAGAAAGGCGGGCATGGCACCTCCATGTCGCCTGCAAGTCCCACCTCGCAACCCAAAACAGCGTCGCTGGACGACCGTCGAATCGAATCTAGACCCACCTGGTCCAACGGAAGGTAGCAGCAGGACAAACCAGGCCCTCACCGGCCCGGCCGAGCCCAAGTGGGCTCATGAAGTCCCGCCGCCGCACTGTAGCAGGAGCACCGCCGACGCCGCCATCCCAAGCTCCTGCCTTTGCTTGTCCTCCACCGAGGAGACGCCACCATGCGTGCTGCGGCCCGCCCAGACCCAGATGGGCCCCAAAGGGCCCAGATATGGGCCGGTAGGGTGTCGCCGGCCGCCCTCTGGCAGCCAGCCGGCCGCTGCACACTACCGCACCTCCTTGCAGCCAACGGCCACGCCCCCGAGACGCACTCCACCCGGTCACGGGAGCTCACGCCGCCGAGCCGGACCGTCGTCAGCCAAGGAGCACCGCTGCCTGCAGGAGGTCCCGCCCTCCGTTCGCGCGAGCGGGTAGAAGCCGTCCCGCCGCCGCCAGCCACGCACGGGAGAAGCCTGGCGTCCTACGCCGATGGCGGCGACAGGGAGAGGGAGAGGGAGGAGGTCTGAGAAGGAGGCGGCGAGCTAGGGCTCGCCCGTCGCCCGCGGGAGGGCGACAGAGCGAGCAGAACTCTTTACCCTCCATGATCTACTAAATGATGGAGGTGGTTGGTTGTTATTGCTTCAAAACAAATGGGAAATGAAGAGAGGATTTGGTGCACCGGGCACCGGTTTTGATTTATTTTAAAAGTGATGCTTTAAGTTTTAAAAAATCCAGTTTAAAACCTTAAATACTCGTATATGGTATATATATTTGGGTAAATTTTTGGTTGAAAATAATTTTAATTTTAGGCTACATAAAAATAATAAATTTGTGGATTTATATAAAATACTAAAAATATCTCCTATCTATCTCAAATTTGTCTTTTTTAACCTAAAATATAACATATTTCAAAATAAATTTTGGTGCGTACATTTAGATGTACGCTGATACTTTTTTCCATAATTGTTTTAATATACAAGTGCAATTTTCATATTTATATATTTAGAAAACGGGATAACTTTTTTTTATCTGAAAAAACGGGATTTTGTTTTGACTTGGGAAAACAGGATAACTGGTGTCTACTGCATGTGCGAAAACAACTTTCCAGAAATGGTGGCTCTTTTTCTCAAAAAAAAAAGAGAGGAATGGTGGCTCTGCTAAAAAAAACTATATCGTGTGCTATAGTAGTTCAATTAACATTGCCACCAATGTCTGATTGTGCTATGTAAAAGCCCGCTAACCGTATGGGCTGAAAAGCTTCCACGCCTCACAGAAGCAGCCGACGAAGCTCCTCACGCGTGGCCACCACCCGGCGGAGCCACCGCTCGCTCTCGCCGGCACCGACTGCGCATGGGCCAGGCCCTGCGCCGCGCCTCGGGGCGCCTGAGACCCCCTCCCCCGCCTCCGCCCGCGCCCCCGGCGAGGCCGCCGCCTCCTCCCCCTCCACCACGGGCCTCGCCGGCGGCTGCCGCTGGCGGCGGCAGCCTTTCCCAGGACCGGCTCGACGTGTCACAGGATGGTAAGGCCGCTCCTGATTTTTTGTTCTTGGATCTCGCTCGGCATTCGCGTGCTCTCCCTGCTCTCCCGTTTGACCTGCCTGTCGGTTCTTAGATGCCACCCACCATAGCTGTCCCTGCCGTGTAATTGAGGCCCGGGTATCCTTAGCCTCTTGACTTGGCACAAATGCTCTTGTTTTCAGTTCATATTGACCTGCATACCTGAACACGAAGATCTGCATACCGTTGAAATGAAATGTGACATATGGTTAAGTGGTAGTGGGTACTATTTCATCCAACGAAGTGTGATCAGGTGAATTTTGGTAAATCAGGTGTGTGATCCGTATTGGATGTGGCTTACTGAAACCAAGTATGACCAATTTTAGCTATTTTAATTTTTAGTTAGTTTAGCCAATCCGTACCTATTCACCTAGTTTCAGACCTGGTCCTGAACAGAAACTTGGTGCACGGTAACACTATTGATAAAACCACAAAGTTTGGTGACTTTGTGTTGTGCGGGGTGTTCACTGATTACTGAAAGGAGCACTGTTATCAGTAAATATACTCTTGTTTCCGAAGCGAGTGCAGCATTCAGTGCTAATTGTCATTGCAGTTTGGTCATTGCATTATCGATACTCTTTGTGAGCTGAACTAGATTACTGGCTACAAATGCACAAGTCCTTTCCAGAATTAGATAGTTGATCTGCTACCTTGTGAATATCATCTGTAAACATTATTATTATCGGAAAGGTGACTTCTCCAATGGAACACATTCCTTTTGTGTTAAGTGTGAACTGGGGTTGAGATGGGTTTTAACTAGGATTTACTAAAATCGAGGCTCTGGTATTGAACCCCACAATGTGTTGGTTGAATTCTGTAGAAAAAATATTTTATTTTATTTGTACCGTGTGACTTTTATGAATCCGCGTTATAATTACATTAAAGGTTACCATATCTTCTCTAGTTTTCAACACCATCTCTTGTGTGTGCTTATACTTACAGAGTTGCAGTGAAAATATATTTTGAGCCAAAAAGTATCACCATTCCTTTTGTTATTTAATTTGTTATGTAGACACCATTTACTTTAAGTCCGGGTATCAAACATGCTAAATTAATTTTGATATATGGTGTCAATATGAGTTAAGAACAGGAACTTGAGAACTATTGAATTCAGACAGGAACAGCCTCTGGTATGACAGCTTAGTATTTGAGCTGGTATAAACTATGGTGATACGCTATGATTCTATCTTGTTTTTTTCTGGCCACGTGAACTGTTGTAAAATGTTGCCAGCATAATCAACAACGGGTGTAAAAGTTGAAAGCCTGTTATACCCCTTCCTTACTTTACATGATATTAGTGTCAAGACCTGATTCCCCATATAAACAATTGTGTCTTCTTTGCTTAGGTCCAAATGAACCATAAATAAGATATTTATAAATAAGTAAATGGGATACATCACAGTCTTGATTTTGATGAAGTCTCGGTGCAAGCTCTGTTGACATTTCCCAAAGCATTGTTACCTTGCAGTACGTTTCAGGTTGCTTTGGTCAATCTTTCTGCCACTTTACTCTATGATTTACTTATTAAACATGCATTACAGATGTTACAACATCAAAAAAAGATACCCATGGTGTACTTGTGGAGCGTGATCCAAGCTATGATGACATGCTTAAGCACATGGTCGGGAGAATCACTACCAAGCCTGGGGGAAAGCCAGAAATGGGGGAAGTAAGTCCTCTGGCTTTACATTATTCACCCGGCCTAAAATACCATAGTTCCTTTGATGCTTTTATCTTATTTCATGAATCTGTAAACTGTTGAACTTATACAATCATTGTAGGAGTATTAAGTTTGAGCTTTCTTTTGTTTGGGGGAAGCAAATATAATAGGAAGCTTCTGTGTGCAGGCTTCCATTGTAGAGCAATACAAGAGGCCTCTTCCAAAGGTCAGAACATCCGAACCCGAACCTGGGCAAGGTGGGCACAGACAGCTACCTCCAGGAACCCTGCACGTCGGGCACATCCAGGAAATCATTCAGCTGTACCAGGGGAAGTCCAGTAGCCACCATGGCTCGATGAGCGTGGACGAGATCGCCTCAAGGTTCAGAGTTGAAGCCGCCGTGGTCCGAGGAATCGTGCAGTTCGTCTCGCTGCCGCAGGACGAAAGCATCGGAAAGAAAGACGAACACCGGGAGCCTTGAGTTCAGGCTGTCTAACATAGCGCTGTCATTCATGTTTCTGAATGAGTTGCAAAGAGGACAAGGGAAAGACAAGTTTCTTAGTCTTTTCATAGGTTTCTTTCTTGTGGTTGTTGCTGCTGCTGAGCTGTGGACTGAGGTATGATGGAAATTGTAAACACTACATGCCCTGTTGTCTAAATAAAGACGCTGGCTGCGTTTTTTACGAGTTCTTTTTACAAAACAACATTGATGCGCAGTCATCCTAGCGTGATAGTATTAATTTTTCCGCGGTATTAAAGCTTCATCGTTTTCGTTGGGTTGGAGCTAAAAGCACAAATTGAACATTTTCCCTGATTGACCAAAAGTTTTGGACCTTGTTTTGTTTGGGAGGTGGCCAATATTTTGGCACGCCATTGTCCCTCTGCCATCTGCCTGTTCAAATGTTGGGCAGCCCATACCTTTGGCCAGTCAACATTTTAGCAGGTAATCTTGGGCTAAAACAATACGCTCCCCTAATATCTGGTTTGGTCTTCTTGCAAGAAAATACTCACTCCGCCTGAAGAAGAATGTCACAGATACATCCATTTTAGTGACAGATGGAGTATATGAGTAACAGTGATTATTTCTCTGGTGCTAAATAATGCGGCGAATCTTTTTCCGCAGCCAATTTCTTAGTTTATTTTGTCAGGAAAATTATTCTGAGTTTTGTGCATGCGTGCTGGCGCTCCACGCTCTGAATTCCGAAACAAACACGTCCCCAACCTTCAATCGAGCATCTGCACGAATCGCGAGGCACGCCGCTGCCGTCGTCATCTCCCATTTCACGGGTCGCCGGAGGGAGCAAAAGCGGCGGGCCAGCGACAATCTCCCGCGCCACCGTCTCTTCTCCGGCAGATCTCGATCCTTCCAGAAGCTTCCGACGCCGCCCGGCCACGTCCGGACACCGAGCCTCCTAGATCCTTCTCCAGATCCCGAAACCGCGGCGGATCCACGGGCGCTCTGGAGCGGCCCACTCGCTCTCCGATTACCCTCTGCGCCTGCGCGGGATGCCGGTGAGTTCACCGCGAGCGTAGCATACTATGATAGTACATGCCTGTGATCGCTATGCTTTCGCTCGTCTGCGGGCTAGCTCGTGATCCGAATTTTCGCGCGTTGCGTCTTCCGCAGCTTAATGATGCTGCTTCACTGCTGCGTAGAGAAAAACATCGTTCGGCTAGTGAGCGAGCGCCTGTGGTAATCGCCGGGATCATTAGCTGCGTGGTATCTTAATTACATACAGGGGCGAACTGTGTTGTGAAAACGTATCCACATACACGTTGTTGCGGTTTGTTGATTACCAGAATTGCGCTGTTCCGAGAGCCCGACATGTTCCGGCTTTGTGACGCACGCTTTTCAGAGATCTGCTGACATTGGGGGCCATTTGATTACGTGATCATGACTGATTTGCAAATGCTTATCATGTTTTTTCCCCTGATGATCTCGCTAGAGTATAAAAGAGCCAGTGCCTTGTGAATCCGAAGATCGTAAAGCAGTCGTGGTGGAGAATTTGAAGATGGCTGATATCCAGGACAAGGAAGTTACCATGGAAGGAATTTGCTCTGTAGCCGCTTACGACCAGTGGACGCCTCTATCCGTCTCCGGACAGCCTCCGAAACCTCGATACAAGGTCTTCACTTGTAGTTATATGTTGGTTACATTCTGATTTTGCGCTGGACTGTTTCCTCCTGCTGGTTCTGACATACTTGCTGCAACTACGTTCTGCAGCATGGTGCTGCTGTAGTTCAGGAAAAGATGTATGTCTTTGGTGGAAACCACAATGGCCGTTACCTTGGCGACATTCAGGTAAACTAGTAATCATGATTCTCAATAGGCTGTGTCTTCAGATATTCTACCTGTTTTCTTTGCCATTGAATTCCAGTGAAGAATTTTTTTACTATCGGTTTTAATTGAGTCCTAAATTCCTTAACTAGTTGCCTCAGGGATCAACCTCTGATCCTATAATCTGACAATGGCACACATCATAACAATGGAATCCTTCTTTGACTGAAGGTTTTGGATTTCAAAAGTTTGTCATGGTCAAAGTTAGAAGCTCAATTTCAACCGGGGACTTCAGAATCAGCTGAAGCAGTTTTAGCTGCTCCATGTGCTGGTCACTCACTGGTAATCATCAAACACTATTTGCAGTTTGTTGTGAGAAACTGATATAATGTTTCAATGGTTGTGAGTTATAACTTTACCAGATTGTATCTGCATTATACTTCATGTAGATTCCATATGGAAACAAGATTTTGTCGCTTGCAGGATACACTAAGGAATCAACAGAAAGTCTCAGCGGTTAGCCTAATGCAGCGCTCATTCTTTTCTGCTCATATCTTATTGTGCCAGAGCTCATTTTGTATTCAACGTATTTGTTCCAGTAAAGGAGTTTGATACGCAAACCTGCACTTGGTCAACCATTCGTACTTACGGGACGTCACCGGTATGTATGTTTAATTTTTATTTACATTTTTCATAAGGGTCGCAAGCTTACACTTCTATCCTGGAAGTTCCTGTCTTTTTGGTCGTATATATCTCATGGTACTCGTTTTTTTTAGACCTCACGTGGTGGTCAATCAGTGACTCGTGTTGGGGACACTTTAGTTGTGTTTGGAGGTGAAGGTCATGGGAGGTCTCTTCTGAATGACATGCACATTCTTGATCTTGAGACCATGACTTGGGATGAATTTGAGAGCACGTAAGTTCTGTGGATTTGCTTAGATTGATATAAACAAAAATGGGTCTGGTCTGTTAAAATTGCCAAAACTTTCTGTGGATGATTTGGATGATCTAACCACTTTTGTTACAATAGCACAAACGGCATTAAAAAGCTCTTTATGTTGGGAAGATTTTACTTTTTGTGATCCCATTAGGCGGGGGATCCTCATATTTATATGTGGAGACATAAAGTTCGAAGTTATGTGAAAAGGCTACAGCAGTTAATGGCTTAATGCATTATCCGTCTCTGCTTAGAGGTGCAGGGTTAAAATTTGACTGTTTTATTTAATTATTTTTGTTGCAGAGGCACCCCTCCTTCTCCAAGGTCAGAGCATGCTGCTGCATGCTATGCAGACCGGTATCTCTTCATATTTGGTGGGGGATCTCATTCTACATGTTTCAGTGATCTATATCTTCTTGACATGGAGACAGTGAGACTTCTCTCCAGAGCTGGTATTTTTGCATTGGGAATTCCAAATCAATAACCTGACTGTTAATTGCAGATGGAATGGTCAAGACCAGAGCAGCATGGTATAACTCCAGAACCAAGAGCAGGGCATGCGGGTGTAACTTTTGGGGATAACTGGTTTATTACTGGTGGTGGTAATAGTAAGAAAGGTAATATTGAATTATTATGAATGTAGCTCCCTATTCATCTATAATCGGTTATTCCACTTTGATTTCTGAAGATCAGCTCGTGGAATTGTTATCACTCACATGTGGCTAATGCATTGCAGGTGTTCCAGAAACACTTGTGATTCACATGAATACTTTAGAATGGTCGGTTGTAACTAGTCTTGGAGGTCGTGCGCCCCCTACAAGTGAGGTTAGCTCTTTTCATTCTCCTGCAACTTGCACCTTCATTTTTTGCATAAAATCATGTATGTTACGCACAGTTACTTGGAAACTTTCTTAACAGTTTGGATAACTGAAGAAAGTGTCCTTTTGTTCTGGAAGTCCAAGTTGCTTCGTTCAACTAGGTTCACGAAAACAATGGGCTTTAACAACCTGATGATATTGAAATTGACATTGTCGTACCACTAAATGTAGTTATATTCTTGATTATTTGTGATTCTTCGATGTTATGCACCCAAGCTCTCACTGATCTTCATAGCCTCCGTTACCACAGGGCTCGAGTTTAGTACTTCACACAATTAATGGAGAAGATTTTTTGTTGTCATTTGGAGGATACAGTGGACGTTACAGCAACGAGGCATGTTTCTCCATCATCAGTTTAGTTTTTATGATGCATATCTTTATATATTTAGCTGATTTTTTTGGGGTCTAGGTTTATGCTCTGAAGACAAGTTACAGACCAAGTGTGTCATCAAATGGCATGACCTCGTTATCAGCAGAAACAAATTCTAGCAGGGGCCCCATATTTGAAATTGAAAAACTTCAAGATAAAAAGGTAATATCTCAATCGCATGGCTTCTTGATCGAACGATGGTTAACATGTTCTCTCTCTCTGTCATTTTCAGAATAACAAGGGAGGAGATAGCAGCAAAACCTTGGTGCAAGCTGTTGCGCATGAGAAGAACCAGCTAGAAGAAAAACTTGAACGGGAAAAGATTCAGAGCTTCCACCTCAAGAATGAACTAGCTGGTGTGGAGAACAAAAATGTGGAGCTTACTAAGGTAAGCTATACCACACTCACTTAGTTGTTTTAGGGAATTTATTTGTAAAGTTATCACTCTACTATCCATTTCTCTGTAGTTTCAAAAAATATATAAAATGATCTCCATATAGAATTTATTCAGCAATCTTTTCTGTGATTTATTGTTTAAATTTTTAAGGCTCTACGCTTCAGAAAATAAACTCAAATCACTGTAACAATACATGTCGTCATCATAGCAGTACAATTATATATATGCCTCAGTGTATCAAATCTCACAGTGAAAAACAGATACAAATACAAGAGAACTTAACAGGGTGAAAATGAAATAGTATCAATTGTGTATGTTAGGATACTCTCTTGTTTGCAAGAAAAACTTGCTTTAAGCTTTCCGTGATCAAGTTTATGTGCTTTTTGCTATGCAGGAACTCCACTCAGTTCGTGATCAACTTTTGGACGAAACAGCGAGGGCTTCGAAGCTCGAGGTAGGAAAACAGTTTTTTCATAAACATTCAGAAACTATGCTCTATGATTTGATGAACTGGTGGGATAAGAATATAAGAATATAGGATTCTTTTGGGATGGAAATGGTGATGATCTGTTTTCCCTTTGCCAAATTGGCAGAATGAAGTTTCAGAGATTCAACAACGGCTGCAGAAGATGGCGGCTCTTGAAAAGGAGTTTGAATTGCTTCAGAGTGAAAGGGTTGGCTGGTCCGACAAATCAGCTTCTGGCAGCAACAAGAAGCCCAGTGGTGCGGGCTTCCGGAGGTGGTATGGAGACGATCATTGAAGCAGGGACTCCTCTGTAGGGTCGCATTCTTTCTTTGTTGTTCGCTTCTGATCATATTCTTTTTGGAGGCCAATACTGATGATTATTTCCGAAATGCTTGGAATTCTTTTGCAAATGAACAGAATGGTAGCAGACTCTGGGATCAAATGATCAACACCAAGAACTAGTGACACTTCATAGTATTATCGGGGCATTTGTATTTTTATTTGCCAGTTTTATTGGATGACAAAGAAATTACTGGCAGCTACCTGTTATTAGCATGCAAAATTGTCCAATTCCATACCAATGTTCTCATCGTACATGTTCCCCAAGACAGTACGCGCTGTATTGAGAGTTTGAGACACAGCCATTATAAAAAATGGACCGACGTAAATATGAAGAAAAAATTGATGATGCTGTGCTTCAACTGAAGTTTGTATATCTCTTCTAATTCCCATAAACAGAACCTTCTTGTACATGGATAGAGCAAGCTTGAAATAAACATATCAGACTGATTTTACAAAATCAAGTGGCCACTATTGGGCAGCCAGGTTCACTTTGAAAAAGACAACTAAATCATGAAAGATTTGCTGCTTCGGGAACTCTACATAACAAGAATGACCTTCTCGCCCCCATGATTAGCCAAACATGTTGGGAAGAGGCCTTCTAGCCATGAACGCATCAACCATCTGCATAAAAAGGACATGGTTAAAATCAAGGCAAGGCATGCATCTGCTGAAGATAATACATCATCCGCACATTTCATTAAGCATGTATCTGTGGGTTATCTGTTCAGTGTTTGTGTGTCTTCATGTCTACACACTTTATAATACGTAGGGAATGTAATGTATGTGAGTACAACATGTCTTGCGTACCTCTTCGGTAACTAGAGCTCTAGCTCTTTTGTGCCTTTCAACCATCTCAGATAGAACCTTAACCAGACGCTTTTTCACTTCACCAGTCAGCATCCGTCCTTCCTTGTAATCCTGACATTGAGTTTCAGATATTAGCACAGTTTAATTTAGGAAAATAACTGGATGAGACATATTGAGTAATACTACCTCCGGTTGGAATTGATTGTCGCAACTTGTACAGCAGTTTACATTAAGCTAGCTATACCGCCACGACAATTAAAAGCGGTCGGAGGGAGTAGTTTATTTATATGCAGCATAACTTGTGATATTACCTTCTTTACTTGCTCAAGTTCATCATCATCTTCGAGGAAGAAGTTTAAGTACTTGATTGGGACATCCACCTAAATACAACAATGAAAATTCACTCTTGTTTGATTCATAGGATAGGAAAAGTATAGGAATAGGAAAAACATATGGATTGCCATGTCATGCCAACTTGAATCCTATGGGAAGAGAATAGAGCAAAGGAATTTTTCCATGAGGTATGAGCTAATGCTTTTTTCCCATAGGAATTGCACTACAAGATTCCTATAGGATGTGTTCCTATGAATCAAACAACTATGTAGGAAAAATTCCTATGGGATTCATATCCTACACAAATCCTATGCAATTCCTATGAATCAAACAAGGAACACATCACATTCCAGGAATATTGCAGGGATAAAGTGTGGACATTTTGGTGTTACATACAATATTGGTGGCTATTCCAGGAGACAATGTTGCACATTTTAGTACTCCCTCCGATCCATAAAAAGTGTCGCCCATATTGTACTAAGCTAGTACAAAGTTTGTACTAGAGGAGCGACACTTTTTGTGGATCGGAGGGAGTACTAAATATAATACTATTGGCTCAAATAATGACAAAACTCAAGGAGACCGGTCTCTTAACTTCATGTTTGATGTAATTGGTAGCTTTTCTTCATATACTAAAATTACTTCTCTGATTTCTCCATCTCAACGAAATGTATGTCAGAATGGTGCACAGTACACTAATATATTACTTAGTAAAAAGTGTTCAAGATAATAACAAAAAACGTACCTCGAGGTTAGCTCCAAGTTTTCTATGGAGTTCTACGGAGTCCTGGCCACCCGAGAAGGCATACTTATTCACCTGGAAAAGTGGGGAAGTAAATAGAAAAATGAGCCTATATGCTAAAAGTTTCATGTTTGGCTCAATCAAGCTACCATTCCAGACAAAATAGATCCAACTGAATACATGTAATTGTTTGAAAATTTAGTGACTGCATACCTTTGTCGTTATTTCTTTAACTGTATCTGTCACATATATCGCAGAGTTTGGATCACTAGCTGACATTTTCGTGTTCTCGCCCTGTAAAAGAGAAATAGACAAATGTGAAGTAATGAAATCCAAGTTAGTATCATCCATAACAGGAAGTAACAAAATACACGATGCATGGCTCCATAATAAGTTTAGTCTTGTCAATATTAAAAAACAGCTAGATTGAGGAAATAGCAAGTACAAAAAAAATAAAAAAATGAAACTGCACCTGTCGTTCTCTTAATTGGAAGTGGTGTTGCAGTTTTACCATAGAAATTTACTTACTTTGATTGATCAAGTTATAGCTTACCATAAATGGGTCAAACATAACTTTACAAATTACACTACTTTATGAATATGGGACGCATATAGTACAATACTTACAAATACCTGTAACTCAAAAAATATACTAATATACCATTTCTATGTAACCATTTAAGCAATCATTTAGCTGTAAATGCTAAATTGACTGGCATTACATGAGGAGTTCCAGATCATCAACGTACTGACATGAGATCTGTGTTGTGCCTCTATGCATAAACTACCTTTTTAGCCATGTTGAACTTCTATGAAGAGTCCTATGTGCAGCGGCCATGCCGGCCAAAAAACGTAATAGCCTTGCACAACATAATCGAAACAGTGTAGCTGCGTAGGATCAAGTAGAAGAGTCTAAGTCACCATGTTGGGTACAATTGATCTTTTAAAGTCTAACCAGAGTACAATTTAGCAAATTAGAATTGTAGTTCGTTCAAGAGTTCAGGGATGAGCCCTGCCGCAGGACCGAAGATGGTTAGTATCCTATCCCTCGTCACCATAATCCTACCCGAACTACTTGTGGACTAAGGTCCATAAGTGAAGACATTGAGTTCTAGATCCATTTTCCTCAGAAAATAAGTTTACCTGAAGAGCAGGAAAAAATCTAGATTCAATCAGTGAAGGCTTCTGATATCCAATTCTTGGAGCAACGTCACGGGTCATCCTGAAATAAGGATCCTGGAAGAAGGAAAATGAATCGAATGAGGAGCTGAAACTCATGAAAGAAGTCATGAACAATATTCTAAGCATATCCATATTTTGCATACAGTGGAAGGACAATATTAATTGAATTTAAGTGCTGGAAAGCACACAACACTTGCTGAACGTTAATTATGATTTAGGTGCTACCAGAAACGTGATACTTTATCAGCATGCCAGCAAACACTAATATAACCAATTATGTGGGTTATGCTAATTGCTCAAAAATGTGTTTTTACCTGGTCTATTGCACAAGGTATCAGGCACCGTAGTTGGTCATTGCCAGAAAAGAGGTGGGGAAATGAAGAAGGGAATGATGGAACTGCCTGCACAGGAGGAAAGCTACTCTTTCCAATGTGATCCTCTGGAGTGAATCCAAATATTCCCACAACCTATTTCCAGAGCAAACTATATTAGCAGAAGATAATGCTTGGACGGAAGCAACTGAGCTCCCTTGTGTCAATAAATATTTTCTTAATTTAACAGCTCTCACTTTATTATACGTCACACATCTGGCAACTTTAACCATGTTTTCGTAAAAGGCACTGCCGAAAAGAAAAGAGGATTATTAACTGTTCATAAAATAACTAAGCTAAGATTTACAAGGTGGAAGATCAATCCAGTCAAGATTTAAGAAAGTAATCTTACCCGCCAACAAAATTAAAATCGGAGAATATGAAAGTCCTATCAATATCAAATCCGCATGCTATAATGTCCTTAGCATTTTCACGAGCAAGCCTTTTACTTTCCTCAACAGTCAAATTTTTCCACAGGAACTTCTCATCATCAGTTAGCTGTATTACTAGAGGAACCTTGAAAGCGTCCTGCAGATATCTGAAGAAAGATCCTTAGGTTAATCAGCATTGTCAATTGTTACTTTAGGTGATATCTGAAGAAAGATCCACAGGAAATTTTGCAAGTCCTCAGTGGAGGCACAATGGTTTCGTAGCTAACAGATATATGTAATTCGGCCGCAGCTTCCACCGCAGCATAATTTACCAGATAAGCAACAAAAACAGTGAATCAACGAAGTCTCCTTACTTGGTGAACATAAAGGGGACGAGGTGGCCGAGGTGCAACGCCTCCGACGATGGCCCCCTCCCGGTGTAGAGATAGAATTTCTCTCCCTTCTCGTACAGGTCCAGTATCTCGTTCAAATCCCTACAACACAAATAATTCTGTCAGCGATTCTACCTTCAGCTCCGCCTGAAAAGTAGAGAGTAAACGGTAGGGTTTCTGTTACGGCACCGGTGGGCGAAGAAGAGGCCACGGCGGAGGAATCGGTGCGGAGGGCGGCCGGTGAGGCGCGCGACGCGGTCGATAATCGCGGCGTCCAGGCGCTGGCAGCCGAACTGGTCGACCAGCTTGTCGTAGTCGATGCCGCCCTTCCCCGCCGACACCTCCCACGGGTTCACCACCTGCTCCTCCTCCACCCCCTCATCCTTCTTCTCAGCCTCCGGCGCCGCCGAGGCCATCGTTAGATCTCCTTCCCTGCCTGCTCGTCGCCGGAGATGGGAGACGGCGGCGGCGGCGGCAGCTGGCGGGGATTGACGCGGCTCCTGGAGAGGGGCTGAGCTAAACCTCGGATTTGTTTCAGCCCGGTCTGTCAGAGGCGATGCTTTACGTAAACGTGAATCGTTTACGTATTTTCGCGGAAAGTAGCATCCATCAACGTGCTGCAAGCTGGCTAGCGATTTGTAACCCCATCCTAAATCTTCCCCGATCCAGGTGAGAGCGATCTCGCCATGGCGCCGCCGCCCACCGCCGCCGCGGCCGTCGCCGCCGTCCGTTGCCACCCGCACGTCCTCCGCGCGAGCCTTCGCCCCGCGTCTTCGTCGCCGCTCCCCTTCGCCTCCCGGGTGGCGGCCTCCACCAGGCCGCTCCGCGTCCCGCCGCCGCGCTTCTCGCTCTCCCCCGTCCCAAAGAGCATCTCCTCCCCGTCGTCCTCCCACATCCCCGTACGCTCCCTCTTCACCGGGATCGTCGAGGAAGTCGGCCGCGTGCGCCGCATCGGCCCGCCGTCCACGCCTCCAGGCGGCGGCGGCGGTGGTGGAGGCGCTCCCGGCGTTGACCTCGAGGTGGAGACCAAGAACCTCCTCGCGGGCACGCAGCTCGGGGACAGCGTAGCCGTCGACGGGACGTGCCTCACCGTGGCGGCCATCGACGCCGCGTCCTCCACCCTCACCTTCGGCGTCGCGCCGGAGACCCTCCGGTGCACGTCCCTCGGCGAACGCGCCGCGGGCGACGACGTCAACCTCGAGCGCGCGCTCACGCCGGCGTCCCGCATGGGCGGGCACTTCGTTCAGGGCCACGTCGACGGCACCGGCGAGATCGCCGCGTTCCGGCCCGAGGGCGACTCTATCTGGGTCACCGTGCGGGCGCCGCCGGAGATCCTGCGCCTGCTCGTGCCCAAGGGGTTTGTTGCCGTCGACGGGACCAGCCTCACGGTCGTCAATGTGAATGAGGAGGAAGGCTGGTTCGACTTCATGCTTGTGCGCTACACGCAGGACAATGTTGTGCTGCCGAGGAAGAAGGTCGGGGACAAGGTGAACCTTGAGGCGGATATACTGGGAAAGTATGTGGTGAAGCTCCTTGCCGGGAGAATGGAGGCAACGTCCAAGGCAGATTCTTGAGCTCTTCTTTTGGGCTGATGAACTACTATTGGTAGTAGCGCAATGTATTTTTATGCTCATCAATAAAAGTGAACTAGTCTTCTTTCGTAGTACAAGGGGTATATAGTTTATACCCCTGCTTCCATGTAACAAAGTGTTTCCGACAATGGGAGAAGGTTTTTTCCAGTGTGAATGAGACTTGCATTGTAATTCATCCCATAGGGTCAGCATTTTCAGGATATCAATGCAAATTAGTGCTTGTTTAGAATTTGTAGTTCATCTTTTGGGGCCAGCATTTTCTGGATATCAATGCAAGATAGTGCTTGTTTAGAATTTGTGTTTGATCATTGCCTAGCATATATTGATTCAAGGCTAGTACTACATGATTAATATGGCATGTGTTCTTGGTTGCTATAATTCTCGCAAGATGTTGTTCTGCCATGATGGTCATACAAAATTTTATTCTGCCATGATGATAATACAAAATGATGTATAATCAAACTATGAATATAGACTATTATATCATTTTACGTATGGATTTATGTTTATGATTTGTAATACAGATACTGAATCAGATTATACTGCATAGAACTGGTCTTGGTGTGCTTAACAGGCCTATATTGGTGCCAAATGAGACTTGTCGAACCATGAGGAAACACAAACCGCACAGTTGAGCACCAGCAGCAGCGGCAATGGTGACTACTGAATGCATGTTGTGTGCCTCTACGCTCTTGAATCGATTAGTTGAAGCACCTGCATAACCTGATCATGTACTTGTTTATTGGCTTCTTTCTGAGAAACACAAATCTGGTATTAACCATTCAGGAGAAAAATGAACAATACATGAAATATACACACACGGGCAACAAATGTGCAATGTTTGTTAGTACTCTCTCAGTTTCATAATACAAGATGTTTTAGGTGTTCCAAATGATGTTTAGATTTGAGTGTACACATACACTAAAATATGTCTACATATACATGTAAATATGGATAAAACCTAAAATAGTTTATAGTATTATGGAACGGGGAAGTACTTATTTCTTCGCTTTTTCTTGAGGGGCCTGTTTCGGATTTGTTGCTGGGCAAATCGTAAGGCTGGAAGCCTTGAAGGGTTTCCTCATTATAATAGAGTTTTTAATACGTCTAAGAATTAGAGTACACAAGCAAGCGCATCTGGTGTAGTGGTATCATAGTACCCTCCCACGGTACTGACCAGGGTTCGATTCCCTGGATGCGCACAATACTTCTTTTTCGTCCTACACTTCATACTTGTTTGTTTAAATATTTAACTTTTTTGCTAAGACAATATACTGGGTTGTATAATTTTAACGGATTATTTCAAAATTTATAAAGAAACATTCACACGAATAGGGATCTCATATTCTTATAATTTTTTTATGAACAACTAGTGGGCTATTACGTAGGAACTTTGGAGAATAACTAACATGAAGTCTCACCTCATCTCTTTATTACAATTTCTATGTTTTTTATAGTGCTGCATCCAAATTATGCTTTTGAAAAATTGTGAGAGTTTTGTTTTCATAGGAATATAGGATACATGACATATGGATTCCTGCATTTTTCTTTCTTATTGCTACATTTCCTAAGGAATATACAATGATTATTGAAAGATAAACAGAACAATACATATCTACAACCATGATGTACCTAGACGAGTGTCAAACAATCTTGGCAGGGATCGGTTCAATGCTTGTTTCACACCGTACACAGGAAAGCAAACAAGCAACACATGTTATAGTCAAATCTATAGAAAACTAGTGAAACTAATTGTTGTTTGGTTCAGTGACCCGCCTATGTTCCTTGTCCCATAACTTGTGTGTGGAATATGTAGACATCATTTCTTAACAATAACTGTACAAATTTGTTAGAAAGGGGAATATACATAGAGGGACAACAATATCTTGGACTCCATCTTCCCCGGTGTCGCGAGGAAGAGGTGACCACCCGAGGAATTAGTGTAGACATTTGGGTGAGATCACCAAAACATTTATATTTTGCATTTTGCCCCTAGCCCCATCCAATGCCGGCAAGCTTCGGCACTGATAGTCATCTCAATATTCACGAGAGTCTGGCATGGAGCAACAAAGCGGGTGGACCGAATATAATCCAGACATTGCCCTCAGTTCTTCACGAGGACTGGACCTAATAATGCTTGATGACGGGTAAAAGTAGACGATAGTCGATGTAGCTCCATTGGGCCTTTGATATGCCACCACACACTTAACTTTTTTGGGAGGACACACCTTGACTGTTTATGATTTCGAATCACCTCATCATAATCTAAACATGATAGAAGCTCAAATAATGGACTTCACGATAGTAGTGAGGTGTGTGTTATCACCGGGGGCATGCATCATATATTTAAAACACACTCATTTTGACTGGTCTTCATCAACCATGGTTATTCATAAGAACTTATTGAGTCAGACTCATGAGATTAAAAATTGCTCCTGCTACTCGGTGTAGAGCCTTGAACATACATTATATAAAGTGCAACCCCATTATCTTCTAGGTAGAACTGCCACAACATCGGTATTCTTCTTAACGAGAATGATTGCATTAGGATATTAGCTAAGAGGATTTGAAAGTCATTATGAAAAAAACATTTCCAGGTTAAAAAGTATTTCTAAATGTAAAAAAAGTTGTTAACATCCTACACGTTCATAAAACCGTTTCACGGAAAACCGACATTCTTGTAACTTTGCACCAAAATTTTACTTCATAGTTTTCTAACATTTCGATTATTTAGTATGTAAAACCCTGCCATAAATTTCAAAATAAATGTCCAATTCAGTCAAAATGAAAACTGTTCACGAGCTCCGGTTACAATCGAGAGAGGAACACTGAAAATATACTGAGGAGTTGTACTACAGTAACATTTTTCTTCTTCACATGCTCCCATCCACCGTCCATCGCAAAACAGAGGGTTGGTGTTTATCGTCTCCGCAGCAAACGGTTCTGAATTCTGATCCAGAGCACACCGGGTACAGTACAGTACTCAGAAATTCAGATCCGACCTCGCCGGAGCAGATCGATGGCGGCGCCGGCCTCCTGGGGCCGCTCGTGGCCGCTGCTCTTCGTCGCCATCCTCGCCGTCCACTCGCTCGCCATCTACCTCTTCACGCGCGGCTTCCTCCTCACCCGCACCGAGCTCGACCTCCACAGCCACCGCGACGACCGCACCGGCGTCTCCCCCGGCTGCTCCTCCTGGCCCCCGCCCTCCGTAGACCGCCTCGTCATCGTAGTCCTCGACGCCCTCAGGTACTCCCCACCTTTCCTTCCCTATCCGTCCCGGTTCCCAGGTCTGAATTTCTAAGCAGTTTCTCGCCATCTCTTGCAGGTTCGATTTCGTAGCACCGAGTACGTTCTTCGAAGGTGGGTTAGCGCTACCTACTTTGACGCGGAGAGCACCGCGAGCTGGTAATGATGAATTGTTAAACCCTGAGATTTTGCTGCAGAGAAGCAGCCATGGATGGACAAGCTGCAGGTCCTGCAGAAGCTGGCAGCTGATGAGAAGAAATCTGCTAGGATATTCAAAGCCCTCGCTGACCCACCGACCACTAGCCTTCAGCGTCTTAAGGTGATGAGCTCTGCCGTGTGTATATTGATCTCAATATCTCATGGTGTGCATTCAGCACTGATGTTACGCTAAAAAAACTGTTATCTCATGCACATCTCAATGCAGTACAAACATAGTTGTAACTTAGCCTATTCAGTGGTTAATGGTCTCACCATTCTTGCTGCAAAACTCAATGCTCAGGCTCTCACAACGGGTGGTCTCCCTACCTTTATCGATGTCGGCAACAGCTTTGGAGCTCCAGCAATAGTAGAAGACAATATAATGCATCAGGTTCGTCCAGCCCGCTTCCCCCACCTGTTTCTCTAGTTTCTGTCTACTTCTTTAATCTGGGCATTGTAGTTGGAACTCTATATTTCCGTTCAATGATTAATCGAAAGGGGGTTAGCTCGGTTGGAGTCCTTGCGCTTTACATTCAAGTTCCGTGAAATATGTAGCTCACCTTGGATAGTTAACAAACGATGTCATATGTTTGCTTTTGTTTCTTTGTGCATGATCAGCTGTCCAAGAACGGAAAGAGGGTTGTCATGATGGGAGATGATACTTGGACACAGTTATACCCAGAGCACTTCAACAAGTCATTCCCGTACCCTTCTTTTAATGTCAAAGATCTTGATACAGTATGTTATCTGTTCCGAACCATTTTTTCCTTGTTGTCTGATGAGCTATTTTTTCCCTTCCATTTAATTGCCATGAAATTACTCATCAAATTATATGTATCAGGTGGACAATGGTGTTATTGAACACTTGCTTCCGTCATTGCATGAAAATGATTGGGATGTTCTTATAGCACATTTCCTTGGTGTGGTAAGTTTTTATGTCTTCACTTTGGCACTGGCTTACACATTTGACCCTTTTCTTTCTGAAACTAGAAGAACATGGGATCAACTTTCCTTAGGACCATGCAGGGCATATATTCGGTGTTGACTCTACCCCGATGATCCAGAAGTTGGAGCAATATAATAAAATCTTAGAGGTCAGTTGCCTCACTCATAGTATATCATCTGTTTTTGAGCTATTATTTTTGAAGAGACATATCTCTTACATGATTCTAAATTCTGTTTTTTAAATTCCCCTCAATTTACTCCAATAGGATGTAATTGACACGTTGAAAAGTCTATCAACACCTGGTGGTCCCCATGAAAATACTTTACTCCTTGTAATGGGAGATCATGGCCAAACCCTAAATGGTGACCATGGAGGAGGAACTGCTGAAGAGGTGATTTGTTTTGTTCTCTGCTATTGTTGCAAGTGCAGAACTATCTGAATTAATGCAGTTCCATTGCAGGTTGAAACATCACTGTTTGCATGGAGTCCAAAGACACCACCCGACGTTGTTTTATCCGTTCTCGGTGAAAATTCGTGCAATTTTGATCTGGTACATTTCATTTATAATGATAAATTGAGTGACCTTCTCATCTCACACCCACTATCTCGTTAGTTTTTAACTATATGTGACATCCTCCTTCGCCATTTTATCACCTGAATTTTGTTTATATAAAAAAATATAAAATCACACATATTCCTTTTTGGGTTTGACATATGACATTCTGTTAGAAATTAAGTATTTATACCGTATTTAACTAACTGGGTTATGCGTGGGTATGAAGTAGTATTATTATTATGCGAAGCATGCCCATAGTCATAGCTCTGTACCGTGGTAGGGTAGTTACAATATATATATACAGCTGCATATCTCACAGGCTTGTACAGTTGATGGAATATAAGTACCATACAGGCAATGCTAGGGATGTTGAGATTAGTTCATCGCCTTAATGTTTTGGTTATTTGCAATTTATTTTGTAATATTCAGCTTCTATCTATGCATTAGGAATATGAATACTAATAGTTTGATTTATTTCCCTTCCTGCTGGTGTTTACCATTCTAGCATGGGAATGAAGTGTGCGTCAGCACTATGCAGCAGGTCAGTTAGAATTTTGCTCTTATATGGATGTTCTAATATTATCAAATTGCTTAGTTTTTTTTGTTTCAGCTTGATTTTGCAGTAACTGTATCAGCACTACTTGGTATACCTTTTCCTTTTGGAAGGTATGTAAACTTAACATGGCGCGTATTCTATGGCTTCAGTTATTTGTTACTGCTCTGTTCTGAAGTATGTCTGTTTTTGCCATATCTAGCATTGGACGTGTAAACCCAGAATTGTATGCTCTGACTGCTGGGACATGGGATAATCAGAAGACGGATAACAAAGCATGTACGCCGCAGAATGACCTAGAAGCATGGAAAAGGAGATATGCTGAAGCCCTTTGTGTAAATAGTTGGCAGGTAGTTTGAACTGCATTTCCAGATATGCTGATCTATTACTACTCCTTTGATCTTAATCTGTCCTTTGTAGGTAAAGAGATATATTGATAAATATTCGGGTAGTTCTATTATTGGATTTTCGGCTGAATACCTGCACCATGTCGAGGACCTGTATTCAAAAGCTCAGTCAAACTGGTCAGAGGCTCTCAAGTCTACATGTCCATCAGAAGTAGCTAGGGGGCAAGAATCTAAGGAGAGCGCATATTCTTCTATGCAGTTGCAAATTGATGCATACTCTAGCTTCTTGGAAAGCTTTGCAAAGCTTGCTCGCTCTGCCTGGACGGAGTTCGATTTATGGTTGATGGGCATTGGTCTCATACTTATGATACTGTCAGTTATCACTCAGGCATACATACTTGTGAAGCTGAACGCTGTATGTCAACCATCAGATCAGAGAAGTGTCTTTTCAAGGCTCAACCCCAAACTATCCTTTGCTCTTACATTGGTCACGATTCGAGCTGCAAGTTTGCTATCCAACAGCTATATATGTGAGCTCATCAGATATACCATTGTCATTGTACATTTTGAACTTATTTTGGTTTCTACTGATTCGTGAAGTTGTTTTCTTGTCATGCAGTGACAGAAGGCAGAGTTGCAAATTTTCTTCTGGCCACAAGTTGCATTGCTGGTGTGTGGCACTCCGCCATGAATGGAAACTTCAGCATAGAAGTTAATATTCCTAGTTTCCTACCTTATTAATTGTGCTCGAATTTTCCCATGTTCATTGGATTTTTATTTTAGTGTTGGTTGTATCATTTATCTTCTAACTTCTACTATTTTAACTGACAGGAAATTGTTTTTCTTCTTCTAAATATTTGTACACGATTTGGAATTGAGTTTGGTATGTCAAAACAAATTACTGGGCCAACGGCCACAAAAGAGCACCCAGCGAGCATGATTTTTGACATGTTTGGTTCCAGTTTTTGCAATATCTTCATGGCTATATTGCCCATCATATCTCTTGCCTTGGTGTCCTACATTGTAGTGAAGTTCATCAGCTATGCAATCGACCAGAGATTCTTGAAGTACTTTATTATGTCTGGAACCATCTTGAGCTATGCCTTTATAGCAAATCATTGGGCTTCTGAAAGTACTTGGTTGTCTCATACCAAAGCTAATCGAGATATTGGAATAAGATTAGCTCCTCGCTTTGTTTATGGTATTGGAGCTTTGTCACTCGCAGTATCTGCACTTTGCCGATTATTTAGCCCAGTCGGCTGTTTCCAATTGAACAAACGGATAACTAGTTTATCAGCTGCCATGCTGTGTTCATGGAGCCCGACAATCTTGATCTTGTTAGGGAGGCAAGGTTCTTTTGTGGCGGTAATTTGTATCACTGGAGGTACTTTGGGACTAACCCTATTTTTTCCTTTTATATCCTCATTCGGAAGCATATCACCTGAAAATTTTCTGAACCATTTTGCAGCTTGGTGTATAATGACGTTACAGCAGAAATATCAGAAAGATTTGGAACTTGACATGATTGGGAGTTGTTTTGCTAACCCTGTATCAGTTACACAGTGGAGCCTTTTTGCAGTTTGTCTATTTTATCTGACTGGTCACTGGTAAGATCCTTGATTGTTTGATGTAATTTAAGTTTTTAAACGTTGTTTTACTTTGTATCATGTATCTGTCTTTAAGTTTTTTTTCAAGTACTATGCTTGCTGGTCCAAGAGATAAGGCATGTCCATTTATCCTTACTGTTATATGGGCGTGGGGGCATTAAGCTTATTGTTAAGGTGATTGGATTCCATTGTTAGATGGGATAGGTGATTCTTGCTAATAAAGATTACGTTTCAGGTGTACCTTTGATGGCCTTCGCTATGGTGCTGCATTCATTGGGTGAGTATAATTATATTCCGGATAACACTCTTGTGACTGCAAGAAAAAATCCTCGCATTTTATGTAATTGATGTTTGCCACAATTCCAAATTTCACAGGTTCGATCATTTCCATATCATTCGTCAAGGGTTTCTTCTTTCCATTGATACCTTTGGTGTTTCTCACATCCTGCCGGTTCTTAGTCTTCCCTTTATTGCCATCCACTGTTATAATACCGCGTCCAAGAAAAGCAAGGAAAAGGATGTCACCATCAATATTCTAAGACAGGTACTGACATTTTTCGTTTGTACTTTATGGCAGAAATCTATTGACATAATTCTGTAAGTAAATACTCCCTGTTACAAAAAAGTTGCATTTCTAGGAAAATTGATGTGTGCAGCAGTATTTACTGCTCAGGCACAACTGTGTTGGACTATAAACAATAATTTTGATTTCCCTAATGTGGACCATACTCTGAAATAGTGTAATCATGCATTGTGGAACTGCTATTGATCTTCGCTTGTTGATCCACATGGCATCTAATCTTTATGTGCCAAACTCAGGTTCATTTGATGTATGGCCTAATTACAGCTATCACTACGACAGTTACAATCATATGTGTCACAATTCAAAGGCGTCACTTGATGGTAAATTAGTGCACCTATTCCTACCCAACAATAGTTGCAGCTTTTGGCATCGCCACTTTGGGACGTGACACTAGTTATCTTTCAAACATTGCAGGTCTGGGGTTTGTTTGCACCAAAATATGTATTTGATGCGATTGGGCTTCTCCTAACAGACTCACTAATTTGCCTTGCATCCCTCTACTACAGCTGATAATTTTTCAATGGTCCAGTCGGTAGAAAAACCACGTACATCAAACTAGATTATCCATAGTGCATCCATGTACCGTCTTTTTTGGTGTTGGACGGTATGGCATTGTTACTGTATCGAACAAGCAAAATGATGATCAGAGTTCCCTGAATCAACAGGCTAGTGAGCAGATTACCAGTGTGTAGTTTATCTTCTTTAATTTTGTTACTGTATAACACAGGCATCGATGTTAATATCATGTGGGCATCATAACCTTTTAGCTCTAACACTTTGAGCTTGATCATTGCCCCTTTATTGTTTCCGCTTTTACCTTCATTGGATCAGTCTGAGAATTTAAAGTAGAGAGAGCTACATTCTTTGAGATCTTGGACTAAACTCTAAGGACAAGAGTGGGAATTATACTGTTGACATGTACTCAAATCGACCAAAGTTTTACAAGAGCATAGATGACATATTGCCGGTACACTTTTTTTTTGCTTTACACATTTGCCATCATCAAGTTGCTTCGGATATCTGTACAGGTAATATTTGGCCGCTCCGGCCGTGTCGGATAATGCCTATCTAGTCACCGCAATCCTTATACAATGATGCCGTTGCCTGAACCATGAAGCACGGCCGCCGGTGGTTTTCTCCACTCCACGTTGCTGCTTCCGTTGTTTCCTTCCGCGGTATATAACGTGCTGTGCTGTTAGTGTTTAGGCTGGGTGTGCGTCAAGCCCATACAGCTGTGCTGGAATTATGGACTTCAAAGTTGAAGCACATGCCTCGCCCTCAACAACCCTGGACACTTGGAGTTGTATAATGTGCTTTCGCCATATAGGTTTTTTCTTCTTCTTTCCCTGGACACTTAATTAGAGTGCAGCAAAGCTGTCTTGGAACTAGATACATAGTAAAACGGAAACCACTCCCAGCGAATTTAATTAATTCCCCTCCTGAATTTGCATGATTGTTCAAGGTGAGGGATGGCAGTTTCAAACATTGACACAACGCAAGAACCCCACCAGAATCGACTCATTCCCAGCGGTTTAATTAATTTTAGCCGTTGTACTACATTCTGAACAGACCCCCAAACTAGTGGATGGATTCCTCAAAAGTAGAGGTCCAGTGATCAGATTATCTAGACCCGCATTGTTTAACTGGTAGATGGATTCACTGGTTTTGAAGGCTTCCCTAACCAGCGGCAGGATTCCTGGACTGCACACTCAGACTGAGGGGCGCCCACTGTTTCTCTGTACGTCTCCTCTTGACTTGTGCCGTCGCCAAACCTTAAGAAAATCTACAAGACCAGCAGGATGTTTCCTCTGTAGATCACAACTGTGTCCTCACCAAATCCTACTTCAACTCCTGTGTGTCTCTCCATATATACACATCCTGCACATTCTTGCTTCTCACAGCACTCACCATTCTATTCTGCTCCATTTGTTTTCTGGAGCTTCAGATCAGTGCCTGCTGCTGTTTCTTCTCGACGAGGCACTGCTCACTTGAATTCAGACGAGCATGGCCGCGAACGGCAATGGCGGGCCGCCGTCAGAGTACAAGGGCTCAGACGGCAAGAGCGCAAGCCGGCGGAGCACGCGGTTCAAGGAGGAGAAGGAGTACCTTGAGGTCACGCTCGACGTCAGGGGCGACGGCGACGCGGTTGCCATCCATAGCCTCAAGGACGGCGGGGGTGTCGAGATGTCGGAGACGGCACTCCTGCCACCGACGCCCGGCCCCGGCGGCCTGTCGTCGAGGCTCAAGGCCGAGCTGAGGCGCATCGCGTCCATGACGAAGCCGCCGCCGGTCGTGGCGCAGCAGCAGCGGCCCCGGCTGGACCGGAGCATGACCGGCGCCCGCCAGGCGCTGAGGGGCCTCCAGTTCCTGAACCAGAGCGTGGTCACGCAGGGGAGCTGGCCGGAGGTGGAGAAGCGGTTCGACCGCCTCGCCGTCGACGGGCTCCTCCTCCGGTCGCGATTCGGCCAATGCATGGGTACGCTACTCTCTAAACTCGCAGCTTGTTCGTTCGTTCTTGCATTGCACTGAACTTTGAGGCATCAGGTTCAGAAGATGAAAAACAAAAGCTCTGAATTTTCTGTCAGTGAGCAACACCGCTGCTACTAGCACTATCCTGAAATGATCTTGAGCCCAATTTTGTAGGGATGGTCGGTTCGGAGGAATTCTCGGTGCAAATGTTCGACGCCCTTGCGCGGCGAAGGGGGATCGTGGCTCAGGTGCTGACCAAGAGTGAGCTCCGGGAGTTCTGGGAGCAGCTCTCGGATCCAGGATTCGATGCCAAGCTCCAGACTTTCTTTGACATGTACGTATGTTGTTTTCAGATTCAAATCCAATCTCCAAATCCAAGTTTGCCTGCACTCTGAAATGTGGATCAAACTTGTGTTGACATGGAGATAGTTACTTGTTGCAGGGTTGACAAGAATGCAGACGGTCAGATCACTGAAGAGGAGCTCAAAGAGGTCCTCACACTGACAGCCTCAGCGAACAAGCTCACCAATATCCTCGATCGCGTCGACGAGTACACGGCGTTCATCATGGAAGAGCTCGACCCCGATCAGCTCGGATACATCGAGGTAGTACATTCTTTCACCCTTCATCTTTCATCAGTGGAATTCATTATTCATTGGATGTGAGACACTGTCGGCAATTCGGTGGCACTGACACTGCAACTCCACTCTCTTCAGATTGCCACGCTGGAGTCGCTGCTGCTGCTGCCCCCTTCCCAGGCGCCGACGAGCCTGGTGGCGCACAGCTCCAACATCAGCCAGCTCATCAGCCAGAGGCTGGTGCCGGCGCGGGACGCGAACCCGCTCCGGCGCGGCCTCACGGCGGCGCGCTACTTCCTGGAGGACAACTGGAAGCGCGTGTGGGTGATGTCGCTGTGGCTGTCCATCAACGCCGGCCTGTTCGCGTGGAAGTTCTACGCGTACCGGCGCCACCCGACGTTCGACGTCATGGGCTACTGCGTGTGCGTCGCCAAGGGCGGCGCCGAGACCACCAAGTTCAACATGGCCCTCATCCTCCTCCCCGTGTGCCGCAACACCGTCACCTGGCTCCGGTCCCGGACGAGACTCGGCGCTGCCGTGCCGTTCAACGACAACATCAACTTCCACAAGGTGGTGGCGGGCGGCGTGGCTGTGGGCGTGGCGCTGCACGGGGTGTCGCATCTGACGTGCGACTTCCCGCGCCTGCTCCATGCCAGCGACGCGGCGTACGAGCCGATGAAGCGATACTTCGGACAGACGAGGATCCCAGACTACTGGTGGTTCGTGCGTGGTGTGGAGGGCATCACCGGCGTGATCATGGTCGTGCTCATGGCCATTGCCTACACGCTGGCGCACCCGCGGTTCCGCCGGAGCAAGCTCGGCGAGGGCAACCCGCTCCGGAAGCTCAGCGGGTTCAACATGTTCTGGTACTCCCACCACCTCTTCGTCGTCGTCTACATCGCGCTCGTCGTCCACGGCGTCTGCCTCTACATCAACCGGACATGGTACAAGCAGACGGTGAGTGTCGTGTCAGTCAGCGGGTTCTTTTTTTAAAGTTCAGTGCGGCTAAAGGAGATTTTTGACATGAAGTTTCTTTCTCCAGACATGGATGTACCTTGCCATCCCCGTGTTGCTGTACGCCGGCGAGCGCCTTCTTCGGGCGCTGAGATCGTACGGCTTGACGACGGTGAGGATCGAGAAGGTGGCGGTGTACCCAGGGAACGTGATCGCCATCCACATGAGCAAGCCCCATGGGTTCAGGTACAGGAGCGGGCAGTACATCTACGTCAACTGCGGCGAGGTCTCGCCGTTCGAGTGGTGAGCTTCAGTCATCGATCCTCTCCACAATCGGACATCCGTGGGACGGAATACACCAGAGTTGACACGATCCATGGCATGTTGCAGGCACCCCTTCACCATCACCTCGGCTCCAGGCGACGACTACCTCAGCATGCACATTCGTTGCCGTGGCGACTGGACTTCAAAATTCAGAGCCATCTTCTCTCAGAGCTGCCGACCACCGGCAGCGGGGCAGAGCGGGCTCCTGAGGGCTGACCCCACGACCATGGAGCACAACGCCAAGTAAGTACTATATGAGAGCATGACACAAGCCATGTTCATGAATCTGAGATTGATCTTCTCTGACTTAAAAGATCTGTTCGTCGACAGGACATTCCCGAGGCTGCTGATCGACGGCCCCTACGGCGCGCCGGCCCAGGACTACCGCAAGTACGACGTGCTCCTCCTCATCGGCCTCGGCATCGGCGCCACGCCACTCATCAGCATCGTCAAGGACGTGCTCAACAACATCCAGCCCGGCCACGGCCACGGGAATGGCCACGCCGGCGACGACGACGACGCACCGTTCATGACGAAGCGGGTGTACTTCTACTGGTGCACGCGGGAGGAAGGCTCCTTCGAGTGGTTCCGCGGCGTGATGGACGAGGTGGCGGAGCGGGACGCCGCCGGCGACGTGGTGGAGCTGCACAACCACTGCACGAGCGTGTACGAGGAAGGGGACGCCCGGTCGGCCATGGTGCTGATGCTGCAGGCGCTCCAACACGCCAAGAGCGGCGTCGACGTCGTCTCCGGGACCCGCGTGCGCACTCACTTCGCGAGGCCCTGCTGGCGGGACGTCTTCAAGCGCGTCGCCTGCGACCACCAGGGCCAGCGCGTGGGCGTCTTCTACTGCGGCGACCAGAAGGTCACGCCGGAGCTCAGGCGCCTGTCGCAGGACTTCTCGCACCGGACCACCACCAAATTCGTCTTCCACAAGGAGAACTTCTGAGATTAGTTTCATTTCTTTCCAAATGATGTCATATAATTAGGCAACACATGAATGACTGGTGTACATATACAAAACAGGTTGACCATTTTGACGGTAGTACTAGTACACGCACGCGGTAGCAGACAGTAGACAAATAAATTCGGTTATGTTCAGCGACAATTGAGGTTCTATGTATGGACAACTGCAAAATACATGTGCTGCGGGTTGATTTTAATTTAATATATCGTATTAAGCACTAGGCAGTAATACATTCAATGCAAATAGTAAAAGAAAGAAATGTGTCGGTGACAACTTTGTTTGCCACACTTCAGCCTATTTGCTTGGACACTTGTTTCCAAGATTTTGTTTATTCTTTTAAACTTATTATGTATAGAGTTAAGCCTTCTCTTAAAGAGGATATGACCAAATGGGTGGACACTTTATGAACATTTTGAACGAGAAAATAGAAAATTAAACAGTAGTGATTTTCCCAATTGTTTTGCGCCTACAAAATAAGATATAAGCACATATGCATTTTGCTAAGCGAATGAGAGGTGAACCGCTTTAGATAGTTGTCTAGCTAACTTCTCCTAGATGTATAAGTCGTTAGCATGTTGCATGCAACTAGACGTACAAGTTGTCAGTTGGGCTGTGTAACCTCCCTGTAGTGATTCCCTTGGGATCTATAAATCCTACATGCCCTGTCAGCGCAACAACACACGCAAAGCAGGAGCCATAATGACGAGAGAAGCCCAGCCCACCAACACAAGCAGAGGAGGAGCCAAAAGGAGAGAAGAGTAGGAAAGCCAAGAGGAGGAGCTCCACAATGAGCAATGTCTTCGCCAATGCCACCATCACCATCCTTTTCCTCCTTTCTAGAGAGTCACATACGTTGTCTGGTAGGCCTCTTGAGTTAGTGTTGGGAGGGGGGGGGGGGGGGGGGGGGGGGTAGCTAAAAATTACTAATAAATTTGGAGCTAAAAAAGTACTAGATTTTGATTATTTTCTTCTTGGGCTGTACATAGCTCCACCAATGTTGTCTAACCTGCCTGTAGTGTTTCCCCCTGGGATCTATAAATCATACCCTGCCCAGCACAACAACACACCCAGAGGGGAGAAAAACCCAGCGCAGGAATACACGCAAAGGAGGAGCCAAGAGGAGGAGAGAAGTGTAGGACAACCAAGGGGAGGAGCTCAATGAGCAAGGTCTTCGCCAAGGCCACCATCCTCCTCCTCCTCCATTCTGGAGTGTCACAGACGTTGTTTGGTAGACCTCCAACTATCTCCCTCCCCCTTTGTTCTCCGCTGGTTCTGATCTTAATTTACTTTTCTTCTGTATAGGCTTCACGGAGCCCAAGGGTATCCCCACGTATGGATGAACTTTGATCATTTGTCTTGTGGCGGCGTTATTGTTCATTCTGGGTTTCCTGTTTGCGTTTTGGTGGTGGTGGTGGTGGTGGGGGGGGGGGGCTTCTGAACGGGAATCCGGCACCTAGGGGGGGGGGGGGGGGGGAATAGGTGCTACTAAAAATTTAGGTCTTTCCAAATTTAGGCTCAACACAAAGGTAAATTCTCTTTACCTAAATGACAAGCTAAGCAGAAACAAGATAAACAAGACAAGCGAGTAAGGGAGAAAGGATAAGGGGAACCAAGTGAAGCATGCATAGATGAAGATGTAATCCCGAGTTCCACCCAAGGGTGTACGTCTCGTTGGAGAGGTGTGCGCTACCACAGCAGGTTAGCCGCAACGCCACAAAGGCTCACCTTCTTCTCCGATGAACTCAACCACAAAGGTTGCGAGTTCACCTTCCACTATTGATCCCCTTTTAGGGCGGAGATCGAATCCCTTACAAATGTTTGAGGCACACACCCACAACTTAATTGGGGGCTCTCAAGATGACCATAAAAGGTCAAGACCACAAAAGGTCAAGCTTACACCAAGTACCAACAATGGTGAGATCTAGGTTTTCCTAGAGGAAACCCTAGACTCGAAATCCCCAAGTGAATGGGGGAAGATTACAAATCGCTTCGGTGAATTAGTAGATCGGGGCCTTCTCCTTCACTCCTCTAAAGATCAACGAGTTTGGGTGGAGGAGTTGGGAGATCTTGAATATTTGAGCTTCAACACATTTCTGATGAGAGAGAGTGTAAGAGCTGAAATGGCTGGAGGTAGGTGGATGGGTATTTATAGCCCCTTCAAGAACTAGCCGTTTTTCACTGCGCAGGCCGGAACTTCCGGTCACTTAAGCCGGAACTTCCGGTCACCCCGGAAAGTTCCGGCCAAAGTTCCGGTGGAACTTCCGGCCTGGCCAGGGCGCAAGCAGTTCCAGACTTAGAGAAAAACCAGCATGTTCAGCACCAGAACTTCCGGTTGTCTGGCCGGAACTTCCGGTCGCCCGGAAAGATCCGGTCAAACTTCCGGCCAAAGTTCCGGCTTTGCCCGTGCGCGAGCAATTCCTGACTTAACAGATTTCTCTGCTAGTCAGCAGCGGAACTTCCGGTGAGCAGACCGGAACTTCCGGTCGCCCGGAATGTTCCGGTCAAATCTCCGAAGAAAGTTCCGGTTTTGCCCGTGCGCGGGCAAGTTTTGACTTAGCCGATTTTCTCGTTTGTCTAGAACGGAACTTCCGGTGGCTGGCCGGAACTTCCGGTCGCCCAGAAAGATCCGCCCAAACCTCCGACCAAAGTTCCGCCTTTGCCAGAGCTTAAATCCTAAAGGACTTAGCCGTTTTCTGGCCAGCTAGAAATGTCCGGTGCAGGCCCGGAAGTTCCGTCCCGTAGGCCGGAACTTCCGGTCACAACACCGGAACTTCCGGCCTGACAGAACAGGAAAAACTGCCAGCCAATTCTCTCTTTAATCCTGTTGATCTTCATCCTTTTTGTTCTTCAAGGCTATGTAGTATCTGAAATACTTAGACACACCGTTAAACATCCTTTTCGTGTTGTCATTAGTATCCAAAACTCAGGAGACAAAAAATGCTCTTTCAATCTCCCCCTTTTTGGTTAGAGATGACAACACAAACGGGACAAAGGATTTGCAAAAAATAGACGGACTCCCCCTAAATATGTGCACTATTAAATCTTGTGTTGGAATACAAGTGCGCATCTATTTAGGATCACAGCTCCCCCTATCTTTTACAATCCTAGCAAGTTCATCATACGAGGAATAGATAACATAACTTGTGTTGGGGATATATCAACTAGGGGTATCACCAACATGGATCAATCCGGCTAGTCCAGGGTGGCCCAAGGGTGGTAAGGCTGAAGCCTGCCGGGCGGCCCAGATAGCTGACGTACAAGGAAGTAGGCGGACGGTCCAAGGAAGGCGGAAGGCCGAAGCCCATCAAGCCACCAAGCCCAACACGGAAGGCGACAACTAAGCCGGCTAGGTCTAGGACTCTGATTACTTGCCGGACAAGTACTTGCCTTGTACCCTGGGGTCTGGCCGCCTATATAAGCCGGCCACCAGGGAGCCTTTAGGGCACGCTTCAATACGCATCATACACATTGTAACCTGTTCACGGCTATTGCCTCATAGTGAACTATAGCAGCACGTAGGATCTCGCCACCGCTGCGGGATCCGAAGCTGGGTAAACTCGCCGTGTTCAATCCCGTCCTCGACGACTCCAACCTTCTTCCCCACAATCCATACGTAGGCTAGAGGACCCCCGTCTCCTATCAATTATGCCGATACCACGACAGTTGGCGCCCACCGTGGGGCATAAGGTTCCTGGCGTCACGTTCCAGGAGGGAACACTTGGCGGCGTGGGCAAGCTGATCGCCGTCGGTCGCATCACAAGGTATGGCGGCCACATCTACGTCAACTCGGATGAGTCCTGGCTCCCGGCAGACGACTACCTTATCGGATGCGCAATCGTACCGATCGGAGGGATCGACGTCTTCATCGGGTATACGCCAGAGGCGTACGGCCTACCGCGTTTCTACAACCCCACCCACCAACCCTTCGACCAAGCAGTCGACCGACAAGATGGATCTGAATCCGCCTTCTCCCAGAAGTCGGCCGAATCTGATTTCCACTTTGTCGGAGTTGTCGGACTGGGATCAGACTCCCAGCCGGAAAACAACGATCCTGAGTCAATCCTCCCTGCTCTCCAGGAGGATGCGATGTCAGATGCCGGATCCAGATCTACCGTTCAAGTCAACGTAGACTCTGACTCTGATGATGATGCTAGTCTCTTCGAAGAGAAGATCAAAACCCGCTTTTCCAGTGGTAATCCGGCTCCTTCAGAGGGCACAGCGGATACTGACATGCCTGACAAGCTGACTATGATGGTTGTCGTCGGTCACGAGACAACCCCAGTTGCTTCGGAAATGCAAAACAGGCCGGTGGAAGACGCCGGCGACACCACTGCCGGTCAACTCATTGAAAGTTCCGACAAGGTGCGCGCAAAGAAGAAAACTGGCCTCGAGAAAGGCGGCAACAGCAAACCCACGGATTTGCTCTCCGTCATCAAAGAAGTAGACGAGATCATGAATACTCCGGTGAATAAAGACACCCCACTCGACGAAGTGGAAGTGCTTAGGATTAACATGCTTAAGCACTCTGACTTCATGCGAAAAAGAGAAGAGCACGTTGAGAGCCTTGCGAAGAAGATCGAGAAAGAACAAGAGAAGATGTCGGCCAAAACAAGCCGATAACTCTTTGAGGAAAAAAGGTCATCGAAAAACCGCCGTGGCAAGGAGCCGCCAACACGCGCAACGACAGCGGCTCAAGATCTCGGGTTCGACTGGCGTACGGCACCACAACGCGTAGACAGAAGGGGAGATGTTGTTTTCTGCACCCCGTCCTCAAAGCGGCTGCCGCGCTAGATACCCTGGACGACAAAACTTACACGGCGGAGGAAAAGCTGGCCAATGCAAGACACTTCGTGAGCAAGGCCCTAGAACAACAAGCTCGCGCTGATTCCTACGGCCACATGGCGGATGCTCGCGGGGGAGACCTAGAGTCTAAGTCAGGAAAGTGCAAAGCTGCACCTGGCGACGACCCCGAAGGCCCGTCCGGCTCCAGTAGCCATGGCGACAAAAGGAAGGCAACGCCACCTCCAAAGAAGACGCCACCGCCAAAACCAAGGCGGGACGAGAATTCAAGGACATGAAGCAGGGGAGACCTGCCACCTCCATCCCAGCCAAGACGCGACAATGGCGGTAGCCGGAACAATAGACTGCCGCCTAGGAAAGATGCCGGTAACGACCCTCCCAGGAGAGGTCGAAGCCGGTCTTCGCTGCGTAGCACCGGCAGCAAGAGGAAAGAGGAGGCAGAAGGGCCCAGGCGCAGCATAAGCCGGGCAGCACAGGACGAGCCGGACGCAAACAGAGGCGCACGGCAGCTCGATCCAAAAGACGCACGACACCGCCTACAAGACATAGCAAGAGGAAAGGAGCCGCTATATTCTGGACCAAAGTGCTTCGGTGACGCCATCCACATAGAGCCGTTCCCTAAGGACATGACATCAGTGTAAAAAAACTGTTCTAGGTATAACGGCCTCGTTAAGCCGGACTCATGGCTATCCGACTATGCCATGGCCATAGAAATTGCCGGCGGGAGCAGCTATATTGCCGTCCGTTACCTACCTCTCATGTTGGAAGGCACGGCAAGAGCTTGGATCGACAACCTCCCTGAAAAGTCTATCCATAGCTGGTACGACATGGAAAAGATTTTCTCCCAGCACTTCCAAGGAACATACAAGCGTCCAAATACCTTCATGGATTTGCAACGCTGTATCCAAAAGCCGGACGAAACCATGACAGACTTTGTCAGCCGTTGGATATCCGAAAAAGCCAACTGTCATGGTGTTTCGGACGCACAAGCTATCCACGCCTTCTACACGGGCCTGCAGAAGAAGTCCTTGCTCCGTCATCGGCTCGTCCGCGAGCAAATCACGGACCTTGGTGAGATGCTCAACCTAGCCGCCCAATACGCGGCGGCGGATGATGACGCCCGGGACGATGATCCAGACGTCAACATCATACCAAAGCGGAACAACAAGCGCAAGCAGGCGGCGGATGACAAAGCCAGACCTTCCAACGAGGTAGCTGTGGCATTCCAAGGAAATGCCGGCAAAAAGAAGTGGAAGAATAAGAAAGATAGTCGCGACGCCGGCTCAGGGCCTAAGGCGGCGCGAATCACTTATGAGCAGGCAAAACTTTTGCATGCCCCATCCACGCCTCACTTGGCAAGGTCAACCATATGCTTGGCGAGTGTCGTTTCATGGACGACTTCAAAAAGGACCCCACAGTCGGCTGGAAGTCAAAGAAGTCAAAGAAGAACGACAAGAAAGACAACAAGGAGGATGAGGATGACGACGACATGTCTGTCTCAAGCGAGGATGACGCGGCCGCCAAGAAAAAGAAACCATATCCGAAGGTCAAAGAATCTCTTGTATGCTTTGTCGGCACACCTTCGGCTAAGGCAGATAAGGCGGAAATGCGCGAACTCAACGCGACAATGCCGGACGTCCCTCAGTATTTGAACTGGTCGGAAGCAACGATCACTTGGGACCGGTCCGACCACCCTGATCACGTTCCTCACCCAGGCAAGTACGCCCTCGTCGTCGATCCAATTGTCGACAACTTCAGGCTCACAAAGGTACTCATGGATGGCGGCAGCAGCCTCAACATCCTGTACTACGACACACTAAGCCGCATGAACCTGACAGAGGATCAACTGGACCACAGCAACCTCACTTTTCACGGCATAGTGCCCGGCAGGCAAGCAAAGTCAATGGGGAGCATTTGGCTGAAGGTAACTTTCGGGCCAAAAGAGAACTACCGCTCAGAGTTCCTCCGGTTCGAAGTTGTCCCCTTCAAAAGCGCCTATCATGCAATCTTCGGACGACCGGCTTTCGCCAAATTTATGGCAAGGCCGTGCTACATATACAACAAGCTTAAAATGCCGGGGGAAAACGGAACCATCACGGTTTCCGGCAACTTCAAGAAAGCCAAGGAGTGTGAACGTGGTATGGCCGCCTTCGCAGAAGCCGTCATCCACAAGGAAGAACTCGCACTACTTGAGGCGGATTCAGACAACTCCATGCCCAAGCCAAAGATTGATGTCAAGAAGACCTTTGAAGCTTCAGAAGACACCAAAAAGGCGGACCTCATCCCAGGCGACAAGTCTAAGCAGGTCGTCATCGACTCCAACCTTGACAGCAAATAGGAAGGCGTGCTCGTCGAGTTCCTCCGTGAGAATCATGACATCTTTGCATGGTCGCCTTCCGACATGCCTGGTGTACCGAGGGAACTTACCGAGCACTCACTCAACGTCATAAAAGGATCCAAGCCGGTGAAGCAAGCAACAAGACGCTTTGGAGATGAGAGACACAAGGCTATAGGAAAGGAGATAAATAGGCTGAAGGCCGCCAATTTCATAAAAGAAGTTGTACACACTGATTGGGTGGCAAATCCTGTACTTGTTCCAAAGAAGAATAAAGAGCTGAGGATGTGTATTGACTATACCGGTGTTAACAAGTGCTGCCCAAAGGATCCCTTTGCGCTGCCTAGAATTGACCAAGTCGTAGACTCCACAGCAGGCTCCGAGCTGCTTTGCTTTTTGGACGCCTACTCAGGATACCATCAAATCAAAATGAGAGAGTCGGATCAGCTGAAAACATCTTTCACCACTCCATACGGGACTTTCTGCTACATCACGATGCCTTTTGGCCTGAAGAATGCAGGGGCAACATACCAGCGATGTATGCAGAATTGCCTGCACGAACAGATCGTTCGCAATGTTCACGTCTACGTTGACGATATCGCGGTGATGTCAAAAAAGAAGGCAGATCTCCTAGAGGACTTGGAAGAAACTTTTCAGAATCTCCGGAGGTATCAGATGAAACTCAATCCCGCCAAGTGCGTTTTCGGCGTTCCAGCCGGCAAATTGCTTGGTTTTATCGTCTCAGAACGAGGGATCGAGGTTAATCCGGAGAAGATCAAGGCCATCCAAAACATATCAAGACCCACCTGTCTGAAGGACGTGCAACGCCTAGTCGGATCGGCGGCAGCCGTCAGTCGTTTCATAAGCCGCCTAGGGGAAAAGGCAATGCCTCTCTACCGGCTATTGAAGAAATCCGACAACTTTGAGTGGACAACAGAGGCAGATGCCGCCTTACAACAACTTAAGGAGGCCCTCATATCCGCTCCGATATTGGCAGCACCTCGATCACAGGAACCAATGCTGCTGTACATCGCGGCAACAGGAGCGGTTGTCAGCGTTGTCTTGGCTGTGGAAAGAAAGGAGAACGAAGCCGCGACGTGTGAGCAACGACCGGTCTACTTCATCAGTGAAGTATTCTCCGCCTCCAAGCAGAGGTATCCGCATTACCAAAAGCTGGCTTATGATGTATTCTTTGCCGCTAGAAAGCTTAGGCATTACTTCCAGGAACACACAGTGACAGTAGTCAGCAAGGCACCGTTGGGAGACATAATCAACAATGTAGAGGCAACAGGTCGAGTTGCCAAATGGGGCATCGAGCTTGCCGCCTTTGATATAGTCTATAAACCACGGACCGCCATTAAGTCTCAAGCGCTTGCAGATTTTGTCGCCGACTGGACAGAGGCCATGGAGGAAACGACACTCCCCGAATCAGAATATTGGGTCATGCACTTTGATGGATCAAAGATGCTCAAAGGCTCGGGGGCTGGAGTCGTTCTACGCACGCCTAAAGGTGACAAGCTTAGCTACGTGTTGCAAATCCACTTCACAGCAACCAACAACGTTGCCGAGTACGAAGCTTTGCTTCATGGGTTACACGTGGCAAACGACCTCGGCGTCAAAAGAATCCTCCGTTATGGCGACTCAGATTTGGTCGCGCAGCAAGTAAGCGGAACATGGGATGCGAAAAGCGCAACAATGGCGGCATACAGAGCCAAAGTTGACGAATTCGCAAAAAACTTCGCGGGCTACGAAGTCCGGCATGTTCCAAGAGCTGAGAACGAGGCGGCAGACACACTTGCCAGACTAGGGTCAGAGCGCAAAAAGGCGCCGATTTGATGGACCCTGATGCAGAAGAACCGGTAGAAGCGGAAAGTCTCGCTGTCTACTAAACACAGCAGGATTGGACCGTCCCATATCTCGATTTTCTAATCGACAGCAAGTTGCCGAAAGACGATGAGGTGCTAAAACGGCAGATCATAAGGCGAGCCAAGGCATTCACGATAATAAAGGGCGAGCTATACAAGCGAAGCACGTGCGACATCTATCAGCGGTGCATACAGCGAGAAGAAGGCCAGGAAATTCTGAAAGACATACATATTGGCACATGCGGGCATCACGCTTCCGCCAGGTCCATCGTGTCCAAAGCTTTCCGCCAAGGTTTCTACTGGCTTACCGCCAAAGAAGACGCCGAGAACATCGTAAAAACATGCAAAGGCTGCCAGTTGTACGCCCGTCAACCTCACTTACCGGCGCAAGAAGTAAGGACAATTCCAATCACCTGGCCGTTCGCGGTCTAGGGCTTAGACATGGTGGGTCCCTTCAAGAAGGCGCGTGGTGGGTATACCCACCTATTGGTCGCTGTCGACAAGTTCACCAAATGGGTCGAGGCTAAGCCGATCAGCAAACTTGACGCACGAACAACCACCAATTTCCTCTGGGGAATTATCTCCCGGTTTGGAGTTCCACATAGCATTATCACTGATAATGACAACAACCTATCTCAAGGCGACATAGAAGAATACTGCAGTGATCTGGGTATCCGGATTGATTTGGCATCCGTGTCACACCCTCAATCCAATGGACAAGTAGAGCGTACAAACGGCCTAGTCTTATCAGGACTTAAGCCTCGTCTCGAAGCTCCATTACACAGGGCAGCCGGCGCTTGGGCAGATGAGTTACAGTCGGTACTATGGAGTTTGCGCACAACGCCAAACAGGTCTACCGTCTACCCTCCTTTCTTCTTAGTATATGGCGCTGAGGCGGTGCTACCTACCGACATGAAATACGATTCCCCAAGAGTTCAAGCCTACATCGAGCAAGACGTAGAAGGTGCAAGACAGGAGAGCCTAGACCTACTAGACGAAGAAAGAGACGTCGCTCTACATCGCTCCGCCTTGTACCAGCAACAACTTCGCCGCTATCATAGCCGGAGAGTGCGGAAGCGAAGCTTCAGAACATGTGACCTGGTTCTCCGCCTAATCCAAGACAGAAAAGGCTTGCACAAGTTATCCCCGCCACGGGAAGGACCGTTTATAGTCACAAAGCCGCTGCTCAATGGTTCCTACTACCTGGCCGACATCCGCGACGAAGAAGAAAAGAAGAAGCGCAAGAAGGCGGCAGGAAAAAGGGGAACCAAGCGCAAAAGAGGAATTGACGATCCGTTCGAACAAACAAGACGGCCTTGGAGTATTGAGCAGCTACGTCCTTTCTACGCTTAGCAATTTATAATTTTAATAAGTTATATATGATTATGAAATAAAAGTCTATGGTTCCTCATCTGTGTTGAGAAGCATGCCATATTTTGTCTTTTCTTGCAATCATATTTCCCCTATGTATCTAAGTTACCTATTTTTCTAGCTCCGTGCAAAGGTTCAAACGGGTAGATACTTGCAGCTTTCGAGCCAACCTAAAGCAAAAATAAACTTTTCCGCCTAATTCCTTTACCTCTGATTACTTATATGTGGTTCGCCTAGTAGTATGTCTTTGACACCAACATGTTGGCTTTGGTCTCTGATCCTAAACGCATGGCTTAGCCCTGGTTGTTTCAGCTATAGTTACCGGCTGAGGTTCGTCAACATACAAAAAGTCAAACATATAAGTCAGGGTAAAATTAAGGCGGGCCATATAAATAAGGCAAAATAAAAACTTGTCAGCTAGTTCCTCGCCTAGCAGAGCAGCAACAAAAGTATATACAAACATTACAAGTTAAAATTGCATTGTTTCAGGGGCTGGCAAATCATACCAGAAAGGAAACTACGGCTCGGGGAGGCGTCTACATCAGGCTTGGGGGCTGACAACTTCAGCCCCAGAACTGTCGCTCCCCTCCGCCTCGGCCGTGCCGGCAGCTCCAGCTTCCCCTGCGGCAGGCACAGGATGGCGCCGGTAGAAGATCGAAGTATCCACCATGTCGGCAACACGCGTGGCGTAGCTGGCAACACTGTCCAAAACAGCGGCCGACTCGACCTCGCTGCCGTCTTCATATGTAGACGGCATGCCTTCGGTGACGGCTTCCATCTCCGCCTCGGGGTAGTGCGCCATGAACAGTCCAAGTGCAGTCTTGGCACCACCCCGCGCCGCCGACTTCAGCGAGTGTCGTGGTATCGGCATAATTGATAGGAGACGGGGGTCCTCTAGCCTACGTATGGATTGTGGGGAAGAAGGTTGGTGTCGTCGAGGACGGGATTGAACACGGCGAGTTTACCCAGCTTCGGATCCCACAGCGGTGGCGAGATCCTACGTGCTGCTATAATTCACTATGAGGCAATAGCCGTGAACAGGTTACAATGTGTATGATGCGCACCGAAGCGTCTGCCCTAAAGGCTCCCTGGTGGCTGGCTTATATAGGCGGCCAGACCCCAGGGTACAAGGCAAGTACTTGTCCGGCAAGTAAACAGAGTCCTAGACCTAGCCGGCTTAGTTGCCGCCTTCCGTCTTGGGCTTGGTGGCTTGATGGGCTTCCCTGGACTAGCCGGATTGATCCATGTTGGTTATACCCCTAGTTGATATATCCCCAACATTAGCCCCCAGAAAGGTTGAAGTTCTCCAGGCGCCGGCTTCTTCTTGATTCTTCATCTGCCAAAGTTGGCGGCTGCAGGACTTGAACCATTCTGAAAATCAACGAGGCATGCGTGTCTTGATATTGACACGCGGCCGCCTTTATCCAACGTGGGAAAAGACGGCTAGTCTGCAATCTTTGCCGAGCATTCTTCTTGACGGATTCCACCTAGCCAGCTCACGACAGTTTGAAAACGGCCTAGGCGGGAATCTCGCCATGAACACAAATTGCGGGAAAAGAGGAGGCGTGGAGATCGTGCAATCATGCGCTGCAACAGATGCTGGACACGTGTCCGACTAAAAGCGCCGTTGCACAGGGAGCAACGCCTGGCCCTATAAATAGGTAACCGAACGGTCCATTTTTGCTACCCTGCCTTTGCTCTCTGTGCCTTCTTGCCCTTCCACTTCTCCGCTTCTTGCTTCTGAGCGAACTCCGGCGAGCTCATCTTCTCCGACGACCTCTGCGCGCGGCGATGTCCACCGGCCAGAACCTCTCCACGGCGTCGAGCGGTCCGGCGACCGAAACCGCGCCCGCGACGGTGATGGGCGGCGCGGTAACTCTTTCCACGACGGCGGCGACGGGCAATGTCGCCACCGTCGCCCCTCGGACTTCTACCGCGCGTGCGCCAGCGGCGGGCCCCTCGGCTCCTCCACCGACCACCGCGGCGACGACGGCGGCAGGCGCTCCCGTCGACGAGGAAGAGGAAGCGGCGGACCTCGGGTCCCGCTACTGGCTTCCTTCCATAGTTGACGAAGACGCCCTCCAAGACTTGGAGGCCGTCGGCTACCTCCCCACTCGGGAAGATTGCCGGTGGAGGGCCGCCTACGGAGACGTCAGCCCGGCTCCGAGAGCCGGGGAGCGGGTAATCCTCACCTCCCATTTAGTTAGGGGAATGGCGCTTCCGCCTTCCGCCTTCTTTAGCGAGGTTCTAGATCACTATGGGCTCCAGCCCCACAACATAGCACCCAATAGCATCTTAGTCCTAGCCGGCTTCACAGCTCTGTTCGAAGGCTACCTAGGTATTAGGCCTAGTTTAGACTTCTTCAGATATTGCTTCCGTTGCCAGCGCCAGACTGTGCCGGACGGCGGGCTGGCAACCTGCGGCAGCGTCACCTTCAACTGCCGCCAGGGCCGCCAATGGTATCCCAAGATACCATACCTTGAATCCGTCAAGGGCTGGACCTCCACTTTCTTCTACTGCCAAGATATTGCAGCTCCGGGCCGCCAATTTGGCATCCCGGAATTCGTCAACGCGCCACCTATGCCCCGGCCATGCTGGGACGAGGCGGTGCCCAAGCTGACGGAGGAACTCCGCCTTTTTCAAAGGCGGATTGATTTCCTCACACGGACGATGGCTCCCCCTCTGCTGGATGGGGTCGACACCGTCATCTGCTGGCTCGGCCGGCAGATTCTCCCCCTGCGGTACAACCCGCACAAAATGTGTCAGTATTCGCCTACTGCCACGGCCTCTCTCCGCGTAAGCGAAGAGAGGTTTCCAGTTGCCGACCTGGCGTTCCGGCTCCGCAGCCTCGTCAAGGCGGGGCTGGTGAAGGCGGTGGAGGGCGTGCCCATGCACACCCACGACAACCCTCCCCTCGAGGTAGATATCTTGTTCCTCGCCCCTTGTTGATAGCTTCGCGGGCTAAACTTGAGCTCCATTAAACTTGTCTTCTTTTTCAGCTCTCCGACTTGGGGGAGGATGACCTGGCTCCCAACTTCTACGAGTCGGAAGCCGGGAAGACGAAGAAGCGCAAGGCATCCGGCGCCGCTTCCTCTACGGTGATTGCCGAGAGGAAGAAACGGATCGCATCGGCTACCGAGCCGGCTCTCGCCAACCTTGGCGAGAACGCGGGGATTAACATCCACCGAAGGTACTCAATTCTTCCTTTAATAGACGACAAACTTCTTCAATACTGGCACCCAATTGACTGTGCTTGCTTTTTATTGACAGGGAAAGGGTCGCAACTTCCCGGTTGACGACCAGGCTTCTTGGCAAGGGTAAGCTGCCTCAAGGCAGCTCGCCGGCTACCGTGCCGCCAACTCCTCAGCTCCAAGCCGGCAGCTTTATGGGCGACGCTCGACGTCAGCCCCCGGCTCCGTCTTCTGGCGCTCCGCCAAGGGCCTCCTCCACCGACCGCGCGCCCAAGACTCCCCTACTTCTGGCTGAGGCTACGGCCGATGAAGCCGCTCAATCGCGCACCGCCAAGGAAGGGTTGCTGGAGGCGACTGCCGGCGGGTCCCAGAGGGCAGCCCCGACTGCGGGAGGCGGCAAAGTCAGGGACCCTTGGTCCACCTTTAAGGAGGCCAAGGAGTCAACTTTGGCTTTTGCCAACTTCGCCTCGCAGGCCTTCGCCGATTTGGAGGGCGACCTGTCTGTAAGTTTTTACCACTCCGGCATATACATAGTCTTTCCCCCGAGCACTTAGATGGCAAGTCAAAAAATAAAAGAAATTTGACTGCCGGCTTAGTGGTTATTCGACAATATGTTTTATGCCTTTGTTTTGTCCTGCAGGGCCTTGTGTCCGCCAACGTCGAGCTTGTCTCCTCCCGAGTCGAGATAAACCGGCGCTGCCGCGACCTGAAGAAGGAGTGCGAGGCTAAGGACCTGCGGATTGCCGAGTTGGAGGCGGCCCGCAAAAAAGATGAAGGTAGGGTTGATCCTCTTCGCCTTCAGCTATATTTTCGACTTATGTTGCCGTCAACCATTTAGTTAGCGAATCCATATTTGTAGAACTGCTAGACCACGCCCAGGATATACTGAAGGCGTCCACTGATATGCAAGCTCTTATGAATGAAGCTTCTGATTTGGCGGCCGCCAACTTGGAGTTGAAGGAGGCTCACCAGAAGGAGATGGAGGCCCAGCAGCTCAAATTTGCGCAGGAATCTAGCCAGCTCACTGGTGAGCTAGAAAGCCTGCGCAAAAAGTTGGCGGAGGCGGAGAAGACGGCTGCCGAGGAAATCTCCAAGCAGACTTCTCGCGCCCAAACTGCTGAGGATGCGCTGGCAACTCATATGATTGAGCTGTCCGCTTTCCATAACTCGGCCCTTGGTAATTTCTCACTCCTTATTTGACGTTGCCATTTTGCTTAGCCTGAACCAAAACTGATGGCTTCATTTTTGACACAGTTCCCGCCGGTTTAGGCGACGACAAGGTTATCAGCCCCCGCCTGGATCGCCTTGCGCGTCTAGGCGAACTGATCACTAAGACTTTGGCGGCGTCCAAGCGGTTTGCCGCCAAGTTCTTCACCTCCTCCGGCAGCCAGGAGCCGACCGAGTTCAGCGACGTGCCTGCTATCTTGGAGCAGGCGACCAAGCTGCACAAGAGCTCGCTGAAGTCGGCGGCGCGGGGTGGTGCCAAGACCGCACTTGGGTTATTCATGGCGCACTACCCCGAGGCGGAGATAGAAGCCGTCACCGAAGGCATGCTCTACATATGAAGACGGCAGCGAGGTTGAGCCGGCCTCTGTTCTGGACAGCGTTGCCGGCTACGCCACGCGTGTTGCCGATATGGTGGACACTTCAATCTTCTACCGGCGCCATCCTGTGCCTGGCGGAGAGGAAGCTGGAGCTGCCGGCGCGGCCGAGGCGGAGGGGAGTGATAGTTCCGGGGCTGAAGTTGTCAGCCCCCAAGCCTGATGTAGACGCTCCCCCGAGCCATATCTTTCTGTCCTTGCCTCCTTTTAGCCTTATTTGCCAGCCCCTGAAACAATGCAACATTGACTTGTAATATTTGTATATACTTTTGTTGCTGCTTTGCTAGGCGGAAACTAGCTGACAAGTTTTATTTTGTCTTTATTTATATGGCCCGCCTTAATTTTACCCTGACTTATATGTTTGAATTTTTGTATGTTGACGAAACCTCAGCCGGTAACTTTAGCTGAAACAACCAGGGCTAAACCATGCATTTAGAATCAGAGACCAAAGCCAACATGTTGGTGTCAAAGACATACTACTAGGCGAACCACATATAAGTAATCAGAGGTAAAGGAATTAAGCGGCGCAAAAAAGTTTATTTTTGCTTTGGGTTGGCTCGAAAGCTGCAAGTATCTACCAGTTTGAACCTTTGCACGGAGCTAGAAAAATAGGTAACTTAGATACATAGGGGAAATATGATTGCAAGAAAAGACAAAAGATGGCACGCTTCTCAACACATATGAGGAACCATAGACTTTTATTTCATAATCACATTTATCTTATTACAATTATAAATTGCTAAGTGTAGAAAGGACGTAGCTGCTCAATATTCCAAGGACGTCTTGTTTGCTCGAACGGATCGTCAATGCCTTTTTTGCGCTTGGTTCCCCTTTTTCCTGCCGCCTTCTTGCGCATTTTCTTTTCGTCTTCGTCGCGGATGTCGGCCAGGTAGTAGGAACCATTGAGCAGCGCCTTTGTGACTATAAACGGTCCTTCCCATGGTGGGGATAACTTGTGCAAGCCTTTTCTGTCTTGAATTAGGCGGAGAACCAGGTCACCTGTTCTGAAGCTTCGCTTCCGCACTCTCCGGCTATGATAGCGGCGAAGTTGTTGCTGGTACAAGGCGGAGCGATGGAGAGCGACGTCTCTTTCTTCGTCTAGCAGGTCTAGCCTATCCTGTCTTGCACCTTCTACGTCTTGCTCGATGTAGGCTTGAACTCTTGGGGAATCGTATTTCATGTCGGTAGGTAGCACCGCCTCAGCGCCATATACTAAGAAGAAAGGAGTGTAGCCGGTAGACCTGTTTGGCGTTGTGCGCAAACTCCATAGTACCGACTGTAACTCATCTGCCCAAGCGTCGGCTGCCCTGTGTAATGGAGCTTCGAGACGAGGCTTAAGTCCTGATAAGACTAGGCTATTTGTACGCTCTACTTGTCCATTTGATTGAGGGTGTGACACGGATGCCAAATCAAGCCGGATACCCAGATCACTGCAGTATTCTTCTATGTCGCCTTGAGACAGGTTGCTGCCATTATCAGTGATAATGCTGTGTGGAACTCCAAACCGAGAGATAATTCCCCAGAGGAAATTGGTGGCTGTTCGTGCGTCAAGTTTGCTGATCGGTTTAGCCTCGACCCATTTGGTGAACTTGTCGACAACGACCAATAGGTGGGTGTACCCACCACGCACCTTCTTGAAGGGACCCACCATGTCTAAGCCCTAGACCGCGAACGGCCAGGTGATTGGAATCGTCCTCAGTTCCTGTGCCGGCAAGTGAGGTTGTCGAGCGTACAACTGGCAGCCTTTGCATGTCTTTACGATGTTCTCGGCATCTTCTTTGGCGGTAAGCCAGTAAAACCTTGGCGGAAAGCTTTGGATACAATGGACCTGGCGGAAGCATGATGCCCGCAGGTACCAATATGTATGTCCTTCAGAATTTCTCGGCCTTCTTCCGGCTGTATGCACCGCTAATAGATGCCGCACGTGCTTCGCTTATATAGCTCTCCTTTTATTATCGTGAATGCCTTGGCTCGCCTTATGATCTGCCTTTTTAGCACCTCATCGTCCTCCGGCAACTTTCTGTCGATTAGAAAATCGAGATATGGGACTGTCCAATCCGACTGTGTCAAGTAGACAGCGAGACTTGCCGCTTCTACCGGTTCTTCTGCATCGGGGTCCATCAAATCGGCGCCTTTAATGGATGGCTTGTGCAAATGTTCCAGGAAAATATCTTTTGGTACTTTTTTGCGTTCCGATCCTAGTCTTGCAAGTGTGGCTGCCGCCTCGTTCTCAGCTCTTGGAACATTCCGGACTTCATAGCCCGCGAAGTTTTCTGCGAATTCGTCAACTTTGGCTCTGTAAGCCGCCATTGTTGGGCTTTTCGCATCCCATGTTCCGCTTACTTGCTGCGCGACCAAATCTGAGTCGCCATAACAGAGGATTCTTTTGACGCCTAGGTCGTTTGCCACGTGTAACCCATGAAGCAAAGCTTCGTACTCGGCAACGTTGCTGGTTGCTGTGAAGTGGATTTGCAACACGTAGCTAAGATTGTCACCTTTAGGCGTGCGTAGAACGACTCCAGCCCCCGAGCCTTTGAGCATCTTTGATCCATCAAAGTGCATGACCCAATATTCTGATTCGGGGAGTGTCGTTTCCTCCATGGACTCTGTCCAGTCGGCGACAAAATCTGCAAGCGCTTGAGACTTAATGGCGGTCCGTGGTTTATAGACTATATCAAAGGCGGCAAGCTCGATGCCCCATTTGGCAACTCGACCTGTTGCCTCTGCATTGTTGATTATGTCTCCCAACGGTGCCTTGCTGACTACTGTCACTGTGTGTTCCTGGAAGTAATGCCTAAGCTTTCTAGCGGCAAAGAATACATCATAAGCCAGCTTTTGGTAATGCGGATACCTCTGCTTGGAGGCGGAGAATACTTCACTGATGAAGTAGACCGGTCGTTGCTCACACGTCGCGGCTTCGTTCTCCTTTCTTTCCACAGCCAAGACAACGCTGACAACCGCTCATGTTGCCGCGATGTACAGCAGCATTGGTTCCTGTGATCGAGGTGCTGCCAATATCGGAGCGGATATGAGGGCCTCCTTAAGTTGTTGTAAGGCGGCATCTGCCTCTGTTGTCCACTCAAAGTTGTCAGATTTCTTCAATAGCCGGTAGAGAGGCATTGCCTTTTCCCCTAGGCGGCTTATGAAACGACTGACGGCTGCCGCCGATCCGACTAGGCGTTGCACGTCCTTCAGACAGGTGGGTCTTGATATGTTTTGGATGGCCTTGATCTTCTCCGGATTAACCTCGATCCCTCGTTCTGAGACGATAAAACCAAGCAATTTGCCGGCTGGAACGCCGAAAACGCACTTGGCGGGATTGAGTTTCATCTGATACCTCCGGAGATTCTGAAACGTTTCTTCCAAATCCTCTAGGAGATCTGCCTTCTTTTTTGACATCACCGCGATGTCGTCTACGTAGACGTGAACATTGCGGCCGATTTGTTCGTGCAGGCAATTTTGCATACAGCGCTGGTATGTCGCCCCTGCATTCTGCAGGCCAGAAGGCATCGTAATGTAGCAGAAAGTCCCGTATGGAGTGGTGAAAGATGTTTTCAGCTGATCTGACTCTCTCATCTTGATTTGGTGGTATCCTGAGTAGGCGTCCAGAAAACAAAGCAGCTCGGAGCCTGCTGTGGAGTCTAGGACTTGGTCAATTCTAGGCAGCGCAAAGGGATCCTTTGGGCAGCACTTGTTAACACCGGAATAGTCAATACACATCCTCAGCTCTTTATTCTTCTTTGGAACAAGTACAGGATTTGCCACCCAATCGGTGTGTACAACTTCTTTTATGAAATTGGCGGCCTTCAGCCTATTTATCTCCTTTCCTATAGCCTTGCGTCTCTCATCTCCAAAGCGTCTTGTTGCTTTCTTCACCGGCTTGGATCCTTTTATGACGTTGAGTGAGTGCTCGGCAAGTTCCCTCGGTACACCAGGCATGTCGGAAGGCGACCATGCAAAGATGTCACGATTCTCACGGAGGAACTCGACGAGCGCGCCTTCCTATTTGCTGTCAAGGTTGGAGCTGATGACAACTTGCTTAGACTTGTCACCTGGGATGAGGTCCGCCTTTTTGGTGTCTTATGAGGCTTCGAAGGTCTTCTTGACTTCAATCTTTGGCCTTGGCATGGAGTTGTCTGAATCCGCCCCGAGCAGCGCGAGTTCTTCCTTGTGGATGACGGCTTCTGCGAAGGCGACCATGCCATGCTCGCACTCCTAGGCTTTCTTGAAGTTGCCGGAAATCGTGATGGTTCCGTTCTCCCCCGGCATTTTAAGCTTGCTGTATATGTAGCACGGCCTTGCCATGAACTTGGCGAAAGCCGGTCGTCCGAAGATTGCATGATAGGCGCTTTTGAAGGGGACAACTTCGAACCGGAGGAACTCTGAGCGGTAGTTCTCTTTTGGTCCGAAAGTTACCTTCAGCCTAATGCTCCCCATTGACTTTGCTTGCCTACCGGGTACTATGCCATGAAAAGTGAGGTTGCTATGGTCCAGCTGATCCTCTGAAAGGTTCATGCGGCTTAGTGTGTCATAGTACAGGATGTTGAGGCTGCTGCCGCCATCCATAAGTACCTTTGTGAGCCTGAAGTTGTCGACAATGGAATCGACGACAAGGGCGTACTTGCCTGGGTGAGGAACGTGATCAGGGTGGTCGGACCGGTCCCAAGTGATCGTTGCTTCCGACCAGTTCAAGTACTGAGGGACGTCCGGCATTGTCGCGTTGAGTTCGCGCATTTCCGCCTTAGCCGAAGGCGTGCCGACAAAGCACACAAGAGATTATTTGACCTTCGGATATGGCTTCTTTTTCTTGGCGGCTGCGTCATCTTCGCTTGAGATAGACATGTCGTCGTCATCCTCATCCTCCTTGTTGTCTTTCTTGTCGTTCTTCTTTGACTTCCAGCCGACTGTGGGGTCCTTTTTGAAGTCGTCCATGAAACGGCACTCGCCAAGCATATGGTTGACCTTGCCCAGTGAGGCGTGGATGGGAATGGCAAAAGCTTTGCTTGTTCATAAGTGATTCGCGCCGCCTTAGGCCCTGAGCCGGCGTCGCGACCATCTTTCTTATTCTTCCACTTCTTTTTGCCGGCGTTCCCTTGGAATGCTACGGCTACCTCATTGGAAGGTCCGGCTTGGTCATCTGCCGCCTGCTTGTGCTTGTTGTTCCGCTTTGGTATGATGTTGACGTCTGGGTCATCGTCCCGGGCGTCGTCATCCGCCGCTGCGTATTGGGCGGCTAGGTTGAGCGTCTCACCAAGGTCCGTGATTTGCTCGCGGACGAGCCT